>CM075859.1:50868805-51428805 GCA_037975125.1 Latrodectus hesperus | reverse complement strand
AAAAAAAAATTGTTACTTCCCTATACACATATATAATAATCTTAAAATGCTTAAAAAAAAGGTCAAATTTATTTTTAATTAAAATTGAAGTGCCCTTTTTTTACTGAAAAAAATATCTTTTTAATTTTTGTACCGATAGAAATTTAACATTTTTGTCATTTTAATGTCATCTTTGGAACAACTTTACATGATTTTGCTTGAAAATAAAGAGTCTGAGTATGCTTATGAACTGGGATTTTGCCAGTTATACGTCATTATTTTGCTGATATTGGCTACAATCCAAAACAAAAGTAAATATTAATGAACAAATTAAAAATATACATTTTCATAAATTTAAATAAATTACCTCACAATTTAAATATATTTTTATTTTATTATAGTCTTAGGAAATAAAGTGAAAATATTTTTAAATATGAACATATTAATTAAATTATCTTTACCATTATCAGGAAATGTGATATTTGTATTTATTTTGTTAATTTTTATTAATTGTATTCCCGAAGATAAATAGATATTAATAAAAATGTATAATTTTTACTTAATATATTTACATAAATTTGACTACCAATGATTTGACAATCAAGTTGTTGTCGGTTACTAATATCTTAATATTTAAAATTTTGTTCAACAGCTTTATTCATGGGATATTTGATAAAAACATTATTAAATAGTGAATAATATTTTTTTCTTTCTGTGTGATTTTGCTATATATTTTTTACTTTATACAAAACATTGCACAAATTTCAAATATCATTATAATAGTTGCATGTGAAGAATGTACACAATTCAGAGGGAATATGTTATAAATAATATGATTTAAAAAGCAAATTACCTACGTTTCAACTGTATTTGAAAAAATTCAAACTAATACACACAAGTATAAAAACAACTTATTTTTTTAAGTATATAAATATTGCTATTTAAAAATTTGTTACATTTGCTAATGAACCAAGTTTCAAATTTCATTGAATTTTCCAGTAATAGATATATATAAATTATTTAAATTACTTCATAAGATAATTTTTTAATGGAAAATAAAATTTAAAAAAATATAATAATAATGCTTTAATTCATATGGTACTGATACATTTCTAACATTAATGAAATTTATCACAGTACTTAACTTTTTTAATAACATTCACCTTTGTCTTATATGTTTATCAGGAAATTCAATGTTTTTTTCTAATCGTGTGCATCTTAAAAAAGAGAAATAAATTTCATACATAATATTACATTCACTTTTATTTTTAAAGAATACTTCACTAGCAAAGTAACATTGAAAAGTCATAAGCTTCTCTCCCCCTTACACATACACCAATTACGAAAAAAGATTTTATAAAATTATTAAATAAATTACCACCAACTTTATATATATATATATATATATATATATATATATATATATATATATATATATATATATATATATATATATATATATATATATATATATATATATATATATATATATATATATATATATATATATATATATATAATGAATACAAACAGTACCAATGAATTTTTTTTCACTAGTATATGATAATATAATATTTTAAATGATGTAAAACCAAACTTACAATACTGTACTTATTTAAGGCAGAGATAAAACATCGAATTTAGGTGCGGTTAACACTAGAATAAAGATAGGGTACCACGTGGCCCCTATCACGAAGTTGTGTTTCTATTCTAATGAACTATATATATTTCAATATCTCATCATATTCATTTATTTGGCTTACTGTCACTATTTCTGAAATAATTTTTCCAAACTAGAACTTCCATAGAATCATCCATTCTAAACAATATTCCAAGAAAGCCTAAGAATCAAATTAGTCTTCCTTAACACCCATCTTCCCTCACCCTGTTTCATTCTCTTGGAATAACGTAAATAGCATTCTCAGTAGTTTGAAATCATGTTCTTCCTTAACATCCTGTTTACATTCCACCCTCCACATAAGATGGGTTTCACCGACACAATGACGTGACTGAGTAACATGCCTGAAGCTCTGCTCACGTACCGAATTCTATAAGAATATATTGTCAGTTACTCTAGAAATATGAAATAGAAAAGATGGGTCTTAAATGTGGTCTCACTCAAGAAGATATATTGAAAAAATTAAAATAAGTGAAATCTAATCAGATGACAGTGATGACATCGGTTTAGATGAGGATAATAAATATCTGAAAGAAAATAAGGAATGCAGCAGTTCCATTTATGCTAAAATTTTAAAAAAATATCAAAATAGTATTTCTGTACAAAGTTTATTAAAATGTAGAAATAAAATGGGTATAAAAGAAGCTTGTGAAAAATACAAAAAAAAAATTCTCATATTTGATGATTGATTACCATCTAGATTTTAATATGCAAGAAGCAATATTATTCTTGAAAATGATTCAAATGTTTCTTTCCTCAAAAATCCTTCACAGACTTCTGATATGGAGCATAAAAAGGAAAACATTTTTGCAAGAGGGCAATCACTCTTGCAAAAATTTTGAGGGCAAGAGTGGAAATATACGAAGAAAACGTCCTATCCATCTAACTGATCCCCCTTCAATAGGACCTGAAGAAAATGCAACCGAAGGGGAAAGCTTGAAAGTGATTGCAGATTCTTGAACTGAACGACGCTGTGGAAAAACAACATTTTACTGCAAACTTCATTTCTTAAAATTAAGAACATTTTACTGAAGAGATGACTTCATGTGCTGAAAAGTAACATAAGATAATTGCACATAAAATGTGATCAGCAATTATAGTCCAGTGTTCAATAAAAATGATGTGTTATGTAATGCAATGAATGTACCGAAGCAGAAACTTGCAAGGAGCTTGGATTTGATACTTGCGCTGTAACATTAATGGATTGCCCGCTGTGTTTTCTATTATGTACGCAGTATATATATATATATATATATATATATATATATATATATATATATATATATATATATATATATATATATATATATATATGTGTGTGTGTGTGTGTTAGGTTGGGGAATAAGTTCGTATCATTTTTACCAGACATTTGTTTAAACAAAAAACAATAATTAAATTAATAATTTAATCAATTATTTGTTCGCCATTGCTGTGTACACCAAAAATCACCTGATCTGGTGTCAAAGATGTTGTTGAGCCAGTTTTTAAGGACCTCTTTTTTATCGAAGGTAACGCCTTTCATATGGTTTGACAAGAAGCGGAAAAGATGGTAATCGGTCGGTGCAAGGTCAGACAGTGTATGCTAAGGACCTACCATTCGAACTCTAGGAGTGCGGCTTTGATGACTTGTGCAACATGGGGCCTGGCGATTTCATGAAGGAGTATGGTTTGACCGTGTCGATCAGGTCTTTTCAGTCGAATAGCCTCATTCACGCGGTGTAGCTGGGCAATGTAGAGCTCCTTGTTGACTCTGGCATTCTTTTTGAGCATTTCCCAGTTCACCAAGAAATCCTTAAAAATTGGCTCAACAACTTCTTTGACACTAGACCAGGCGGTTTTTGGCGGAACGTTATCAACAAATTGGTCGAGAGATGGGAAGAGGTTGTAAACAGCAACGGCGAATATATAATGGATTTACTTATAGATCAGCTACAAATACCACAAATCAGAATCAGATCCAAATAAATCAGATGAATCTGATTATAAAATTTAATATGATTATATAATTCTGATATATATAATTCTTAATAATGATTATATAATTCTATACAACTATAATTTAAATTCATGGTGTAAAGCAAAATACTTCTTATTAGATTTCAATATACATTCCTATTGAAAACACAATATCAATGTCAGATTATTATTCAAAAGAAACAGTACAATATTACCTATGAGATCGAAGTGATCTATATTGTCCCATCTTTATATTATTGAACAAGGCAATAAATATATAGATGAACAAATGTGCTAATAATTTTTTCCATTTTGCCAATAGTTTGATGTAATGCATCTCATTAGCAATTTTGGTAAGACAGTTGTAAAAAGTAGAAAGATTTTATCAATAGTTATACCGCGTCACATAAGAGAATTGTGCTAATCATGTTTATAAAAAGAAACTGTTTCAGTAATCTCAGGATATTTGAGGACAAATTAAGAGGAGCATTTCAATTAGGTAACAAAATTTCTATGGAGTTTCCGTCATTAGAATTGTTATCGTCTCTGTGAATATTTTCCTCACTACAACAGTACAATAGTACATATTTTGTGTGTGCACCTCAAATCACATTTACCTCATGACATTTAAAAGCTTCTAGAAAGTAAACATGGACAAGAATAAATAATCTAAAGTAACTTCCTGATTCAACTCATATAAAACATACAGGGATGGTTGAGCTACCACTTTCGGTTCCATTATGTCTTACAAAGAGCTGAAAGCAAAAGAAATGTTTCGTCAAATAAGCTTAAAGTGTGTGTGTGTTTTTTAATAATAGTTTTTTTTTAAATCATACTCAAGAAAAAGATTGTTCTTCAAAACAAATTCCAGGAAATTCTTGAAAAAAATAATTTTATTATTAAGAAAACAATCCTTTATTGGTTCATTTTATTCTTCAGTTTTCGAATACAATTGATATATTTTTATTATTAACTCAATTAAACTTTACCATGCATAGGAATCATGCAACTCTTTCATTTTAAGCAAAAATGTCAGACGTTCAAAAAAATAAAGATTATTCTTTAATATACTATAATAAATATATAGCTGTGTTATCTAATTATACAACGAAATTTAAAACTGATTACCAGAAATTTCATTCCGAGTTTATAACTAAAAGACGCATAATGAAAAGTATTATTTTCTACAATCATTTTATAAATTTATTTAAATTATATTATAATTCAAATAAATTTCATATTTTTTAAGTTGAGAGCTTGGAAAAGTTTGCAAACATTGCACTCGTTAAAATGTTTTAATTAAATATATGACTTCAAATTTGGAGACAATTCTTTAATATCATTATTTTAATTTATAACGACATGAAAAATCTATTAAACAAATAGTATTTATATCTAATTGCAGCTGATTCAACACCAAAGAGCCAAAATTGTGTAATTTCAATACCAAAGACAGTAATTCTTTCCATTTTAAATTCTTCATGCGTATATTTTTTATTTCCAACAAATATTTGTAAAATGTCATGGTAAATATTAAACTTCTAAATGTTAAAAATCCTTCAATATTTTCATAAATCTATAATTATTATCTTCATGTAAATTTGTAGTCTTATTAACTCAATATATCCCACAATATCCAATAACTATTTGAATGCTATTGATGAAGTGTTTGGTTGACAAAACTTTAAAAAAAATTAATAGGAATATCAATCAATCAGGAGGAAATTAGATGCACATACTTTGAAGTAAAATCCTTAAAATTATTATTCACTGTAGTCTTAGTAGCAAGATTATGCTCTTCGAAGTCGAAAGTTTCAGACTTAGCTGCTTGATTTGGAAATTGGCTTAGCATTCTGCATTCTCTTTATACATATGAAGGTAAATACAACTGGGACACACGAATTAAAGTGGATTCCAAGTCACTGCAAGTATATTCACACCCAATGTCAGAGTTTAGCCCATGAATTTTCGTATTGTAGGTCAAAGAGCAAAACACACACAATCAGCTGCAACTAATTCCTTTTCCACCATTCACTGTTGAATAATGAGAAATGAATGATTTTATTTCAGTGCACATTATTATCAGCCGGTTGCATTGGAGGTTATTTTCTTTGTTATTTGTGAATGTGACGCACTATTTGTGAAAAGATCTATCAAAAAGTAAATTGAGAAATTTGTTAAAAAAACCTTGCCACACCTTTCTGTTATTATGTATTATTATGACTGGTAATTTGTTATTATGACTGAGTTACCTCTATAGCCTTGTAATAAGACTCCGGGTTTGCGCATAAAAAGTCCTAAACTTTATCTTAATTATTTTTCAACAACCAAAAAGGGTTACAGCTTTTTTACTTTCTAAATGCATATCCTACGGATATGGTTCCTGAATTCCATCACTTGTTATATTTGCATATCATCATTTATGAAATGTTCTTGGAAGATAATATTTGTTTGGCGTCTAAATACTTTACAATAAATTCCATTTGTTAGTCTATGTGCAATGCGGTGTCAACATATTGGATCAATATGTAATAATTTTCACTAATATAGATTAATATAATTTTCTTATTTTAGATTTTATCCTTAACTTCAATGCTTTATTTTGGTAATTCAAAAATAATATTTGTTTTATCAACGGTAATATTACCTATAAAATTTGAGCTTTCTGCTGAACACTATTCAATTGTTAAAACAGCGTGTAATTTTCGAAATAAATCCAATCACTTTTTAGCAGTTTATAAAAGCACTGCTTTTCTACTGATTAGGTCAAGGATCGTTCCTAACTCATTAAACCCTTCAATCATCCTATTTCAAAGCTTCTTAGTGGAATACTAACCAATGTGCGAAGAGCTATTGTCAGTGAATTTCGCTATCATTGAGGAATTACTGAATAGTCTAATTCGGTAGATAAGGACACCCAGTAAATTTAAACCGATGATAATGAGAACACCCCTAAAAGACGAATTGCGCTCCTGAATCACAGGTTACATTTTACAGCCTCAAACAACTTTAATGGCATTAAAATAAATCCTCTTAATTTAGTCAAGTGTTCTATAAAAGAAGTATAATTTATGATTTGCTCCATTTTGGAAAATGTATATTTAATTTCATCATTGCTTATGAATATGAGAACTATTAAAGGACACATAAATAATCGATTGAATTTCAAAAAATGTTTTTTACAATCCAGCATTATTATACTCTTTTCATATAAACATGATTTTAATTCTATTATAGCTCTTAAAATTAAGGTAAATGATTTAACTATTAAGTTATGATTAGATTTATTTGTATTTTTATACTTCATTTCTTATTAGAGTTTATTACAGATAATGTTAATGTGTAATCTATTTTTTATAAAACCACATTAACAAACTTTTCACAAGTGAGATTAAAATTTAGAAATATCAAACATTTCACATTATTGTCATGAAAGGGGAAATAAAATGTTTTTATTATTTTAATTCTCTGAGAAAAGAGCTTAACACACTTTTAGTTTGGAATAATCTGTTAAATTAAACATGTTCATAAGTGTAATCTTTTGAAAATTGTGTAGTTTTTTGCAAGATACTCGTATGAAAAAACATTTTTTATAACTTTTCAAAAAGTTATAAAAAAGAATTTTTTTTGTTTTTAAAGTCACACTTTAAAGTTATGTAAAATGCTTTACATTTTTTATTTGATAACGTTTAAAATACCTCAAATGATACAAAATCTTGTACATTTTTTAAATTTTATTTATTACGAAATACTATTCTAATGTCATATTATATAAATAATACATTATTTAATATGCTGTGTGTCTAACTTCCTTTTTTAAATGAATTTGTCTTTTGCAAGAAAAATCCCAAGACTTTCAGTTAGATAACTTCTAATTTAATTTTGTTTACTTACGAAATTAAAGAAACAAAGGAAGTTTAATTCAAAAACAGGACCTAATTATTAGGCTTTGCTTACTTTTTTGACGTTTCAACGCAGCATTAATTAGATTTTAAGACATCCTTTAAGCTGATTCTAATTACTTAGAGATGCATTATTGTGTAATTACATTCATTTAAATTTTTCAATTTAATCTTTGACATAGTAAAAATATTTTGCATAAGGAGGTAAATTGTATTCATAAATTTAATATTTCTTTGGCTATTTTTCCCGTATTTGCATTACAAATAACATCGCAGTGTTTTTCACTTAATATTTAAAATTTTCTAAACGACACGTTTTCAAAAATTGCGAAAAATAGTAGTTTAATACACTTATAATATAAATTAAAATAGTAGTATAATACACATATTCAATATGTATATATATATATATATATATATATATATATATATATATATATATATATATATATATATATATATATATATATATATATATATATATATATATATATATATATATATATATATATATATATATATATATATATATATATATATATATATATATATATATATATATATATATATATATATATATATATATATATATATATATATATATATATATATATATATATATATATATATATATATATATATACGCATTTTGTTTTTAGTGTTTTTTCTAAATATATGACCCCTTTTACAATCCAAAGCAATTAGAGTGTTTTTCCAATGAAGTGCACCACCCTAAGAAAGAATACTCGCATTTGAAGGGATATCTCAGTGTTTGTAAGGATATAAGAGCACTGTTGTTACAAAGCAGAATAGATTTATAACTATTATCTGAAGAGAAACATTAAGTATTATTAAACATACAATAGAGCTATCATTAAATATCAAATACCAGAAAGGACATTCTAAAGGAAGGACGTGAAAACCGCATATTCTCCCAAAAATGTCTTTTCAAAGACATGAGTAACAGTATGTGCGTCCCTTGCATGAATGCTTGATAAAGGATGAAGTCTTTTCGAATCAAAACACACTCGCCTTTTACCACTTAGTAGAAAACTGAGACTCTTTCTCCAGAACAAGCCTCTATTGATTAACTAGCTTGACATACCATAATCCGATGGTTTCCTTGCATAATGTGAATTGATATGAACGTGTATCACTGGTTACCTCGAATACAGACAATCTTCAGGAATACTTTCGTGAATTAAACATTATTACAAACCTTTGAATACTGGAAATTGGAAGAAATTCGGATTGAGTTGGAAACATAATTCTATTATTTCAAGTGCATAAATACTAGTATCAGTTATAAAAAATGCATTTCACCATAAAATATAATTTTTATGTTGATCACCAAATTTAAAAGACGTAAAAGCTATCCATTTATATAGATATAATGATAGCTGCATGTATCAATGCAATTATTTCTTGAGGAAATTGATTTCTGCACGATTTATATCAATACTTAAGGACATGTAAGGTATTGTAAGTTCCATTATAAAATATTAATTACAAATCTAAACTATAAGATGTACAATTTTCATGCTAAGTGAATGGGTATTAAAGTGAAAAAAAGATTTAAATTGTCAACCATACCTTAGTCATCCATCCATAATAGCACTTACACAAAATAAATATTTTCAAATAACCAATTGAAGATTAAAAAGGGAAACAAATTTCGGCTTTATAAATTTTTCTTTTAGTGATCACTAAAACTTTGTGTTATCTTCAAAAATATGCCTGAACTTCAAGAGACCATTTTTATCGCTCCATCTGAAGTTCCTCAAGCACAATAGAACGAAAGAAGGAGAAAAGGAAAATTCATCGATATGGAAAAAGGTATAAAAAGAAAATAAAGGTGAGAAGACATTATTTGATATTAGATTTTCCTCTTTCCAAATTTTTTTTTGATCGGAGCTTCCACAAAAATATTTTGGAAGTTTGATGATAAAGTGCATATCCATCAATCATAGGCGATTGTTGGTCGGGTAGAGAAAACCTAGAGGCATGAGAAGAGAAATCTTAAAGATGACATCATTACGAAGTCTTAAAGTAGAAAGTATGCCATTCCTATAATAAAGTAGGAAACTATCGCAAGCGGAAATTATATTTAAATTTATCAATTTTGATAGAAACATACTTTCAGAAAATCAGAAATCTGTATAATATATTTTTGATAATATTTAAAAATATAATATTATTAATGGAAAATATTTTTATAACATATCATTTTTTGAATATGTATAAAAATAATTCATTTTTTAATTATTTATATGCATATTTTAAACTTTTAAAAAACTAATTGTTGCCTGCAAATATTTATAGAAATAAAAAAGCATTAAAATGTAACAATTATTATAAAAGTTTAACAAAGAAAAATCACTCATAAAATGAAGCGTAAAAAAGAATCTATTAGGAGATATTCAAATATAACTTTATTAAATAATTTATTTTCAACGATCAAATCAAACTTTCATATGATATGAAAAATTCAAAATATTTTTTTGATAATTAAAAAATTCCAATACATTTAAAATACAAAAAAAATAATCATTAGTTTCTAATTCAAAAATAACTGTCAAGTCTTATACACTCGACTATCAAATATATACACATATAAATATAATGTAAAAAGTTCTAGTACAAATATTACTTTAAAATAATCATATTGGAGGAAAAATCAAACTAAAGGACTTTTATCTGATATCTGAAAGAAAATGAACATTTTATTTATTAAACACGTAAGTTTAGCAAAACAAGACATGAAATTAGTTCTTAAAAAAGCTTACAGTAAAAATTATATTTCAAGCTGCTTACCAAAGAGATTGTTGCTGCTTTAGTGAGCCTTTTTTTTAAAAAACATCTCCTGTTTATCTCCTGTTTTCCAGTTTTCTTTTGTTTCTATTCATTTTTGTAATATATATATATATATATATATATATATATATATATATATATATATATATATATATATATATATATATATATATATATATATATATATATATATATATATATATATATATATATATATATATACAAATATATTGACTGCTGACTACCCAAAATTCAACTCCAAGAAAACCAAAGATATCACAACAAAATTTATTTGGTAAATAATGCCTTGTACAAAGATCAAATGATTGAAATTACACCCTCTTTCTAAGTATAAATGATGACAAAATGTGTAGTTAATGTTTCCGCTATTATTGACAATAACTGTGCCACATGCTTTGGCATAGAATTAAAGATATTTCGAATGAATCTTTGTGTGTAGCAGTACATGCAGCTTCCACGTATTACCGAAATTGATCTCATGTATAATGTATCTCAAGTCAGTTGAGTTTAACATGGACCACATGTTTTTGAGTGAAAGTAGACTAGGAAAACAAGTAGGCCTAGGAAACAATTCAATATTATGGGAGAAAAAGAAGTCTTGAACACTGTGTGCCACATGCAATCGCTCATAATCCTGTAAGAATATGGCTCATAGCAAGTCGTCTATATCCCTTGTACATTGCACTACTAATGGCACAAGCGCCTGTGTTTTTGAATCAAAGATAAATGAAGCAATATATGCCTTGTGGATATTTCTCTTAACTACAAACAAAGTCAAATTGTACGAAAGGACAACGAATTATTCCAACATATTAAATCTGTGGTGTTATGGTTCGTGATGTGGCTAAGCGATTCATCATTGATATGCGCACGATATGACTGTCGTCACGTGCAGTGGTGCAACGAGTTATTTGATCCGCAGATCCTTCCTACATTCAACAATTTTAGATTCACATCATAAAGCCATAGTTTCGTCTAACACGGTCATCAGTTTCTGAGAGTGATTATCTGCAATCCTTATAGGGTACTATTCCTCTTCAGCCGAATTCAGATACTTGTTCGAAAGAACCTCGATATCTTCTACAAAGCATAGTTAAGCAAACTATCGTCATTCTTCAAATCGGCTATCTCTTTTCTTTTTATTTAGCGCTTGCAGGTTTCACTAAAGACAACTATCATGTGTCTGTGAGTTGCAGTGTGTATTTCATCACCGCAAACGCTTAATATTAATTTCAGAGCGTTATATTTTGAGTGGTCAGAAGTATATACATATATACGTCTCGTACGAAAAAATATGTATATAGATATAACTATTTATGTATGCTTTACAACACCTAAGATATATTGAATAATACGTATATACCACATCATATGTTATTTGTTTTACATGCTAAATTTCTAATTCAAATAATAAATCAATGTATTCAAGAGTTAAATCTGAAAAAATCTACACATTTTGCTCATTACTGTTTAAATTTTTTGTACGAGATTTGATTATTTGAATATACAGCTTTTGAGAGATGCAGCATATTTTACATTATTAAATGTAATTACATATTTTCAGTTGAAAAGAAAATGTCATCAATTAATTTGAAAGATTACTATGATTAAATTGAATTTTGATCTATTAAGTATATTAAATTAAAATTTGAATTTTATAAATGCAAATTAAAGAACAACAAAACTATTTATGTCCTTAGAAATTTTTTCTTACAAAATGTTCCTTAATTTTTGCTAGCAACATTACATTATGTGCTCTTTTGTTTCAGAAAAAACCGACTTAAGGCAATTTACTTTTTTTTTCATTTTAAGGAATGTATGGAAGAACAGTTTCAGTATAATCTATCATTATAAATATCATTTGAGAAAGAATGCATACAAAGATTAATCTACATTGTTATTGTAAAAGGAATGTGATTAATGAAAATTTTCTTAAAATTACAAATTAATTACATTAACCTATAACAAAACAACATGCTATGAATATTAGACTACACATATTATATATTTTATCATTAAGAAACTAAAAATTAAAATATTTCAGTTTAATAATTTTTAAATTTCAATAAAATAGCTATTTTAATTGAAGCTATCATTTCCTAAAAGCTTTAATTTTATATATACGAATCAGTTTGGTAAATGTTTGATTAACTCTAATGGCAAATGTACCCAATATATAATGTGCAATTTATCTTCAAGTAAGAAAAAAACAGTTGGAAATAAAAATTATATCCACATTGTGAAAAACTTCCTATAATTTAACTTTTGATTGTCAATTAAAATAATAAAATTGAGAATAATATAACCATAAAACAATATTTTGGAAATAAAATAATGGCTTCCAAAATAAGATAGCCATCAAACAACGATTGATTTTCTCAACCCTTTTACAACACATTTTGCAATACTAAAAATTAATAATTTTTAATATCGTATGTTATTCACTGTAAAAAAATTGCTACTAAAATTTCTGTAACTAGTGTTTTATTTTTAAAAAAATTTATATTTGAAGGGATAAATGTTGTAAAAAAATCTCAAATAAAAAAATTCTCAATGAAAAAAATGAAAAAATGGAAATGAAAAAAATCAAATAAAAAAAATCTCATATGAAAAAATTCAGTGAATTTCACAAATATTTCCTACAGTATCGGAAATTATCTGACCAATGGCGGTGTGGTTAGCATCCCTAACTTCGAAGCTGTAACTCCCGCGATTGAATCTTGGTTCAGGCATGGATGTTCCTTTCTCTGTGTACGTGTTTCTTTCACTTTCGAGACAAAGATAGCATACTCGCCAGACGCCCCACTGAAAAAATTGCCGTCACCTTCACCCTTTGTATTGCTGAATCTGATTAAATTCTAGCTGGACATTAGAAAAAAATCATCTCAGTAATTAGCAATTTGAAAATCGTACGTTTTTCCTTTTAAAGAAACTTTTAATATCCGTTAGAAACTAAGAAAAATATATGTTTACTTTGATTTCAGAAGAATTCTAGGATAACGTATTCCAAAAACGATAAACATGATTTCGTCAAACCATTATAATTTGTAATTAATACAGTTGAAATGATTAGAGCAAAACATTTTATATCATATAGTGGTTATTCTTCTAAGTAATTTCTTTTACCCTTTTAATTATTTTTACAATAATTTAAATTTTTTTTCTACTAAATATAATTAAAGTATTAAATAAATTTTCAAACCTGTCATAATGTTTAAAAACTTACACACAAAATATAATATTTTATTTTACTGTATTTATTAAACACTTTATTTATATATGAAACTAATAGTTAAAACTTAAACTCAAACTGTATGTTTTTCTTTTTTCCCTTTTGTTTTACTACTTCTAATCATTTAAAATTAGTTTTATTCTTTGCAGTTATTTATTTATACTAATCATATAAGATAATATAACATGAAAATAAATTGTGATTCAAAATATGCGTGATTTACTTTGTGCTGAAATCAGAAATATTTCCACTTTCTGTATATGGTGTCTGTAATGTATAAAAATATTTTGATAGTAAGACAATGATTTTGGATACTATTACTACTCTAGTAAAACTATTATAAAGGTTCGAAAATGTATCTCAAGTATTTTTGTAAAAATAAAGAAGTATCCTATGCTTTCTTTGCATTGAGAAAGTATATAGTAAAGTCATTTTTGCCTGAGTATTCGAATACTGTTACTAACATTGACTTTTTTCCTTCCTTTAATACATAAAAAGGAAACAAAGTATTCTGTATAGCATTTAAAAATTAATCAATATTTCTGATTACTAAAAACATGTTGGGTCTTTTAATATGCCTTTTTTTAATAAATCATCTTGCTATTGATCTTGAGAGGGGATTATTTCTTCAAGAAAAAGGTAAAAAACATAGAAATATCTAAAGATTTGCTTTTCATATTCTCTAGACAAAAGTTTACCGAATGATTTTTCAAACATAAACTAAATATGCTAAACACAATCCTAAACATACCTACGAATTTCTGTGAAATTCTTTTTTATTTTATTGTATAAGAGTCAAATTAATATTTATTCATTTCTTTTCCCTTATAAGCACTACAGAAGCAAACAAGGCTGCGATGACCTGGTGGGTTAGGGCTTCGTTCTCACTGTCAAAAGATAGTGATTTTGAATCTATAGTTAACTTAAGGTTTATTATGTTTACTAAAGATGGCTGGAACACTTTCAATAGGTTATGGTTGCAATGTCCTCCAAGTGAAATAATACCTCTGTGGAGATGGTCAAGTACGGAGAGTCTTCCATCTGGTCCATGCTTCTAAATTACGAAGTCTCCCTTATGGCATCTTCCAATTGCCTGTACATGGTAAAGCTTAACTCATGGCTAGATACTGGAAAGTATCCTGCTGCTCACTCCTCCACAGATATTAATAGAACACAGGGTATGTATTAGAACATGTTTCTGCACATTTATTACATCAAATATGCATTTTCAGTTGAATAGAGTAAAGTATACTTGACGTCACATACATACTGTTCTCACTCCCGATTCACATTTGATTCACATATTCTTCATATTTTTCCACAATTTATTACTCTACATAGAGATAAGTTATGAATGTGTATGTTAGTGCTTGTGTCGTGATATAGTATTCCATGACCAAATTCTTCAAACTAACAACAATCTCTACGATGCAAAAATTAGTCTTTTTATCATTGATAAATAAGGAATTGATTAACTGTAACTGAACCTGTATGAGTATTGATTGTCACTAAAAACTATGGATATAATATTTAATTTTATTTGCTCTAATAATTAAACTAATATAGCAAAAATTTATTTTGCTCTCATGCAGAACACTATTCATTATGATTGTGAAACAAACAAAAATATGTTGCTTATTAGGAAATTCTTTAGTCTTACAGTCGAAGAAATTTCCAAATATATAATCAAAAATTTATTAATTGTCATGAAAAGTTACAGTGTTTCAAGTTATTCTTTATTTAAATAATTTTAATAAATTTAAATTCAAATCATTTTACATTTGTTTAAATACATATATTCTATCTTTAATATAAATCATCAAATAATTTATTTATAAATTGAAGACGTATAATAGTAAATATATTCAAAGACGTTTAAGTATCAAATAAACATTCAAATGCAATATACATTTAATTATAAATGTTCTTTATTTTAATTAATTTGGCCTTCCACTGCTTTGGCATAGCAATGATCAAAATATTTTACTGAATGCTTAGAATTTTCAAAATAACCCGGACATCATTAAAAACAAAATGTTGTATCATAAAATATACTTTTAACACAACTTGGAAAAGCTTTTCAAAAGTTCTAATCAATAAATTAGTTGAGAGAATTGGATTAGAATTCGTTGAAATATTACTTTGTAGAGGAGGGCAAATCCTTATTCCAATACAATCAGAAGAATTTTCTTTCATAATAAGCGAAGTAAATGATGAAATTCTTTATTAAAAAATGAAAAATATATTTTTACTTCAGTATAAAAGCATGAGTTGTTTTGGTTTATCACTCTATAAATAAAACATTTAACTGAAACAAAGTGAGATTTTCTGCTTAGGTGAAATAAAAATGTGTTTTCTTTCTGGATTCAAAAAGGAAAAGAAAGTTTTTTCTTATAGAAAAGTAAAGAAAATAAGGTTTTAGGAAGCTTTGGTATGAGTTTTGGTTGAAAACTCAAATCACTAGAAGATTTGAAAATAAACAATAAGATCTGCACTGCAAAAGTTTTTTCCTCTTTGAAAAAAATGAAAAACATTTTTGAAGCAAATGCTCTTCAATATACTTTAACTTGGTGTTAATAAAAAAAAGCTGTGAAACGAAGAGAGATTTAAAAATAATTCTCCTAATTAATCATTTGTAATTACTTAAGTAAATATTTAAAGTTAATTATAAAATATTTCATTCTGGAAAATAAAAATAATCTGCAATTTTAAAACTAGAATTTATTTTTGAATTCGAAAAATTTTAGAAGAAAAAAATATCGAAATTAAAGTAATTTTTAATCATTCAGTGTTTTGTTTTCTTTTTGGTTGAATTGAATTTAAATCATTTAAGGAAGATGAAAAGAGCTTCCCTAAATTTACTTTAATATTTTTAAAATTTTGATTCATATGCTTATTTTTTGTCTCATTACATAAAATTGTATCATAAAAATAAGCTTTAAGCCTTCTCAAACACTTATTGTTTTAACTCAGATACTTTAAATCGATATTATTTGTTAATTCATATCATTTCCTTGAATTTCAATCTAGAACTTTTGGATGTTTTTAATCAAATTTATTTACAAAAGATATGTGACATTCACATTTATATTTTCCCATTATTCAGAGCATACTTGCATCTGTATTTATGGATTTGGAAGATAAGTACATCATAGATGCATTCATTTATACATACTTAAAATCCTCAAATGAATAAACTGGTCTTTGAAGTACAAAAGTGATGATAATTAAACTATGTTTCAAAGCGAAATTATTTCCAATACAGTATTATACTGTTATATTCTGAATTTAAATTAATCATATGAAATTAAATTTAAATTTTGCATTTACTACGAAGTATATTCTCTAAATGAGCAAATACTTAATATCCAAATTTTATATTAAAAGAATTAAATATTTCTTCACTCCATGTTAAAACTAATTATTTTACTACTTTTTAACATGTTTATACTGTTTCCAGTAAAAACTTGTTTAAAAACTAATTATTACAAATATTATATTATTTTTTACTAAAAGATGCTATATAACATTAAACAAGTTTTTTCTTAGTTTATTTCACAAAATCTTATAGCTTCTAGAAATTAAATCTTTTTTCCAACTTCAATTTACTTAATGTAAGTTCTTTCATTAGTACTTTTATCTTTAACATTATAAACATATTTTTTGTCTCTGTGATAATTTTTGTTATTTTTCATTAAAGCTTAGACAAATCTTGTATATATTTACTATTTCCTTTATATTTGACAGTAATAAATGACATATAAAATGGAGCAAATCTAGGAAATAATATACTATAATCAATTTTATATATAATATATTTTTGTCACTTTAAAATGAATGTTATATTCAACTTTAAATGCTCATTTCTGTTTTTAGGGAAAAAGAAAATTCCCAGTACACATTATTCCGGATTCAATAATAAACTATGCTAACTTTACACTCTTCTATTAAAAAATGTTACAGTACCAACTATTTAAAATAATTTTACTTACAAATGAATTATAGAATTAAATTTTAATAAAAAACAAATAAAATATGAAGATTTTAGAAAGTTTTCTTAGTGAATTCTTTAAGTGAATCTAGAACATGCTTAGTTTCTCTTAGAAGATTCTAAAAACACGAAAACTCATATGAAAACGAAAATGGATGTCTGATATACGAAATAATTTAAGTGTATCAAAAATGAATATTAACAAGTTTCACTTTAAATATATTAATTTAAAATATATATCTCAAAGATATTATTTGTACACCACTTTTTTGTGAATATAAAAATTGAAACTGCACCATTCAAAAGGTCAAATATAAAGAAATTTAAAATTTCACAAATCTTTGTTTAGTTTGTGTGCAATTTGTAAGAATTTTTTTCTGCTAAAATATAAATAATAATATGAGACATTTTCTTACCTCCCTCATGAAATATATTTCATACTTTTATGTATTTACCAACAGCAGATTGCCATCTTATTTCTTTTTTTAATAGCAAATGAATTGGATGTAGTTAATTTGATGCAATTGAACTCATTATATTAATAATAATTATAGATTATTTTTTGTGCGCGAATACATAATTGTGTTTGACTCTAATACAATTGATACTATAGAATGTTTCTGAAGTCCTATTTTCAAATACTTTAGTTTAAATTTCAGTTAATTTAAGCATGATATAGTCTAATTTAAAGGAATATAACTTTAAATTAATAGTATCAATTTCTTATTGAAGAAAATTTTATTTTAATAATTTCTACATATAAACTTATAGGAAATACTGTTTTTTTTTTCAAAATATATCCGTTTATTTAAAGGGAAGTAAAAATTAATGATACTATTTTCTGATTTAATTAAGCAATTCATTGAATATAATTTTATTAATTATTTTAAATGAGTAAACGTGGAGCTTAATAGCAATAAAACAGAGATACAAAAATTATTTTACAATAATTTTCAAATCAGAACATATTTTACAGATGTTGCAATAACAAATCTAAAGAAAAAATAATCTATATTAAAAAATAATGAATATGCGATGTTTTTTGCTTTGTTATTTTGTCTCCCAGGTGGATAAAATTATTTAAAAAAATGTTGCAGCAATCAAATTATAAGTATTGCTACTTTGAATTGACTGCGATTAAACTAAATAAATAACAGAAGAATAAAATTAGATTCCCTTTTTATGAATATGCGAAATAATTTCTTAGTTATCAAAATACCTCTTTTTTTTCAATTGAATTTAAAAGAATGTTTTCTTTTTCTTTCACCATCATTTTACTCTTAAATGATTCAAAACATTCTGGTAAGTTTTTATTTTGTTTCTTATGATAGAAATGCATCACCGGTCGGTATTTCTTTAAAACAAAATAAAAATAAATATTTTTTCTATATTAAGAAAGGGAATTTTTTCATAAGACTTATAAAAAATAAGGAACAATATAATACTGAACTAGAATATAAGCCAAACATTTATGAAATATTTTCATTGAAAAATTTAATTTGTTCGAATAAAATCAAAATATTTTCGTGGTTCCAGCGTTTTTGTTCGATGAATTATTTCTTAGCAGTGAATATTTATTCACTGCCTTTCTATTCAATCACAAATATTTTTCATTCAAAAATAATTTATTGAAATTAAAAAAAAATTAACACGAATGTATTTTTTCCGAATGATCTTTTTTGGTTCCAAAATTTCTAATAATAATTGTATTTAAAATAATTTTCATTAGTTCAAGGGAATTTTTCAACTATTTCATATTATATATTATATATATATATATATATATATATATATATATATATATATATATATATATATATATATATATATATATATATATATATATATATATATATATATGTATACAAATGTTTATGTATCTGTTTGATAATTTAAAAAAATGTAAATGTGTATTTGAAAATGAAACATTTAAAAAACACTTTATAATGAAGGATTTAGGCACATATTAATAATAAAACGAATATTAATTAAAAACTAAATTTTTGAAATAAAATATATAGGTTTAATTTAACAATTAATATCTTTGCTAAAATAATATATAAAAATAAAATACGGTAACACACAAAATCAGTTGATAATGTTATATTAATATTACTTTTATTTACTTAATATAAATTTTAAAAATATTTTCGAAATAAATTTCAACATTTTAGACTTTTAATTTACTGGTTTTATGTATTTTAAATTGTTAACGAAAGAAAAATATTTCTTTGACGAATTCTTAATTCAAGCAATTACTCTTGCTCTAGCAATTAATTTTTTTCTTTTTTAAATATCACTCGTCTTCTGACAACAAATAGAACATAGATTCAAATTCATGCTTATAAGGGGAACATAAATCTAGACATATTTTATTTAATCTGAAAAATATTTCACTTATTTATTTATTTCGTTTGTCTCAAGCAGTGGAAGAGAAATGGTTCGAATACAAAGCATAGGATCATCGTAATAAATTTGACTCGAGTTCCGAGCTGTTAACTCAGTTATGATTCATGGTTTATTTTCTCATTCCATAGAGTCACAGTGCTCAAGTGTGGAAAGCCTCTTTACGTCTTTGTTTCCACGTATCTTCTAGCAAGAGATGCATAAATATGTATGGTATACTTTATCTTATCCGCCCCTTTGTTTATCGATTTTTTCTTCTACTTACACGAATTATTTTGCAAATATAAAAATACTAATGGAGTATAAGATGTAAAATTTTTATTGAAAGTAATCAATACATTGATTTTAATTGAGATGTAAAATGTTATTTTTTAAGAAGAATTGTATTTTAAGAAGAATTTTTTTTCTTACTTTAGGTATTCTTCTATATTTAAGATATAATCAGAATACTAATACAAAACCAGAATTCTGTCATTATTTTGAGGGTTGTTAAAATTTTTAATGAATTATTTTATGCTTGTAAGTTCTGTAGTTTATACCTGAAGCTCTTCATACTAAAATACCAATTAAAAATTTTTATTTAATGTAAGTAAAGATTGTTTAATTTAAATAAGTATTCATATTTTTTATTGTTTTTTACGAGTAATAAATTAATTCATTTAGATAACCCATTTAATATATAATTTAATCATCTAACTCAGTGTATGTGATACATTGTGGATGATATCAAATAATTAGTTTGCTCTAACTTTATGCAACATGGTTCTAAAATCTTCTTCAAAATTTTTTTTAAATATTCATATTTGAACATTATAAAAGGTTGAATTTTCAATAGAATTTATACTTTTATTGCAACAATTTCTGTATAAATATTTATTTCGAACTATATAAATTCTGACAGCCTTAGATATTCTGCACGTTATAAAACTGTAGCAATTATTACTGTTATACCTAGTGATACGCTTAAAACCTATGAATAAAGTTGGGTTTTTTAAATTTTTCCAAAATTTCTCTTATTTTTGCCATTTTGATCTCAAATGAAAAAACTCGATTTTTTTTTCATACATTTATGAAAATAATATTTCTAACTATAAATGCTCTAATTGATTCAATTGCTGATTTGTCTATAATTCAAATTTTTGTTTATAATCAAATACTCTTTCCCTTTTTATATTGAGAGTGTGTTGCATATACTTTCAAACAAATTTTTAATGGAATATATATATATATATATATATACCAAAAATGATTCAAATTATAAAATGAATTATTAAATGATAATAATCATAGACTTATTCAAGTCAACTTCTACACCCTTTACGCATTTGACTTTTATCATTAATGAGAAAAACATTCTAATAACTAAAATATATTTTCTTCAATTAGTAAAAACTATTCAGTCCCCAGTCTAATTTAAGAGCAGAATTTTATATCATTGAGCCTTAATAGTTCACTATAACTGTAACAGTTTAATTTAAATCACGGTAGTCGGAGGTTTCTAAATTACTTCATATATATATATATATATATATATATATATATATATATATATATATATATATATATATATATATATATATATATATATATATATATATATATATATATATATAGTGTGTGTGAATTCAAATTAAAGATGCTACTGTATTTTTTTAGTCTTTTCAGGGATACAGGGATAATGAAAAACAAAAACAACACGTTACTTTACCCTGGTGAAATACTGATCTAAATTTTAAATTACTGAAAAATTTATCAAAGTTTAAAATATTTAGACACGTTTTCCCCTTAACATTTTCTCATATTAATGAAATCATAATTTCTGTTGAATTACATAATTCTTCACATAATATTTCTACTTTTACATACAATTAATTTATTTTTAATATTTTCAATAAAAACTTGCACTTAAATTTATCTCTTCTACTCATAAAACTTGATAACTCATCTGGAAACATACGTAACTAAAGTTGTTATTCTTCAATAATCTAACCAAAGCATTTATGATATTCAGTGAGAATATGATCAGAAAAATCTGACAAATCTGTACTGCTATAATTATTAGTGTGAGTTAATAATATACATGAATTTTAATCTAACAATAATGAAAGTATTGACTAAAATAGCATGAGAGTTTTATCTGTAATTGAAAGTAGTTAAGAGAGATTCTTAATTGATTAGAAAAAAGGTAGAAAATAAAATAAAATTTATATAAATTTTTATTGCTTATCATTTTTTTTATTTCATTGTAGTTTATATAATCCATAATTTTACCCAATATGCCATTTTCTAATGTTTATGTTTCCTGTAATAGTAAATAATCAAGATTATATAGCACTTAATCAATTTGCATTAAAATATAAACATTTTATCATAGAGAAACATTACATCGTTACGTATTTTTTTGAATACATTAGAAAACATTACTGCAGAAAACATTCTTAGGTGCCAACAATATGTATTATTAATGTTTGATTCACCAACATCTTTTATGACTCAAAGTAATAATTTGAGTCATTAGATATTTTTGGTTCATCAATTGCTGAATAGTTTTACGTACTTATCCAGCATTGAGGAACAGGTAAATCTCTGGGCGGCAAGTGTTTGTTTTACGAGATATAGTTTCTTTCTGACGGAATATTTCTTCCTGTTCAGCGTTGAAAACAATTCGCACACCCGGATCGAAGATGGAAACTTCTAATCACCTTCTCTAACTACTAAATTCCCCAAACTGTAATCTTTAAAATAATTGAGTACAGCACATGTGACAAAAACCCTTCTAGGTAGGGTAGGAATTCATATATTTTATATGATGATCTGCTGTTTAAAAGAGAAGATTCCCATCTTCTCTTTTAAAACATCGATTCTGACGATTCTTTGTCATTAAATTATGGTTATGTCTTCAAAGAGGGATTGTTCTGTGTTTCAAGTAGCCAGTTATAACAATGGAATTTCACAGTATAGAAATTATTATAAACCTTTTAAGAAAAATTTTCTAAGATGTGTTGGCGTTCATTTTATGTGTGTAATGAATTTAATAAGTGTCATATATCCACACATTAATGTTATAGATTATCAAAATATATTACATTAAAAATTAAGAAATACCGTACAGTCTACTATACTGCAAAATTGTAATTTTAGCTAGATACATTATACCCATTTTGCTTACGATTTTAATGAACATTACAATCTAAAATCTCAAAACTCATCTCTTTTTATATTATTGTACATTCTCTCAACATTTTAAGAAAATGCATTAATATCATTATTAAAAAATCATGCATGAAAGTATTTTATGCTAGACTTTACGCATTAAAAATATTTTTCATTTTTGTTCTTAATGTTTCCTTTTCTGTCTGTTAATTACTCGATTTGAATCATGGTTTTATCAAATGGTATTAAATTATTTTCTAAAGGTAAATTTTAAGTTGTTTCCTTGATTCTGATTTCTGTTAAATATTTAAATTGAAAATGTTAAATAATATTAATTATATATTTGACGTATCATATTCAAGTTCCTAGAAATGAATTGCATACAGTGTTATGATGACAATACTCCTTTTCACAGTAACATGCGCTCAACAGAATTTATTGAAATAATTCCTTTATTTAAGTAATATATCTAAAATAAGTAATTTTTCCTTACACTTGTTGTTATTTTAAATGATAAAAATAAATACAATCCACACAAAAGAATGGTTTGTCACTATATTTATCTCGCACTATGAATTCCGAAAGATTCCATGTCTACGGGCATTGAATCTTCCATCACAAAAGGATCAAGATTAATGATATTTATAATGAAATAACATACCCACTAGATATTCTTTTAAAGATACTACTCAAGAGCTTTTTTACACCATTGCTCCTGAAATCAAGAAACCATCTGCTTACCTCTATCTAAGACATATCAAGGAATATATCTTATCTGCGCCCGAAGAGCATTATCCAGGCTTCTGGCAGAACCCCTCTGGAGAGAGTCTAATGGCCCTATAGAAGTGATAAGCTGCATCTACTGTTGCTGAAGAACGGAATTGGAGTGGATGCGTTTGTAAAGGATCGTAAAGTTTTGAGTCCTTCTTTCTCGTTGTTTTTTCGTGTCGCAATTTTTTAGTGCGACTCAGTTGCCACTGTCAGCTATAGAGTGGAGTGTGATAGTAGTTTCTGGGCGTGTTCCAAAGAAGTCAAAGTTTGACTGTTGATAAAATTCAGAAATATTGCTAATGATATGAAGTCTTCAAGAAAACCTTTTCACTACAGATTTTCTGATTTCCATATAGATCTTTATTTTAAAATTTTAATGAAAACTTCCCCTTGAAATTCAAATAATATAATTTAAATTTTAGTTTATGTTGAAAAAATATCTGAAAAATTGTGTGTCAAGTTTTTAGATTTAGATGAAAATAAAATAAAACGTATATTTGAAGTAATAATGAATATTTTTTGGTATTAAAAACTATTAAACATTTACAATGTCGGAAATGAAATATTAATTTAAATTATCTAACTTGGTTGAGTTGTTTTTTTAAAATCATTTAATAAAAAAAATTTTATTTAATCGGAGCAAATAGAAATTAGTTAGGAATAAAAATGAAACAGAATATTTCAATAAATTACAAAATATATTAACGATACTTGATTTTTATTAAAAGAATTTAATAAATATCGTTTTTCATAAGAAAATTTTGTTCTAAAATATTTCGAGGTTTTAAAAATATTAATATCCAGAGTCAATCACTATCTTAAACTATTAAAAATTAGGCAAAAATTAGCTTTGAATCAAAAGGAAAAAAATGGTGTGTATGTACTTTATCTCTAGTTTGATCAATTTATTTAAAAATTGATTCTTTTTTCATATCAAATTTAAGATTATTTAAAATATCTTGTGTGAAATATTATAGTTCAAAAATAATAACATACTGTTATAAACTACGAAAAAAAATTTTTTTACTTGGAATTAATCAAAATAAAGATTTTTCAAATAATGATAATTTAATAGTTTTATTTTATAGTAACTTAATAATGATGAGCCGAAAAATGCATTTATTTTAAATAAAAATTAAGCTTTCATATATTTTAATAAAAGCAATGTATTTTTCTAAATTTATTATAGAGAAGTAAAATGTAAAATAAATTTAGTTAATAAGAGTTCCATAAGACGGTAACAGCATCTCAAACTTTTTTACAAAAATTCTCAATTGTATAAATCAGAATAATAGCAAATTTTAAATGTGAAAGTTTCTAACAAAAGTTTAACTGCACTTAAAAAGTACTCTGATTGAAAACTAATTCTGTTAAAGTTTATTAAAAAGATAACAGGTAGCATTTAACCTCTATAAAGTTACTTTCAAATAATATACTTATCTGAGTTATTGAAATGAGTTAAGAACTCTTTATAAATAATAACGATCATAATACCAAGCGCGTTCATAAATTTTTTATGTTTTCAAAAAGGATTCTCACCTTTCTTAACTTGTTACTCAAACATTTTTGTAACGAAACAAGTTGTACTTAATAATGAAACTTTTTTCTCAAATTTTTCTTGTAAATATTGTTGTTGAAGTAAATGTTTTTGGAAAAATTTACTTATAGTTTCAATCTACTAACTATAAGAAAATATAGTATGTCATATATACTATAGTCAAAATAAAAGTTATATGAAAAAAGAATTTCATAAAACACATGAAAAATTTCGATTTGAAATAAAGTTTTCTTGATTTCAGATTTTGAGTTGACATGAACATATTACTAATGTCACTATGATAAAGTAGTTAATATCATCTTTTCCTACTGAGAAGATGTATTTTCGATTCCGCCTTTGCAAATCAAAAAGAAGTTAATGTTATTTTTTCAATTTTTTCTTGCATTCGCCGAACTAGATACTCAATATTTTTCTTTGTTTTCATTTTATCCTCAAGTGTATACAACTCACAATTCATAAAATACCCGGTCAAAAAAAATAAAATAACAATGAAAAAATTATGTCAAAAAACTTGCAATAAATTTATAACATTTATTTTTCTCTTATACAACGTTGTAGACAATAGCAAAACTTTCCAGAAGTTCAAAGCAAATACAAATAATTTATTTTAGAATTTTTATTATTTTTTTATTGTGCTTTTATTTTTAAAATAAATTAATGCTATTACAATTTTATTTCTCAGCAAAAATTTATCTCAAATCATAAGTGTATTATTGCAAAACTACTTTAAAAACGAAAGATAAATTCAGTTGATAGCTGATATTTTCCCTCTTAGCTACAGCTTCAGTAACTAATCGATCAAAACAATGCCCTCCTGGGTGAACAAACTGGAAGAATCCTCTCCATTAAAACAACAAGATTAACTGTAAAAATATAAGTAATGCACTCCAACGGAGAAAGATAAGCTTGTTTGATTTCCCCTTTGGTTTCACCCAAATCCTTAACTTTATTTTCATCAATCGTGAATTCATTGAAAAATCTCAAGAAACAGAATAAATTGTCTTATTGATAACGATCAACCTTGTGATATTAGTTTCATTTCTCAATCATCCAATTACAAAACGCACTCTCATAATTTTAAACAAAATCAAGCTTATTAGGTATTTGATAAATTGCAACCACGCAGCCATCTCAATTAGATTAAGTAAGGAAAATTTTTCCCGCTGAAAAGGAAAGAAGAAATCATCATTAAATTTCCCAGAGACGAGTGGCAACACAACGTAATCTTCCGAAATACGCACTCGTCATATCAAGAATGTTGCCATCCACTCTTTTGAAATAACGAGTGTTGGGAAGAAGAATTCGGGAGTTTTGGGGTCGAGTTGGGAACAGCCGCTAAATAAATGCAAAGGCTGCATTGTCATCTAAGCGATTAGAGTGACGTCGCCAAATCAAGGAGCGGAAAACGGTTGCCGATATTAATAATTTACATACCTGTCCTTTGTTCTGTTCACTGGGCTAAGGCAGTAGTGGGTGTCATTGGCAGTAGCTGGGAAAAGTGATAGCTCTTTGTTGCAGTCCGCTCCCGAGCAACGATGCGTTTGAAGTTCGTTCAACCCCTCCCTCCCTAAATTCACATTGCTTTGATTTAATGTAACATGTTCCCACCCTGGTTGGACGATGAACATCCCCTAATAACGAGATTAAGTTTTCTTCCGAAATGCAGGTACGAATGGGACTCATACATCTTTTGGTTGACGTCCTCTTTAAAAATTGAAGCACTGAGTAAATCTTCGTCTAAGGGAATACGTTGGAAGATAATCTCTGTAGTCACATATTATTTTAAATTTGTTTTAATATTAGGTATTAAAAAGAAGCGCTATGTGTACTTGTGTGCAAAAATATACTGTATTATTTTATTTTTAATGCATATTTAATCGTTGAAATTAATAAGAAAATAATTTATTTTTCACACTATTAACAGGTTGCAGCGTAACTTGTTTTAATTTGAAAGGTATTCGACTGCCTGTCTGGAAACTGCTTCAGATTTATCTAGTGTGTACAGAATGTTTATTTTTCTGAAGAAGCTTCTTGGATAGTTGGCCATAATCTCTCTAAAAAGTGAGTAAAACTCTCGAGCACCCACTCTAACCAACATAAATATAGAGACGCAAAATCCATCTCCAATTGACCACTTACGACGCTAAAATAAATTAAAACAAATTTTTGAGTAAAAATTCGTACTATAAAATTCAAAGCAACCATAATAAAAACATTTTTATTGGTTCTTTGTGCGAATATTTGAATGACTCTGTTTTACTTATATCAAGGAGGATTCTTGGTTGTAATTAATTTTCTATACAAGTTTGTATGTGTATCAAAAGCATACACATTTAAATAAAAAATTTCTTTTAGTACAAAAGTTACAGATTCTAACTAATTTTAGTCATTCTAGACACAATAGTCATTGACTTTAAAATATTATTTTTATTCTAAAAATTAACTAACTGATTATCAATGCACTAAAAGATTGTCGCCTATATGAGACCAGTATACAGGAACTGTGTGGCTATTAGAGAGGATAATCTCAAGTGCGCATAAGTAAAGAAACAATAATTAAACAAAGATACAATTATGTTAATATTGTGCACTATAATTTAATTGATTGCATCATCAAATAATATTCTCATGCAGAAATATTTTTCCTTTACCTTCCATAATAAAATAAAAATTATGCTGTTTGAACACAGTTTTCCCACATTATTCAAATATCTCTACTTAATAATATTCGTAAAACTTTCTTTCACACAAAAATTTATTATAATTATATTTAAGTAAGTATGACTTTTACCTCTATAAAAAGTAAAATATGCCTTTATGATGAGTTCAATTTTTTATCTTTTAATTTTAATGGTGTAAATTATCTTGAAATCACATATCTCACAAATTATATTATGTACATGAACCTTTCTAATTAAATCTCTTTTTTCTTCCGAATCTTTTGTCGTTATCCTTAACACTTCTCAAATTAACGACCATAAAGTTTTTTCTTCTCTTACATAAATTATCAAGCATATATTCATACCGCAAATTAAATTGAAATTTTTTCCCCTAGCAAAATAGAACCATAATTTAAAACGAAGAGAAATTATTTAGAATAAACTATTCCTAAACTAATTACACTATTCAAAAAGGATTTTATTTTATGAAAAATTATTATCATTTGAAGCTATTTAAGTCAACTCGTTATTAAAAGGCTTTAAAAGTTGGTTTTTTAATTATTTAAGTAATTTAGAAACTATTACTTCAAATCTCCTTAATAATAGGAAAAATTTAGTCGTATGAAGAAACTGTCTTTCAATTTAGTTTGTAAGTAAACTTTATTTTAAATTAAATAGTTAAATCTTTTGCATCTTATAATCAAAAGTTTTTTAAATCAACATTTCA
The DNA here is from genome assembly GCA_037975125.1 of Latrodectus hesperus. Lineage (NCBI taxonomy): Eukaryota > Metazoa > Arthropoda > Arachnida > Araneae > Theridiidae > Latrodectus > Latrodectus hesperus. The sequence goes on along the minus strand of CM075859.1, from coordinate 51,399,957 downwards.
TGCAATAAACTATGTATAAAATTTATAGCTTTTTAATTCTCATGTATCTATACATATATCAAAATTTAAATGAATGTTTTATAATATAAACTTAATGATCATCCATTTATATATATATATATATATATATATATATATATATATATATATGAGAGAGAGAGAGAGAGAGAGAGAGAATTTAAAAAATAATTACATTTTAATTAATTTATTTTTAAGAAAATCAAATAATTAAAAGATGTAAATTATTGTCATACTGCTTCATTCAGTTCCTATGGTTAAGTTTTACATTTGCTGAAAATATAGTGGTTCCTTTTGTTTTCATTGTGATTGATAATGATTCATTATTACAATGAAAACAAAAGAATGTATAAGTATTCAGAAAATTCCTCTTTATTTATGTAGTAAGTTATTGGCTTTCATAATTTAATTATAATCGTATGTATTTAACTTAAATTAACTTATTTTTAAGTAATATAAAATGCAATGTGTTTTGTTCACAACTTTAAAAAAAATTGATAAATGATCAAATTTTTTATCAAATTTCTATTTGTAAAAATAACAAAAAAACATGTATCAAATTTATTCCACAATATTAGGAAATTTATAATACAAATGAAACTATAAGATAGAGTTGTAATTATATGGATATTAATGAAGTTTATATTGTATAAAGTAAAAAATAGTATTTCACGCAATTATTTTTAACAATATGACACACTACAATAAATACTTCTAATCGACGTTACAACGAGTACATAGATTAGATTATTTAAATGTTTAGTGCACTAGCTTCCAGTTCAGCAGCTTATAGGCCGGATTTCTAGTTTTGATATTGAAGCTTGGTGACAATGGATTCGAAATGGATTTTAAACGCCTAAAATAGACAGCCTGCTTTCTAAGTGTAAAACAGGCTTTTGGAGACGTCTGATTGTAGGTCACCTTTCGCTTTGAATGAGGACTACCATGTTGACACCAAGCAGAAGACAGCCAAATGGCCCTAAGTATTTTAATGTCCATTGCATACATTGCCTTCCATTCAGTATTTTTCATGGAAAGTGGGCTATATTCACTTGTTACAAGGGAAAGAAACCTGAAAACTCCCAAACAAACATCCTAAGAGACATTTATGCAAAAGGAAGAAATGCATTATGCATCTGTCATTTTTTATGAGTAGCTGTGACCGAATATGCCATCTTCCTCTCTGAAAAGTACTACTAGTCCACAGTGAGCCTTAGGTGACCTTAGAATGCAATGATGTTGACGTCAGAGAGTAGAATAGTATGTCTTCAGTAGCCTGAAAGCAGTGAATTTGATACCGATCTCGTCAAAAACAGGCATAGCAATGGAGATTATAGTGTCTGTTACGATGGTTGTTGACCTTGGGACTTTTTACATATATAGTCATGTTGAAAATTAACAACTGTTTTTCGTGTTAGGCGACATCAGTCAGCCTGAAAATAGGCAGCCAAAAATGTATGGCAATAATTTTATTTATTGCTGCCTGTATTTTTTTTGAAATCTTAATTGTTATTATGTTTGGCACATCACATTTGCCTAAAAGTTTTAATTATAAAACAGAAAATATAGGGGATATTGCTAACTTTAATTAAACGTATGTAAATAAATGCAATTAATGATATATAATGTGAATTAAAGTAATTATACTGTTTTTGAGAAATAATACAATAGGTCTAGAGCGCCTTTTGAAAGAAACATTTGAAATATATATATAAATGTATAGTTAAATTATAGATGCAAATATCAATAAAAAATTTTATGCTTCCTTTAAAAAGGATTTTGTAAGTGATGCTATTCATCATTTATAATCTTTGGAAGTAAAAAAGCAATTGTTAAAAGACATATATTATAAATGATGTTCAAATAATTCATAAATAAATAATGGAAATTTATCGAAAGTGGAGCTAGAAAGAAAATCTAAGTTCTAAAAATGAAAAACTAAGTTTTACGGTAATTAGTTATGTATATTTTTAAAGACAGAAAAGAGAATTTATTTTAGCTTAAATGTTTTCTTGTTCACATTCCTCATAATAAAAATTTTTCAGAGTGCAATACGTATTTTTATACAGAATGTTATTAATTGATTACACATATATTCATGTCTTCCATAATTCGTTTGACATCTTAATGCGTATAATCTTGAAGTTTTTAATATTAATTCAGTTTTAAATAAGGTATTATTTCAATTTTAAGAAAATCTAATTTATCAAACCATTTGTGTAATTTTAAGACATTTTTTTTATACCAGATTATTGCACTTACGTAAAAAAATTTATTACAGGTGAAAATATATCTAAAATTCAAAAACTAGTTTTAAAAAAACGTATTATAGCTAAATACACAGTTTTCATGAAAAATCTAAATAAAATGGTACTGCTTGTCCAAATTTGGACCTAGTGCCACAAACTTGAACCAACCAACTTTTAAGTAAACTAGATGTTAATTTAGGTAAATATAATTAGAATCAAAGGGTGTAAGTTTTCAATAAATCAATTCAATCAATCTTATTATTATATGAATTAATCAATGTATTAAAAATTAATATGAATAAAAAACTAACTTTCTATATTTAGAAAAATATTTTAAAATTTATAAGGAAAAAGTCATTTTAATCTACGACTTAATTTAGGTATTTCCCTAGCACATACATTCATATATGTAACTATTAATTTGTCGTGAAAAATTTGTTTTATTCTTTGTAGAATATTTTAAAGTATAAAGCATGTGAGAATCATAAAATCCTTTCCTGACATTCTATACTTAATATTTTATTGAATATACGAATTAATAATAATACCATTATTTACCATTATTTATGTTAGAAAAATAAAGGATTATCTTCAAAATTCTTAAAATTAGAGACTTTTCGTATGAAAAATATTATTACATATTTTTCAACTAATCTCTCATACGCATTGAATCAATGTTCTTTAACTGTTAGAGGTACATACTTCCCGATTATAGACTGAAATCTTTTCATTTCTTTCAAAAACAACTCAAATTTAATACAGGAAACATTTTCCGAGTGAAGCAGATCGTCATTGCTTTGCAGATCATCATTTTCGTATCACTTGCTTCGCGGAAAATCTGTATATTTTATTCGCAAGTATGTTTACAAGAAACAAATAAACGTAATAGTAAATATAATCCGATTATTTCTAACAGTGTCTATTGTTACACAATTCTTAAGCCTTCTTTTTCTGAAAGAAATTACTTGCATTATTTGATGTTAAATAACTAACTATAAGGAACGTATTCAAATAATATCTAATATTTTATTAAATAAAAATGCATTAAAACAATATATTTTCTCCTACTTTTCATTCATAGATAAAAGTACACTGTTTTTAATCCTTCAAAATTATTTAAAAATATATTGTATATCACTATTATTTCATTATTTTATGTAAATATGTATGTTTTATGTATGTTAATTTTATGTATGTTTTTCAACATTATATTAAATTCTTTTCCTGAAGGTTATTAATGTAATCTGTAGATTTTGATTGCTTTATAATTTTTTTAATAATCCCCACAAAATTATGATTATTGAATATCCAAAATAGGAATCAAATAACTGAAATATTTTAGTAATAGGTAATTTCAAATTAAGGAAAACTATTGATTATGTTAGTTAATTAACTATTGTTTCATTATTTTATGTAAATATGATTATGTTAATCAAATTAAGGAAACTATTGATTATGATTATGTAATGTTGGTAAAAATAGTAAGAATCCTTATTTGATTTTGTCTTATTAAATTTCCGATTAATTATTTAATTTTTAAAACTTCGTAGCTGAATACACTTTAACTTTCATAACATTAGTATAAAAAACAATATTTCAAAATTTAGTTTTACATTAAAACCACGTTAAATTTATAAAGAAATAACTATTCCAATAAATTGTTTGATCTTTTGAGTTCAAAATATACAAAATAAAAAAAAGTATTTTAATCGGTTATTAAAATTTTTCGTTTCATTTTAAATGAATGTGAATGATTCAAAATAAGTTTCGGTTTAGTTAGATTGTGCTATTGTTATACACATTTCTGATTATCTTTTTATTTTCAACCAAAACCAATAAACACAATCAACCTTCACGAAATTTTGAACTAAGTCTGAATGATTAAAATTTATTTAAATTACAGCAAATGATAAAAATTACTGAATAAGACAATATTATTCAGATTGATTCTCAAAAGCAGTACTTGCAGCTGATAAAAATTATTATTACAAAGTATTCCACACATGTTTGAAAATTAGTTGATTGTGCATTTTGTGATCAATGAAGATATTTACAAATATTCTTCTGTCGCAGTAATGGGGCAGTTTGAAGCAGTGACTGCCAACTCAAGAGCTGATGTGATCTCTTGAACATAATTTATAGTTACGAAATTGTTGGCAAGGTTTAAACTTTAGTTTTTTTATGCATTATACCAGCGTTATAACTTAACTAATTATTACAGAATTTCAGTTGTAATCGACTATTTATAGTCAATTGTAAAATTCTGAATGAAAAGTTTTTGTTAGGATAAAAGTTTATTAAAATTACGAAAATTTTTAAAATAAACCATTAAGTATCATATAAAAATTTCTCTACTAAAATCATCCCAATCAATAGTTAAGTATTATAAAGTGTATAGTATTATTGCACAAGTATGCTTTTCTATACCGAGCTCTGAGTTAAGCTCTACTAGTTAGATGGAACCAACTGGGTGGGAATCTTCGTAATTTAGAAGATGGTACCAAGCAGAAGACCCCCAAATACTTGACTTGCTACTCCCAGAGGTATCATTCACTTGGAAGACATAGCGACAGCGACATGTTTAACGTAACCCAGCGACTTTTAGTGAACACGACTGATCTTCAGTTACGCCGAGATTCGAACTCACTACCTTCCGGTAACGAGAACGACGCCCTAACCTTTTGATTAGGGCAGTACTGCCTTGTCTACAGGCCACCGCGGCCTCGATTAAAGTTGTTGTTACAGCTTATAGCTTTATGGAAGGAAAAGTTACTGATAATGATTTGCATCCTCAAATTTTATCTGAAGATCCTGAAAATTTTTCCATCACCAACTTCGCCACAGCAATTGAGAAAGCATATATGCGTGACATTTATCTCTCGTTATTTCATATCTAGAAAAAACATTCGAACTTTCCATTCCATCGCGCTTCGGTTTCCTTAATCGTTTTCTTCTTTATTATTTTATTTCTCACAGTAATTCAATCATCTTGTGAGAATTTAAATTTCCTTCTAAATTATAGTTAACTTCAATATTACAAAGTGCATCGTCTTTTTTTCTTTAATTATTTAATGTCTATTTCTAATGAAAAAATTTTAATTATTTTATACATTTTTAAGAAATGCTTAGCTAAAAAAATATCTGCAGAACAGGTGCTGCATAGCTGTTTTATGACTTTATTACTGTTTAAATTGTATCTAATCCAAAATTGAAACTAAAATTTAATAAAACTGGAAAGATTTCACTCAACAATCAAAGGAAGTAGAAATATTTCAAAGTTATACAGAAATAAAATGAACAATTTAACTAGAAATATAATGTAATATAAATTTATTTTTTTAAACATAAAATTATTTTAAAATTTGCATTTTGCACATTATACTTTTAGAAAATTAAATCTATGTAATTTAGCATTCATTATATTGATATCATATTTTAGAAATACAGAGAATAAAAATTTTCTTCTCTTTCTCTCTCCCCAGTACAAATAAGGACGCATTTCTTTTAAAACCAATCTTACTAGTAACTTAGTCATCTCGTTTATAGTTTACAAGCTTATATAATAATAAAAATGGCTTTATATTAGAGTATATAATACTGTTTATTTAATGATTTCTAAAAACTGATAGTTTTCCGAATTATTGAATCAAATATTTTTATTTATTTTCTTCTGAAAAATAATTAATAACTTAAAACAATAATAATATTTCACTTTTTAATTTCAAGTTAAATTTTTTAAAACAGAACGGAATGTCTATAAAAATTAAAGTTCCTTTTAAAAAGTTAGCTGTATCGCTTAAAGAAGTTGACAAAACGTTTAATCTATGAAAATGTTGCTGACTACAGTTGTTATTAATTATGTGAATTCTTGTAATGAATTTGGAAAACTATGCCATTTAATTCATTTCATGTGCTGCAACTTTTGATTTTTAATTTTTGAGTTCTAGCATTTAAATTAAATGTTTTTTTATAAAGTAAAATACTTTCTATATAGATAAAACGAACTAATGGTTTTTCGATATATTATAAAAATTCATAGTTTTCTTTCAATAATGTTTTCTGACCAAGCTATTAAATCACATTTAAACAAATTAAGATAAATATTGTGACAAATTAAACAATGAAACAAATTAAGGGAAATGGATAAATACTGAGTGTATGTAAAATTCCCCCTCATGTGCAAATATATAAAGATAAATCAAAGGACAAAAACTTTGTGAAGAAATAATCTCTTTGTTAAAAATATAAAAATTCTCTGGTAAATGAAAAATTTTAGTAACTATTATAAAATACATATCGTGATTTATTATGTATATATATCTGGTGAGAAAATTTGGTGAAACAATTTTATGATAATTTTAGGCCTGTTGTGTGAATATGAGATAACTTTTGAATTAAATGTAGAATTAAAATATTTTTTTGAAAATGGCTTACTTTTTCACATGAAGCTTCAATGCTATTTGTATCACAGCATATGTTTCCAGTGTCTTACAAAATTTACTTTCTAAAATATGCAAATTTCTAAAAAGTATAAGGAAGACATGCACATTCATTTATTATTTTCAATTTTATTTTTTATCTGAATATTATTTTCAAATTAATTTTTAATCTAGAAAATACATTGTATAACGTGCATTGTAAACTATTGTTCACTAAATTGTAAATAGTGTAAATGAAATTTAAAAATTAAATCAAATTATTTAATACAATTACAATCTACTTAAATCAAATTTAGGAGTTCTCTTATAGAAATTCATTGATTATTTTAATTTCTATGACAATTGCTGTATTTTAAGTTCGCTTTTCGTTTTTTTTTTCTCTGCTATTATATGGAACTATATGGAACTATATGTAAAGTTAAATATACAATGGGAAAATTTAGTTAACAAAGAGGTATTAATTTTGTGGGCTGTATAAAAATAATATATTTGATAGTTGATTTCTTGTAGTTCAACATCACAAATTATAATTACAAAAGTGAACTAAATTTTTGATGATAAAATTAGTGGTACAGTTAGTTGAAGGTGAAAGTTGATGATACACACGATAAAATAATAATATTTATAATGATAAAAGTAGTAAGTTGTGTTAAAATATTTGCTTCTATTTGTAATTCAATAGAGGGAATTAGTATTTTTGTATTCACTTCAACTGACAACTACAACATGGCTGGTGTCAAATTTTAAAGATTCATTTTAAAACATATTTTGATTCCTTGTTGTGGGCTGTCTAATGTCCAGAAGCTCTTTTGTAAGGCATTTAAACAACTTCCGCGTAATTGTATGTAAAATTTAAGAAACGATACGTGCGTTTATGAATTTATTATAGCTTTAAAATGCTAAAATGAATAAATTTTAATAAGAATATTCAACTAGACTTTTTACGATTATCATAACCAAAATCAGTTGATATTCAATATTTTAATGCAAGTAAATGAAAAAGAATTTTATAGAAAACAGATAATAAGAAAACTTACCAGTTTTCTCATCGATTTGCTCACCAGATGTATACATATAAAAAATTTTTGTTTTCTATAAAATAATATAAATGTACCCACTTAAATCAAATTGAGGAATTTTCTTAAAATAATATAAATATAATAGTTTGTTTTCTATAAAATAATATAAATAATAAATTTAAATAAGAAAACTCCTAAATTTGATTCACACACACACACACACAAGTGAGCACATTTATATTATTTTATAGAAAATGAACGTGATATTTATTTAAAATTATAAATCCTTAGTAAAAACTAATAAACTGTATATGTCGAATTTTTATTTGATTTTATTCATATAGATTTTATTTTAGTAAAGATTTTATACTTTTTGTTTTCATTCAGATATATAGACTTATAGCTATGCAAATAATGTAAGATTGTTACTGAGAGCTTCATAATCATTTTTTTACTGAAAAGTATTTTCAGATTTCATGGACTTACCTAAAATTTATTCAGTATGCACTTGTTTTTTGATATATAGGATACATTACATTTTGGATCTTGCTTTTGAACGTAAGAAAACAACCAAAGATACACATAGTGAAGTCATATGATCAAACTGGACTTAAAAAATATCAATAAAGTGTAGAAACATTTTTCTATTTCGAAACATATTACATTTAAAGTTTAAAGTTAATTTTTTTACTTATTACTTTTAGAAACATGCTTTATTCAATAAAAAAACTGAGGTAAGATGTTAAAGGGATTTAACTTATTTTAAAGGATTCCGTAGAATCATATATAGAAGTAAAATTAAATAGGTTTTACCTGGATTTTTTTAATTTAATTTAAATCCAAGTCTACAGAAAATTAAAGCTTCGTAAAAATTAGCAATTTTCCAAAATTATATTCGCTATTTCATTCTAAAAAATGACGTATTTGTTTTTTGTACTTTCGAAAAAAATGCACAGTATATTTTGTAAAATTTATGAGCCTGTATGTACGTTTATGAATTTATTATAGCTTTAAAATGCTAAAATGAATAAATTTTTGAGGAAAAATATTCAACTAGACTTTTTACGATTATGCTTCCCTCACTCAACCAATATTTAATCTTAACTTTTCCTTATTGTTTAGTAAAAAAATTGAAAGCATTAAATGTAATTATAAATTTTTATAGTATTCAGCGATTTAAGGTATTAAAAAACCTTTCAAGATCCCATTTTAACATTAGAAAAAATTTTAAATTCTTTCAAACTTCTATAAAAAATTCTAATACTTAAAAGTAATTTCCTATAGAATGCAGCCAGTATAATTGTATCGGATTTTATTTTTACGTCCCTTATCTTAATCTTCAATCCAAAAAATTCCAATTTTGTGCCATTATTATATATTTATTAAATAATAAATTATTTTTAAATCAAAGACAAAATGTAATATTCTTATACTTTAAAATACAATGACGATGTTCTTTACTCATAAGCATTTAATTAAAATTAATATTTTTACGATTAATAAGAGTTAAAAGTCTAATTACTATTTTTTCTTCATAAAATCATTTACAATAAATTAGAATTTTCTCAAAAACCATGAAAATCATAAAAATTGATATATATATATATATATATATATATATATATATATATATATATATATATATTAATGACAGTTAATTTTTTTTTAATCAAAAGCATCTTTTTTTTTCTAGATAAAGAGATTTTCTAACATGTGCTAGTAATCATTTCAACCTACTTTTCAAGAAAAGTTATTTTTAATCTTAAAAAAACGATACACTTTTTTCTCTCATCTCATAATACAAAAAAATACTGCTCATTTTTTCAATAAAACTTTAAGTAGTTTTTTCTCATTATTTGAAGGAAAAAGTAAGCAAAATCTTAAAGTTGATGAGCAAAATATTTGTTTCATGATCTTTTATACTTTGATTATAACATCATCTGTAAAAAAAATTTTTTTGACTTCAATTCTGCTATCGTTGTAATAATAAAACATGTTTTAACATTACTTTACAGTTGCAGCTCTAAATAAAAAGTAATAAATAATTACAAAAATAATTAATCGTTCAGTTATAATCAATTTAAATTGTATTTTCATTTAAAATTATGGGTATCATAAAATTTATAACTATTCTATTTCAATCAATTTATTTGTTTATGATTTTCGGTGGTCAATATTAAAATATACGAATAAAAAGAAAAGGTTTAATAAGGATACAAAGAATAAAATTTACAGTTAGGACTGATAATTTAGAAAAATTAAAAATAAAAAAGAAAAGAATTTCTTTATGGAAACATATTTTTATATTTAAAAGACCACATTTTTTAAATTAATAATCCTCCATTATGGTGGTGCTAAATTCCATTATTGGAAACAAGTATTTTAGATAAAACTTTGATGAGAAATAATACTGTCTCTGAAATTTTTATCTGAATGCATCTCTATAATAATTATTTTCTGGCTTTTTACAGACACAGACTTTTATTACAAAATAACTATAACAGCATGAAAACTAATTTAATAAAAATATTCTTTTTCCAGAAAATTATTTTTGAACAACTGTTTTCACGTCTCCATTTTAATCGAAAAGATTTAAATGAATACTTCTATACAAAATTCCTTTCAGAAAAATTAATAGTTTTTTGACGAGATACATATCTATAAACTAAATTTTTGTTCTGATATACATCATTACTGTTATCATATCGTTCTATAAAATTCACTATTTTCTGCAATATTTTTGTTGTTTTAGGCTGAATTCTCCATTAAACACTCTGTACATTTCATAAAAACCGTATCTTTTTATCTCGTAGAATAACATTTTCAATACTTGTGAAGTAAAATGTTTAGAAACCTTCCCAGATAAAAGTTTCCCTTTTTTTCTTTCTATTTTATATCTATGTAATTTGTAACCATTGATTTCATAATATAAAAATATTATAGTTTTTAATGAGAAGAAATTGTTTCCATTCATAAAGATGAAACAAATTTCAGAGAAACTTGAAAGCTAAGCAAAATCATTCTTGAACTTCCCATGTTTTGAGCTCTATATGTAAGAGCAAAATTAAAAGAAAACTTATTAAAATTTAAAAAAAATTTTATACTGTAGTAAATCGAGCACATCACTGTTTCAATATACTTATAACTGTTTATAAAACTTTTTTAACTCAATTTTATTAAAACTAAAACTTTACTAACACTTTAAACTAACACTTTAAAACCCCAATTTTAACAAAATTAAAGAAGATTTACATTAATAATTCAAATCTTTAAACAAAATATATTACTTAAGGTTTTACTCTGAAGATATTTCTGAGGCTTTACTTCACACCAAAGCCACCAAACTATCTTGAGAGTTAAACATCAGCTACCAGAAATACTTGACAGATACTAGCATATTATCATGCTGAAACCGTAACACGTTTGGCTTATCTTGATTAATTTATAGAATAATTAAAATTCTAAGACTGTGCACAGTAAATTAGAATTGTAAATTTCTCTAATTAAATTATCACTTACCTTTCATGTTCTCAATAATAGTTTTATAATTCTAATCTCACATTATTTTGCAAAACAGTGCAAAATATTTGAATAAATGAAAGCTGTACTATGACTAACATGTTCAAACGTCGTACCTCACCTAAATTTCAGGAATATGTATATTCTCATATAGCATATGTAGTACACATGAGTGAACAGTCATGTATTTTATTGGAGAGGTTCATATTTATTTTAAAGAAGACATTTTATATGAAAATTAAAATATTTCAAGTGCTATATTTAAAAATGACAAATTATTGTGGAGATAAATTAAAATACATCTCGTTCCCTGAAGACTAAAATTAAGTTAGTGCAACAGAAAAAGAAAAAAGTGTGGCAGAATTTCTGGTTTGTTTGTTCAATATCATTGTGCATATTTTAACAATTGATAGCTTATAAATATTTTAAGAGCATTTTCTCTACTCAATCATCTTTAATATGAATTTTATTTCAGAAAAATACACAAATGTTAACATCAATTCATGCTAATATTACTTACACTAATTTTTTATCATATTTTCCATTTAAATGCATATTAAAGATCATAAATGGCTCAACCCTTGTTCCATTTTATTTAAATATCTTATAAGAAGATTAATAAGCATTACCTATCCTTATGGTCCTGAAAATATTTGAGTGGAAGCAAAACCAAAAGTCATATATGCTCAGTCCTCAATTCATAGCAACACTATAAATTTAAAAAATTTAAGCATCATTATCTATTAACAAGAAATTATCTCTAAATATGGATTATCTATCATATCAAATTACCTCAATCCAATCATCTAATCTTAATCTATCAAATCTAATCATGAATTTAATCAAATAAGCTCATAAATATTTCAAAAAGATTTCATCTGTATATTTAAAGCATTCAAACCTCCTAGGTTTGGTTTGTTTATTTCTCTCAATGGTTACTTTTTGCAGGAGAGTCATAGTTCTTAAGCAGAAGGCAGTAAGTCATTTTAGCTGTACCAAATAGAATCTAACCCAATCAATCACTCCACGCTACTAAAACTATACTTTTCAATTTTTTTTTTTACTTTTTGCTTGTACTGCATTCACTTCTCACCAAAAAAATCAGGGTACTTCAAAATTAATTATCTACAAAAGCTCAGAAGTAACTATGAAGAGAACAGAGGCAGATGGCATGGTCTTTTGTCTGATAAAGATTGATGAATCATTTTTAGTTGAATTTAAAGCATGAAATTGGTCTTTTTTATATAAAATCTCACTCCTTAAAAGTATCGAAGTATTTAATTGCAAATAATAATGCCTTTTTTGTTGCTAGATTATCAACAACAAATTAGGGTGCAACAAATCTGATAGGTACTTATCAATGTCTAGCCTTTATAGATGCAGAAGTCAGAATCTCAGAGTTAAGCTAAAAGAAACATTATGATATACAATAAAAATTCAACTTGTTATACTATCCATATAATCTAATTATCCAGTTATTCTAACTATTAATTTATCTTAACAAAACAGGTAAAGAGTTTCTTAAAAACATAAGAAATCTTGAGAAATGTAGTAACAGATAACTGTCAAATAATTTAATAACCATGTGAAAATTAGCTGACTTCTCTATTATACAAAAATACTTCTTGTGAATGACTGCCTAATTTTTAAGAAATTGTAAAATGGCTTTTTCAACATAATGAAACCACTCTTCACAAAAATTATCAACATAAACATAACTCAGAAACGGGTACTTATTTTTTTTTACATTTTTTAAATGGGAGTTCTTTTTTATTTATAATCTATGATCATTAGTAATAATTTTTTCAATGAAATAAATAAAAATATTATTTTTCAAATCTTGTATTTAAAATTCCTTTACATTTTCCCTAATATTTAATTGCTTTGAATAATTAGATTTTTTTAATTACAAATGGTTTAATACCATTTTAAATACAAAACAATTACTTTTATATGTTGAATATATAATTAATAATCTATAATTAATACAAAAAAGTTTTTATCCTAAAAAGAATCGTAGGTTTAAACATCCTAAAAAATAACACTTTTTTTTAGTTTCTGTGTTGAGATTTGATGTTTATTTTCTGATATACTTTTATTAGTTATATATTATATATATACACACACATACACACACACATATATATACAAAATATCTACAGATATTTTGTAAAGAAAAATAATCTGCTACATTAATTAAGATTTTTGAGAGACTTTCTTAACTAGTATTCTATAATAGTATTAATTATTTTAAGAATTTGAAAGAATATAAAAATGAAAAGCATGGTCTATTTTCTCGTTAGTATACATTTTCTGCCAAACAAAAGTTACATAACTTTTCAATCCTTTATCTTAGTGATTTTTAAAGTACCTAATAATATAAGACAAACTTTCTTGAAAGAATAATAAAGAATTTCTATTGTTATACTTTTTCAAAAAAGTTAGCTATACCTTTACAGATAAAAAGAGATTTTGAAACTATAATCCCCAGTGAAAAACAAAGGATTACCTGGGTTTTTATTTTTAAAAAAATCAAACGCTTTTTTTACACATTCTGATGCAGAATAACATCAAATATATTTTTCCTGGATAAAATTATTTCATCTATGTTAGAAAAAATCAACTTCCACATTATTTAAAAATGTATAATTTGAGAATTTATACTTCATAGAAATAGTTAATTAACTTTAGAGTTTTAAAAAATCTGTGTCTTTTTTTTAAATCTTAAATCATGATGATTGTTAGATTACATCTTAAATTGTGATTTTAAATATTATTTATGATTAATCATATGTAATTAATAATATATCATTTAAAGTAATTTTTCTAGTATTACCCTTGGTATTCTTTCTCTTTGTAAAAAAAAAATTTTGAAAAAGCACGTAACAGTTTGATTAATTAGTAGTTAAAATTATTTTCAAGATCAGATTTATAAAACTATTCTATGTCAATTGAAAGTTATGATCAGTGACATTATCAACGAACCAATCGATACAAGGTGCAGTAAATGGCACCTCAAAAGGAGTTTTCTTAAGATGTTACTGGAGTTTTAGAAAAATAATAAAAAGGAATAACTAATAATTATCATATTAAAAACAAAAGATAATAAGAGCCATGTTAGTGTTTCTGTTTTCTTCATACGTATTCGCTGGATTAGATGCTCAAAATTTTCCTGAATCAAGGATGATTTATATAACGATCCTTTGACGGTGCTTGATTTTTTGGGGGTGTTCTGCGTTATGGATCTGATCTAGCGCTGCTGACCAAAGGGAATTTCCAACAATAACACTTCGAAGTTCACTGACCTTTTTAATTTAATACCATCTGACTTCACATAGAGGATAGACTAATACCGGAATGCTATTGCACTGTATTTTTGATCATTCATTACGAGTTACCTACCAGAACCCTCTTTCATGGAAATTTAAATTTTTTCTCCGTCATTTACATTTTAATTATTTATATGATTTCATATATTATGGTAGATATAATTCTTTATTTTAATTGATATCGTATTGATAATCCATGCATTCTATAATAATTTTGTTGATTATCGTGTGACCACACGGAATAGCAGTGACTCAACAACAAAAAATACGTATTTAAAATGAATGGGATCCACATTGGTGCTTTATATTATCCGTAAGACTTGGGACCAGTATTACCATGAATCACTTGACCTTATTTTCCCATAAAAGCATGAACAGGTAGAAGTTAACTAAACTGCTGCTTTCCAAAATGCAACTCAAAATAGGACCAGATATATCACAGCAAAATTTATTTGGCAGATTACACATTATTTTAAAAGATAAAATGACTGAAATTACAGCCTCTTGTGAAATGCAGGTGACAAAATTAGTAATTAGTGTAATTACTATAGTTGGTTATAACTACTGTCAAATTCTTTAGCATAAAATCAAAAATGCTTTGATTTACCCTTATATTGCTGGTATTTCGAGAGAACATGCAGACCAAAGAAGTAATTCAATCCGATCTATAAAAAAGAACTCTTGAGCAATCCATGCCACCGTGGTCATTATAAGTCTGTTGGAATATGAGTGATGGTAAGCTCTGAAGGTAGGAAATGACCATGGGCTTAAACTAGGTGCAATATTCTTGCGTTGGTGCATAATGCAACAATTCAACTATCATTCACTAAGTTATCTCTTAACTTGAATCCTACCATTATAACACTAAATGCAGAAATGGGATTCATCAATAAAGACAATGTAATTCATTTCCATTATCTAGGTCCGTCGATCACCATACCATTCACAGCGCAAACACATGTGATTTTGTATCAAATTTAAGCAAAAAAGAAGGCACCTAGAGTCTAATGGTGTTAGCTTGAGCGAAACAACGTCAAATATTGCTAGCAGACACCGAATGATTCTTAACAAACTGAATCTGTCATTTATGGTTCTAGATTTCATTAAATGATACATCATTCCCATGCACATAATATACCTGTCATTACAAGCAGCTATGCAGCGTGGGCAACGAAGTTGGTGTAATCGATCCCAAAAGCTTACTCCATCTAGCGATTACAGACTTGAATCAAAGCTGTTTAGCTTCATCCAACATGATCATCAATTTCTCTGACGGATAAGCCTATATGCTGTTATTCCTCCTTTTTCCAAATCAATATCTTATACGAAAGGCACTCGATGTCTACTACGAGGTGCAGATTAACAGCTTAAGCAAAAAAATGAAAGAAAAAACTATGTATTATAAAAGCACTAATCTTTTTTTCCTTTATAAAATGCTTTCAACAAGTTTACAGTTTTTCGTGATGTGTATATGCTTTACGATGGTAATGATTTGCAAACCTCACAGCAGGAAAAAAAAAACATGATGTAAATTTCGCATTATTTTCATGCTTTCTTCAAAATATTGTATTTTGTGAGTGCTCAACAATGTATAACTATGTAGTTAGAAAAATATTTTCAAATGTTATTTTAATTAATGTTTTCTTCACCATTCACAATGTTATAGAGATACATGATGAAATAATGTAACAATTATATATAGAAGGTTCACAATTATCTATGATTATACATTAATTTAACAATGTATAATCCAAAGTGCATAAAGTGCAGTGGTGTATATATTGACAAAAGGATTGTTCCTTTATTGATAACTATATAACTAGAAAGTAAATAAAACAAAACTGCAAGTACTCTTATATATGTATATATATATATATATATATATATATATATATATATATATATATATATATATATATATATATATATATATATATATATATATATATATATATATATATATATATATATATATATATATATATATATATACAGAGTGACTTTAAATTGTTTTACAAATCATGAGCAATAATTATCGTAGAACACAAGGTAGCATTCCACTCTGAGCAACAGAAAAGGGAAAAAAGTAGAAACTCATCAAGTAAGAATAAGAACGACCTTGATGGTTGAGGCAAATTACTTGCTCATTCCACCCGCATGCGGTACAGCATGTAATAAGTTCATTTCCTAGCCGGCACCAGGGATATTCAGTGCTCTTGTGCTTGTCAATCTTGCTGTGTTGATTGGGATTACAATTGAATTCTAAGTGTCCAATCAATACAGGAAATCACCTATAACGTCATTTTGTTCTTGTCAACGTAGCATATCTTCTAAGGCTATCAAAATTTTACTATATGCAAACTTCCGTAGAGAAAAATCAACACTTTGCTTTTTGTTGGTACCGGGAAAAATCTTTTTAGCGTTTTTGCTTCAGGTATTGTCTTGAATAACATCATCTGAAAATTTTCGTGAATGCTATGAAGGAATACACGCACGAGGAATTGTAAATATGAACATTTCATGAGATGAAACAAAACACTAAGCAGTGAATGTTACGAATAGTGATTTCCAAGTTGTCGTATTTCAGTTTATAATTATTTTTCCTGTATTCATTGACAACTAGAAATCGGTTCTTTTGGCATCTCAAATAGAAATCAGGATGTTTTTGAAATGAACGACTGCCAGAAATAGAAGAAAGAGTTTTGACTAGATTTGAAGCTGAGTGATATTAGTGATTACATAAATACAACATTGATATTACACGAAATTGATATTTCTTAAACAGTGGTACGGTGTATTTTACTAGTTAAAAGTGCTCCCCTTTATTGCAGGAGTTCCTATCTTCATTCAAAGATACATGTAGTCAATGCAAGACAGAGCCCCAGCACATTTTTTTATCACGGTTCATAATATTTTGAATACCAATTATCCCGCACAAAATTTTGAATGTAGTGGACCTGTGGTTTTGCCTCCTCGTTCATCGGACCAATACCCAAATAACTTTTTCTTCCACAGGCACGCGAAATCTTTAGTGCACGAAACCCCTATAGATTCAGCTGGAATTCTCTTGGTGAGAATCGATGTTGACGTAGAAAAAATTAACGCGTCATTATTAATCTTTAAAATCAATCATTGCTTCACAGTTGTCAATAAAGTAATGATACGTGTGGTCACATTATGATCATTTTCTGTGAGTTTTCATTAAACAATAAATCTTATCTTGTAACTTTTTTTATATCGTTCGTTCGCTTTCCCAACACTATTGTAGATAAAGGCTGAAATTTAAAAATTCCTCTTTTCTGCCTCTCAGAGAAGGAAGGTGATATTTATTTTCCATAGTCCATTGTGATAAATTTTAAAAATTTAAAGCAATGTCAAAATGTTTTAGGATCGTATGAAGAAGCTTCTATTTAAAAGTCACTTTATTTCAATCTGAAATAATAATCCCTGAATAATATTTCTTATACTCTTGTTTTTCTAGAAATATCTCACTATATTAGTAACTTTAATATATTCTGAAAGGATATTGTAGTAAACTAAATTTTCTTAGTATTATCTTTCATTTTGAAGAATTTCGCAAGTTAAATCAGTTCATCATACACTACTGGCCACCGCAAATACAACAACACCCTGAAGTAAGAATACAAATAACATGAAATTACAAATTGCATTAGGGGAGGTGAGATTTGCAAATGATTAGAATGAGAGCGCAGACGCACATCGCGCACACCTGTGGTGCCACTTCAATGCGCTATTTAAGTCTTGGAGATTTTGACGATTTCAAGTTCGGTAATTGTGTTTTTCTTGTGGTTTTCCAAAAAAAAATCAATTACGCCTCTTAGGAAACAGCGATCATTTTTTGATCAAGTATCCGAGTTTGACAAAGTGATGACAATTCAGTGAGAGAGGATAGTGGCCTACAAAGATTGTGGATTATCTTTTAGGGAAATCGGTAGTCGTGTTGGACGAAACCAAGCGACTGTAAAGTGGATATGTGATCGTAGGATGCAGGAGGGTACGACAGACCAATGTGTTTGATCGCATCTACCTCGATGAACCACTTCTCGTGATGACAAGCAAATTGTGCGCATGGCAGCGACGGATCACTCAACCACTACATGAACCATAGCACAGGACATTCAGTCTGTAACGCATCATCCAGTGTCCATTCGACGCCGTTTACAGCAGAGTGGTTTGTCCGCAAGACGTCCATTGCTTCGTTTATTCTTGACGCTGAGCCACAGACGTCTCTGCCACCAATGGTGCGATGAAAGAAGGATGTGGACGACAGAATGGAATGAAATTATCTTTACTGACGATTCACGCTTCTGTCTGCACCACCACGATGATCGCATTGGAGTCTGAAAACACCGTAGAAAGAGGAAGCTGAAAGCAGCGTTATGCACCTCCACACTGGTCCTGCACGGAGTATTATGGTATGAGGTGGTGTTGAATATCACTCTCGTACTCCTCTAGGATGCATTTCCGGTACTTTAAACAGCCAGTGCTACATTTCCGAGATGTTGGAGAAAGTTTCCCTTCATTACGTTCAGGGCTTGCTTACAACCATATTTCAACAGGATATTGCGTGACCACACGTGGCCCGCATTGTCCAAGGGTTCTTCATCAATCGCCAGATTGAATTGCTTCCCTGACCGGCTTGCTGTCTGGATTTTCACAGATAGAAAACATGGGGTACATGGTTGCTCAACGATTGACCCAGATTGCATGCCCAGCTGCCACACCAGATCAACTTTGGCAAAGTGTGGAAGTTGCTTGGTCTGTTGTACCCCAAGAACACATCAAAAGTCTCTTTGAATCAATGCCGAGGCGTGTGGCAGAGGTGATTTCCAGCAATGGTGACTACTCTAGCTACTGATTTTGGTAGGAATCACACATCACAGAAGTCTATAAAATTAATCATTTGATACTTGGTCAACATGTTTCAAACAGGAAATTATTTTTCTTGGAAGAGATTTAACTTCATATAATAATTTTATATGTACCGAAAATGAAATTCTTTAATTTATTTATTTTCATTCCTTACATCACTTAAATTTGGTCACAATGTTCTTAACCAATCATAAGCATCTCTTGCTCACTTACGAGAAGTTGACTTGCATAATCAACCACATTTTAACAAGAGCCTGTGAAGATCGCTTTCATTAAAACAAATTTCGTTAAATATGATATACGTTAGTCTTTTCCTTTTTAAACTTCCTCGAATTATAACAAGTTAATAAATTTGAATGTGTGATATTTTAGCATGATCATAAGAAAAAGTTAAAAGAAATTCACAACAAAAATCAAGTTCCCAACTTTAAGTTTAACATTTTAGAGGACCATTCCAAAAACCTTTAATTGTTTACAAATAATGTACAGCGAATTTCAATTACATTTTTTGCGGAGCTAATGTTGACACAACTAAATCTTATAAGAATGATGTCACAATTATTTTTATCCTCCATCATTTTATAAAAGACGTTTCAGTAACTGACTTGTAAAATTACAAATGATTTTCAAAGTAATTTCGAAGTATGAATGGTATTTTATTTAATAGGAATTCTTTCTCCTTTTGGTCCAATGAATTTAATGTTTAAATTATGTGAAGTTAAAAGGAAAGGACAGAGAAGAGATAATAATTTCTCAAATTGCTTTGAGATCTATTTTGAGGCTACTAAAGGACTTAACTCTTGTTTTTTTACTTTTTCATCTTTTAATTTGGCTGCTCATCGATTAATGGCAGAAATGCCGAGGACGGGCCTAAAATAAAAAAAAACCTTGAGAAGATCTTATATATAAAGCAAATATCATTTATACATACTTTAAATTCACTTCTTAATAGTGGAAATCACGATCTAAATAAATCCTTTTCCATTAAGGCTCATTCCTAGCTGGACCACATCCAATCATCGTACATCGAACACCAAATGTACAAATCTCGAATTAATTATTTAATCTGATATATATATATATATAATTTAATGAATTATAAAATATTAAATTGCTTAAAATGAAAAACCAACTTATGTAACGAGCATTTTATTAAAAAAAAATTATTTTATTTAATGTTTTATTAATTTTCTAAAGAAAATGATTTAAATATTAATTCCAAACTTTTTTTATTTTTAAATAATTAGAACCGGAAATAAATGTACCATAAAAATACAATGTCATTTAAAAATAAATTTTATTAATTAATAAATTCTCTTTTAACAAAATTTGTACCATCTTTTGGAACGTGATGTATTTCTTTGAACTCTGTATATTTGTCTGTGTAAGAAATAAAAATTATAAACTAAAAATTTCTACAAATTTATTAAATACTCCAATGTTCAAAAAGAGTATTATAGATTTTCACTAATAAAGTTTAAAGACATTTTTATTTTACATTGAAAATCAGATCAAAAATAAAGTTTCAGCATCTTTGCACTTTATTTAGTTATCATTATAATGGTGTCGCCATCTGTGTATTGTAAGTACAACTAACAAATACTGTTGAAACAAATAGTTTTTTTATTTTATTTTATTTTATTTTATTATTTACCTATTACAGAACTCTGTTCTAAGCAAATAACTTTCCTTTTACTAATCTATATATTACAAAGAGTTAACATTTTATAGTAGAATCTAAAATAAATTTTAAATTATTATTTTACACATTCGTACAATGTCATGAAAATCTATGTTGAGGATAACATTTTCCCAATTTTATATTTTATGTCGCAGTATTTACATATAAAACTACTAAAATTTGATAATAATTTTAATATTTTCTTTCACATAAGTTTTTGAAAGTAACTCTTTGAATTCAGAAAATGTTAAAATGATCTTTTAAATTTGTAATTTTTTAAATATAAATAAATGCACCTGTCTTTAAATTTGTTTTTTCTAAATTACAAAATATATTTTCCATTAATTAATCAAGCAATGGGCTACAATATTAGAGTTTTATTATAACATTTTATTTGAAGATCTGAAAATCATTTAAAAATATTTAAATATAAAAATCTTGAAAATGATAAAATGGGAAAAAATACTTTAAATGTATTTTTAATTTAACATTCTAAATTCTATTTTTATTTAAAGACAAGTATTATTGGAGATTAATGTTTTTTTTTTTTTATTTTTCTAATATATTTATCCTGCTTTATTCATATATTCGCTCATTTCAAAATTTGAAAAATGAAAGTTCCATTTGATATTGATACTATATATTTCACGTTTTCAAATTAAGTTGTTCCATCTCAGTCTAATATTATCGTCTAGTATTGTTATCACCAAAATATTTGCAAAATTTTTTTTGACAGTGAATATTGTCTCTAGAAAATAACTGCAAATATGTTGCAAATTTGCGATCAGCAAATTCTAATTTAAATTTCAGATAAATGCATTTATTCCAAATGTGATATCATCTTTTATTTATTTGTGAAAAATAAATTATTTTATAAATTATTTTTTGGATAAAATTGTGGCAACACATATATTAAAATAAATTCATGTAAATTAAATCTCTTTTTAACTATCTTCATTTTTAGATATAAAATCTTTCTTCTATTAACATATATTTTATTTAAAAAGTATTCTATCGCTTTCAAATTTCATTCATTTAAATTAATTTTTATAGATGAAAAATTATGTTATATTGGATAAATTTCTCAAACAAATAATTTAATGTCAATTGTTTAATCTACCATTTTATTCCGTATTAATAATTCAACAATTTTACCATCACTATAGATTCTTTCGACAAAACAAACTATCTGAGTTTATTTTGTTCAAAATAAATTTCATATTAATATAAAACATTATCCACTAATTCTGCACCATTAAGCCAGTGTTCGATTACTATCATTTACTATATTAGATACTAGAGGGCAGCAGCATATTAAAGTTTCATAAATTTTTCACTTTAAAGGAACAATGTTTATATACTCCCGCGTTAGCAAATTTAGTAATTTTTGCAGTTGCATTTTAAAATTATTAGTCCCACATAATTTTTTAAAAAGAAAAAATTCCAAATCTTTATATTTCTTAGTCCTTGAGAAAGCTCTATATACTCTTTTTCTCTCTCTCTCTCTCTCTCTCTCTCGTAAAAAAGAAATGAACAAGTAAAGTACATGAGAAAACACTGAAAATGTTAACGAATTTTTTTAAATTAAATTTTGGTATAGCATTTTAAAGAAGTATAGTAAATATATTTTAATATTTCTGTATTAAATAATAAACGCAAATGATAGTATTCTGCATTGGTTTTCGTCGAATTTATTATAGAATAGACGAATCATTTTAACATTAATTTTGTAAAGATTAAAAATTAATAAAATTTGTTATTTCTTGTTGTAAGCATGCGAATGACATTTATATTTATCATTTATAATTAATGTGAGTAATTTCTTTATTTACATACATATATAAAGTATAAGTACTTTTTATTTACAATAATAATCAATACTGATATCGAGAATTAAATAACAGAAATATGTGGGGACGTTTTTTTAGATTATTCCCCTTTTGCCTTTATTCTCCCTTAATTCATAATTCAGCTAGAACTAGAATCATCAAACAGCAACAAATGAATATTGCACTTATGAATGTATAAAAAATTATATCCTGAACTATCATTTCATTTATAAAAGCGTACATTAAAAATAGAATGCATTTTCAAGTGGAAAACTTTTTTTAGTAAGGTTTAAATGCTATAATGAATAAAGACGTCATTTTTTCACTGTATACTGATAAAATTTCTGTATATCCCACGTCTATTTGATAATTGAGAAAGCAAATTGATATTGTGTGCGTCTGCAATTATTTTAATATTCCACAGAAAAATTTAATTTTAATGTTAACATTATTTACTGCACCAAATTAGTAAAAATGTTGCTGAATTTATCCAAACAATTATAAATTCATTTTATTAAACATTTTTTAGCTTCCTTCGCTTTTTTTTTTTTTTTTTTTTTGGCAAGAGCATTATTAGTCTAGAAGTATGTGCAGTGGTTGTGTTCTCCATAAACAGTTGTAATCTTTAGAAATACATGCAGACAGATGTTATAGTAATAGCTATAGTTTTCGACGAACTATAATCCGGAATCACAAGTAACTTCAGAAATAAAAATTATACAAAAGCAGTAAATTAACTCCCTGGATATAGTGAAATATGCAACATTTCTTACGAAACCCTCATTTAAATAAATAATCATGATTGAATCATTTACATAGTAAAGACCAAATGTAAATGTCTTAAATATACCAAATGTATAAAGACTTTAAATCTTGTGTCTCGTTTGTAAACTACATTTTCATTGTGTTCAATATCTTAATGCAGATATCTTAGTCGTAATCAGATTGATCAACAATGGTAGATAATTTAAGTCTTAAGGCAAATTTATAAGTTATTAAATAGGCATTAAATATCATCCTGTGGATTATTTTAAATTCCGAAAATTTTCTCTTTGATGAAACAGGTTTCGCTCTCTTAACTGATTGTGTGGAGGACTTCTGAAATATTAAAATTATGAAGTTATCCATCCTCTTGTTTGAACATTTCTATCACAATTCTAGCTTTCTGTGGATATGAATTCACGCGAAGCTTAAAATGAACCTAGAAAATGTTTTTATACCCTTTTCCAACTGAACAAATTTGGCAAAATTATAAAATTCTTCATGCAAAATTGGCATTTGAGTCAAAATATACGTGGCATTTTTTGCAAAACTTTTATCTTTTTATCAAAAAGGCCATACTAACGCATGCTGAATGCTACATATGAACTAAAAATTAATGAAAAGCATTTAGCTCATTGACACTAATAAGGAGTAATTCTGGAATTGCTCTTGGAAAGAATCCTCAATCAGTACATTTTATATTTTTTTAAGTTCATCCCTCATCTATTACACAGATGTATTAAGTTTTACTGTTATCAACAGCATAATTTAATTTATTTTTTTATTTTAAAAGTATTAAAAATTTTCAAAAACTAATGTTAATATCAGTTAAAACTGAGGAAGTAAAATATACGTGGGAAAGTTAAAAATTTAACGTATGATATACGAGGGTTACTCTGAAATTTTTGAGATACGCGCAGACGAGAATTTACAAAATAAAAATAACGGTTTAATTTTAAAGTACAAAGTATTTTAACACAAAGACGATTTTTTACTGACTTACTTCAACTTGCTTAGCGTGGAATAAATTTTAAACAGAAGAGAAAATGGAGTTGACGCGAGAACATTTTCGCGCTATGATTTTCTACGATTTCAAAGCAGGATTAAATCAAGAAGAATGCGTTCAATGGTTGCAATTAGCATTTGAAGATGAATCTCCAGCTCGTGCTACTGTATTCAGATGGTTTAGAGAATTTAGAAGAGGTCGCCATTTTCTTCAGGATGAAGAACACACAGGAAGGCCGCCGTCGGCAGTAATCCCGGATAATGTGTCTGCCATACGAAAAATTTTAAAGGATGATAATCGCTGTATCTATCAAATGATACAGAAGGAACTTAACATTGGATCCGCAGCCATACACAAAATCATTCATGAAGAATTATATATGAAAAAAGTAGTTTGCCATTGGGTTCCCCATAATCTAACTGAGCAACAAAAAGAGGAGCGTGTCAGAATCAGTAAAGAAACTCTTAATATGCTGAATGATGGTGGTCAACGCATCATTTCTGAAATTGTAACAGGTGATGAAACGTACATACCGTTTTTTGACGTTCCAACACGTCAAGAAAGCAAAGTATGGGTCTTTGAAGATGATCCTACGCTGACAATGGTGAAAAAACAACGCGCACTGAAAAAAGTGATGTATGCCGTTTTCTTCAGAAGTACGGGATTGGTCAAAGCCATCAAGTTGGAAGGACAGAAGACAGTAACAGCAAACTGGTATACCTCTAAATGTCTTCCAGAAATTCTACAAGAACTGAATGTTAGGGGACTAATGCTTCACCATGACAATGCATCTTCACATACAGCCGGATTAACAGTTGAGTTTCTTAAACAAAAACAAATTAAAGTGATCGAACATCCGCCGTATTCACCTGATCTAGCTATGTGCGACTTTTGGTTATTCTTTAATCTAAAAAAGAACTTACGTGGACGTCGTTTTCATTCAGAAGAGATTGATGTGGCTATAAATGCATTTTTTTCATCTATTTGAAGAAATGAATGGCTTGAGGCATTTAATCTGTGGAAAATTCGTCTACAAAAGTGCATTGATGCTGGAAAAGACTACTTTGAACACACCTAAAATTTTGTAAGTATAACTTTAAAAACCTAGTTGTATCTCAAAAATTTCAGAGTGACCCTCGTATTACCAAAATAAAATTGGATGAAAAAGTCTTATAAAGTTTTTTTAAATCTCATTCATATTATCCAAATATTTTTATCGATATATTAGCAGCAATGCATCTTTAATTACAAAGTAACTGCCTTACGAATTGCTTACTTGAAAATTATATTTTTTTAAATATTTACAAGTGATTTGGTAATTATGTTTGTGTTATATTGTTTTTTCTAGAACTCTGAAATATTTAACAGATTGAGATTAATATAGCTATATTTGAAAATAGAAATTTTTCTCCATTTTATAATGTTAAAACTAAGTTAAATTTGAAAGACGACACAATTTTTGTAGACAGATTGGCTGCAACTAGATTAAGTCTCAGAAAATTTTGATACACCTTTACAATTGAATGCTCTCTATTCATGTACTGCTATATTATTAAGCTATTTAAAATATAGAAAAAATTTTTGTCTATGTTATTAAGCTAATTAATATTTAATGATTTTATTTGTGATTTGGTTTTTATTTTATTATTCAGTTTTTATTTCACTGATTCATTTATATTGCTATTCATTTATATTGTTCATAAGCTAAATATTTTTCTGTAATAATTTATTAAAGATTATATTATGCTATAAAAAATGAATTTTTTTAAATACTTGATTACTTAAATTAAATGGATTTTTAGGCAAGCCCGTATTATATAATTAATTCAAAATATTAAAAATGTTTTTTTTTAATTTCAGTCATGTGACATGAAAATATCGTATACAGAATATCAAAATCAATAATATGCAATCAAAATTTAACATCATTATCATATAAAAATTTAACACATAATCCAATCAAATAATAAAACGACACGAGATTCAATTAAAAGAAATATGCAAGTCTGTACTAAGCTACTTAGTTTGAAATTTTTCCACTTTTTTGTAGAGAATTGATAATAGATAATAATTAGAAAAGAGATTTGATTCCTCTTTAAAAGAAGATTGGGTTTACTATATCATTTTCTATCATTCAATAATATAATAATATGATACTTATTAAAAAATTAACTTGCTTTTTATGTGTCATTATTATATACTTCTTTCGCTTATGTGTATATCAGTTGATAACTTCACATAAGGTTATTTTATATATTTATTTTTTTAAAAGTACGGTATAATTCGAAAGGGACTATGAAAAACATCATGAAATAATTTGATTTGATATATATATATATATATATATATATATATATATATATATATATATATATATATATATATATATATATATATATATATATATATATATATATATATTTGGTGTACAATCGTCTTAACAACACCACATTTTATTTATAGTTTAATCACCTATATGCCGAGTTGAAATCTAATGATATTAGTGTAACTTATACTTCGTCTTCAATACTTTAATTTTATTCATTTTAAAGAGAATATTTATAAATATTTTATAATTTATCAATTAACTATCAAAAAATAAATCATAAAAGGAAGTAAAGTGTAAAAGTATTCCGATGATTAAAATAACTTACTATTATTAAACAATTGTCAGAAAATCAAATATAAATACTACAAATATAAATTCAGATGCAGTTTATGCTATAAATTCAATGATATTATATTTGTACAGTTGAATTATTAAATAATTTACCAGAATCAAACTCTCAAAAAATGACTATTTTCAAAATCTAAATCTACCACACATCAGCAGAAAAAATATAATCTCCATAATCAACAATAACCAAATGTACCATTTAAAAGTATTTCATTCCAGATGGTGCAATAATAAATGAAAAATATTATCCTAAGCATTTCTAAAAAAAGTAAAACATTGCTGAAAGATCATTATCAATGAAGTGGTAAAAAAATTTTTTGCAGAAATTATAAATAAATAAATAAACCTCTCTAGAAGTTGATAAAAAATGAATATCAAGAAAAAGGCGCTGAACTTCTACCAAAAAGGATAAAGAAATGGCAATAAAGTGAAGAGGGGTCATTGAATAGAGGAAACTTTTCTCTCCAAGTACGGTTATGATTGTGCTCAAGTTGAAAGGCTCAAAAAGTAGCTTCGAAACGCTCTGCATTTGAGTAGCCAGTTTAGTTCATCCTCTCATGCATGCATATAGCTCTTTCAGTCCATTTCGGTTCCATTTTTCCATTCTACTTTAATCATGTTTAATGGAACATGTTGCTTCCGACTTCCCTTTCTAATGTGGAAAAAAAAGGTTAAAGGACATTTACAGGCGAGGGAAATGATGTCCGTCCTAGATATCATCTCGATTCGAAGACAACTGACTCCATTTTTGTTCCATTTCTTTCACGTTTTTGCTGGGAAAAGATTTATGACATAAAGTAGCGTTTTTTACCCTCAATCTTCTTATCCGTTTTTCTTAGAATTTTCTAGATTAATCACATGTGATTATGATATTAAGGAAATAAATTATTCTCTTAAAAGTTAATTCTTCTGTCACTATATTCGATACTTCCTGTAACACGTGGAAAATGAGTGTTTAAACTGGGTATTCATAAAAGATAGTTTTCATTCGGAAACTAACCAAATTCGAACATATGTGATTAGCTTTTCCTATTGTGTTTTGGCCGTGAGACGCACGTGTATATTATTACTAATTTTTATAAACATACTTTTATATAGAGAAATATATAGATAAGAGTAAATATAAACATAAAATGTACATAATGAATTCACTAAACCATATAGTACAATAAATTCTTACTATAAAAATATTAAATGAATTGACTAAAAAGTGTGTTGCCTAAAAGTACCCACATGTATTTCACATTAAAAAAAAACTTTTATGTAGTATTGAATTTTTAAACAATTCAGAGTTTACATATTTTAAATAATGATAATTTTTGAAAATTATGCATTTAAAAATAAAAATTTATGATTATATTATTTGAAGATGCTCTATTCTGAACAAATAAAAATCGGCTAATATTGAAAAATATCTCGTTATTACCGAAATATGAATAACACAAATAAGTAACTATCATTTAAATAATTTTAAATTGTTTTTTGTGTTTCATTTGAATTTCAGTTATAATTTAGTTTAAATTTTAAATACTTACAATACAAATGAGTAGTTTTAGTAAAACATTTAACTAACTTATTTTACTTTTATTCATGATTTTGAGTAAATAAGCTAAAAATATTACAATATAGAATAAAGAATTTCTCTAATCTGATAATAAATTAAAATTTATAATAAATTAAATTTAAAGAATTTAAAGAATCTCTTGTCTCATAATAAATTAAATTAAAGATTAAGGAATATTTCGTGATTCATATTTTGAACTGATGTAGATAAATTATAAAACACGATGAAAAAAATTTTTAGTGGATGATAAGGAATACAAGTTTCATAATATTCATAAAATATAGTTTTGTTTCTGAACCATATTTTAAAAATATAATTCATTCGTTGCTTGTTGATCACATAAAAAATTATTTGTTAAAATAGGAGCAAAATTAGCAGTAATTAATGTTTAAAATGAATCTTAATGAACTGAAAATAAATGGAATGGAAACATTAATCGTAGATCCAGTTTAAAAGTAAATAGTTAGTTTAAATATAAAATCTAATTGTGAAATATGATAAGAAAACACTATAAAAACATTGGATGTTTTTCAGCCAAAAGAAAAAAATAGTTTCTTTCTATTTCATTTTGCAACATCTACACTACTGGCCATTAAAATTGCTACAGCATGAAAGAATGAAAATAACAGAACGATATTTATTGGACACATACATTATAGTGGAAAGAACAATTGATTAGATTTACAGGAAATCAGGATGTATAGATCTTGAGAAATCAGTACCCAGAGCAGCCACCTCTGGCTGCAATAACAGCATTTATCCGCCTAGGCATGGAGTCAAACAGAGATTGTATGGCATGTACGGGGATCTCAGTCCATCCAGCTTCAACACTATGCCACAGTTCATCGACAGTAGTGGATGGTGAGTGATGGCGTGCCATTCGCTCGGCAACCATTGACCACACATTCTCAATTGGTGACAGATCAAGAGAACATGCTGGCCAGGGTAACAGTCGAACCTGTTCTGTATCAAGGAAGTTCAGAACAGTACGGGCAACATGCGGTTGTGCATTATCCTGTTGAAACAAAGCATTAGAGAGGCCTCGAAGATAGGGCAGAGCCACGGCCCTTAACACATCGGAAATGTAACGATTGCTGTTCAAAGTACCGGTAATGCGAACAAGAGGTGATCGAGATGTGTATCCAATGGCACCCCATACCATCCCTCCAGCAGATGGGCCAGTATGGCGATGTCCAATGCAAGCTGACAATTCGCGTTCTCCACGATGCCTCCAAACACGGATGCGGCCATCATGATCCTGTATACAGAACCGAGATTCATCTGTAAAGATGACGTGATGCCATTCCCGCGTCCAGGTTCGTCGCTGATCACACCACTGAAGACCTGTCTGTGACGCAGTGTCAATGGTAGCCGAAGCCATGGTCGCCGTGCAGACAATCCATGCTGCTGCAAACGTCATCGAACTGTTCGAGCATAAACTTGTTGCTTTGCAAATGACTCCATTTCTCGACTCAGGGTTCGTGACGTGGCTGTACGATCCCTTGTGACCATGCGGATAAGATGTCTGTCTTCTCTGCTGTTAGTGGTGAGGGGTCGCTGAGATCCTGCATGACGTTCCGTATGATTGTCCTGAACCCATCGGTTCCATATTCTGCTAACAGTCATGGGGTCTCGACCGACGCGAGCAGCAATATTGCGGTACGATAAACCGCAATCCCGGTAGGCTATAATCCTTCCTCGATCAAAGTCAGACACGTGCTGATAGGCATTTCTTCTTCTTACACGAGGCATTACTACAATTTTCTTTGCCGAAAACAACGTTGAAACGAAAATTGAGTATGAGAAAACTGCTGTCAAATCTCTGGTTTTATACACATTGTAGATGTCGCTACTGTTGCCTGCTTTGTATGAATGCGCTGAAAATCTAATCATTTGCATATCACAGCAAGTTCTACCTGTCATGCAAATTTCACGTGTGTGGTGTGCCGCTTTTCTGGTGTAGCAATTTTAATGGCCAGTAATGTATGTAAATATAATCCTCTGACTAATTTGTTCAGCAGTTTTTGTCCCTATTTCAATTGAAAAACGCTGCAGGAAATGCAGTGAAATTTCTACCGAAATGCCCATTTCTGCCTAACCTAAAACAAAATTATGTTTCATTATGACATTTTAATTACATCGTTTGTAGTTAATATAAAGCAAAATCTCTCTCAATGCTAGTTAAAATCCATGTAAAGTTTCCAATGTAGAGCTGTAGCATTCCGTTTCGGAACTCTTCTCACTTCAAAAAAGAATCATGTTTTTTTTCATTTAAAATGCCATCTATGGTAAGTAGAGAAAAAATATTTAAGGTATCGGATATCCCTTTCTTTCTACATTCCCATAGTCATTTTTTCTTTGAAAAAATAACAATATTTACCTTTTTTCTTCGTGTTTTGAAAAGTACTCTTTTTGCTTATTCATTCTACGTGTTTGCGTGCTTCCCAATACGGTTGTGATAGAAAATGTTTTGAAATCCAAGTGAAAGAAAACTCAATTTCATTTAATAATTTCGTGACTAAAGGAAATTTTCAAGCGCTTAACTCCTTCATACAAGAGTTTGTTTTTAGCTGATATATACCTTTTTTGAACATATACAATCTCCCCGTGCACTACAGATGCACAACACGGGGCTTACAGAAGTAAATTAACGAAATCTTGCATGCATAAATAAAACGAAAAATGCAGAGGCAGCAGTCTAGACTTCGCGAAAACAAATAAGTTCACTAGCCAAGTCACGCCGAACATTTCCAAGTTTTTCTGTAAACATAATCTAGGGTCATCAAAGGTAAGGCACGAGAAAGCCAAGTGTGTTCCACACCTTGAAGTGAACTCCCTCTGAACATTCATATAAATTGTTTGATTTTAGACTGAAATGAAACGGGTAACCAGATTTACCGAGATTATATAAAAACTGAGTGACTTTAAAATTAATAGAGAGGAAAAGACTCGGAATGCAGTCTAGGGTAAACAGAAGAAAAGAACTTTTTCGTAACCAAGGCAATACACTGTGAAATATATTCCTCATTCTATTTAGCTTTAAGCTTCTTATAAAGAAAGATCTTCCAACATCTCTTTGTAATTTGAATATTAATATCTATGGGTGATTTTAAGGTATCTTTTGATATAAAATCACATCGTTTACATAGAATTCGTGACACATAAATGAAACTCATATCAATTTCTCTATTTCTAAGTGAACTGACAATTAATAAGGTTTCAATTATTAATTTGTTACTGCTGATAATACTGTTCAAAAGGTGAAGAGAAGAAAAGGAATCCAGAAAAATAAGAACTATTGTAAACTTAATTTTCTTTCTGTCTGCAAAGTATTACAAAGAAGAATAAGGGCATTCTCAGCAGACTTCCGGTAAGTAATTCTGGACAGAGAGACGTTGTAAATCTGTCTCAAATACCAGTTTATTCCATTAATGAAAAATGTTTCAAGAAATTTTCCCAAAGTAGTTAGAAGACGAATACATGTAGTATTATTCCAATGAGTAATTCTTTTATCTAAAATTTTGTTAATCAAAACAACCCCTTAACAATCTTCTATGGTGCTAGAGAGACGCCTAATTAAAGACAAAGGCTGAAAAGTCTATACAAAAAGTACTATCCACAGCATAAAAATGATGGACAATGTCACTGGAAATAGTTTCTAGCCAGGTGACTTGTTCTTTTTAAGGTTTTTAAGACATTGTTATCTTCTGAAACAGAGAATTGACAATATATAAACGAAAAATAATGAATCGTCTCCAGACTCAGTGCTCATAGTTCTATCCTTTTATGCATTATCCTATCCCTTCCTAGAATTCCTATCCTTTCATTCATTATCTCATGGGAAATTCTTTGTCATAATAGTAACACTTGTAACACTCAAACTCGAAGTTACTCCACCATCTAGGATATTTATTCCCGAAATCTCAACCCCTTTCGCTAAATTGATCTTGACCCCCATTGACACCACATTTCTTGGTGGAAAATAGAGAGTTTTGAACAAGCTCAGTAAATAGTAAGTAATGCTACTTTTCCGCGAATCACAGTTTTTTTCCGTAAGCTATGTACATATTTCCTACTGGAAGCTGTCACCAGCGAAAGATGACATGCTTCGTCCTCTAGTAAAAAAAATGGCAAGGTTGGAAAAATGGAGGCCACATAAAATTGTAAATTATGTATTCCTTTGTAAACTATACCTTTCAATTTAAAATAAATCTCAGATAAGTAATCTACAAATTTAAAAATATTTTTTTATGAAATATATAAGTAAGAAAGACTTCAATTATTAATACGTAGATGTAATTTTTATATCGCAATTTAAAAATTAAAAGATATTTCACATCATTTTACGTCCTTATAATGTAACTGAATATAATTTATAATGAACAACTTTTTATTATATGTATGTTCTCTCTCCATTACTAGTATTTAAGAGAGAGAGATTAAAAGGATCTATAAAAAGTACGTCTCACAAATAGATCACAATATATCGTTATTATATCAATCAGGAATATCAATTTTCTTTTCAGGTTTCATTTGCATTCTACTTAAAGTGAAAGATATATAATCACATTGCCATTACAACAAACACACACATTCATGGACCTCTTCATTATCCTTCATTGGTAAAAGCGAAATTTGCACACCGCAAACCACAACATTGAATCAGAAAAATTGTTGAAATGTTAATGCACATCGTAAATCTTCTTCGGCAATATGGTAACCGCAAAGTAAGATAGATGTTATTCAACTAAATTATAATATTTTTATCTCTAGTTTTCTACCCTGCTTATAGTTGTTAGTAATTCCTATAGATATCCTGCTCTTTGTTCACTTCCATTTTGAAATATTGAATGTACGTGTTTGTTTTTATCGAAACAAAAGTACGAAATATCTTTCATTCATTCATTGTCGTGTGCCAGCTAGGCTGGCAACATGGGGTGCGCTGTTCCACTTTTCCAACCATATTTCGGTGTGGAGTCCGACTTCCTCAGTACACACAAGCCATAGGGACACGTTTATAGAGTGGGCAACCATTCACACCTCATTCATACAAGGAAAGGACAAAGACAGGATAGATAGAGAGAGAAAGTGCAACCATGCCCGAACCGGGATTCGAACCCAGGACTCCTTATCCGTAGTCAGGCACGCTGACCACTAGACAAGTTGGGCGGCACGAAATATCTTTATTAGTATCAATTACTTCATAAACCATATTTATTTTTAAGTAATTATTCTCGAATGAAATATATTATATAAAAATCGAACTTTATGATGTTCATTTTAAAACTATTCATTTTCGTTCATAATTTGGATTATACATAAGCTGCTGGAATTTTTTAAAGTAAAAGACTTTGATTCTCGATTATTTTTGAAATTTATTTAAAATTTTTTGCAAAATCCCAAGTTTGATCTTAGCTCTTTTAAGCTGTAGGAGATGAGTGTTGGTTTTCTGATTTCTAAATGCACGTCAGTTGGTAAATGCTTGAGAACTTTTCTGGTTTTCTCCCTTGCGTTTCCCGTAAGTTTTCTTTTATCTTTAATACATTTAAATCATAGGAATGAGATATTTTCTAAGTCAAAATTTACATTTTAATAAATACTTAATCTAAACTATTTTCAGATTCAAACGACCAACGAATTTCTTACTAAGTTTCCTTCACTTATACTAGGAACATAGGTAAAATTAAATTATAATTTATATAATAATCAGTTTTCACATTTGAATTCTTTGTTTGTTTAACAAAAAGACATATGTTTAAAACAATTCATGATGCTAACAATAAGAGAATTTCATATTTAATTTATTAATTCATATTTATAAGTTAATATAAAATCATTTAAATTCTAAAATAATATATATCATATTTAAATTCTAAAGCCATTTGTGCTTAGATTAAAAAAAATATGTTTAATTAATACGTATATGCATGCATACATACACCTATAAATAAATATATATATATATATATATATATATATATTAAGAAAAAAAGAAGAGAATGACACATATAAATGATATTGTTTATACTTTTGTAAAATATATAATTTATACTAAATGTATTTACTCCAACTTTTAGCTCATTAATTTATTACCAAATGCCAGTTTCTTTTTTGAAATAGTTAAAATTATTCATACTTAGTTATAGCTGTCTTTGGAGTTACTTTTGTCGCGTCTGATTTTTACATAGAAAATTCAATATGCTGTATGCCAGGCAAGTTTTTGATTCAAAACAGACTGATTGATTGCGTCTACAACTTTCTTTCGAAATAAATCACATTTTCACATACATGTTAGTGGTAGAAATGAACAATGGGTCCTTTCAAAGATAAAAAATGACTCTAAATCTGAATTTTAAATGTAATGTTTTTCAATCTTGTCTTTGTGCGAGATCACTTCAGACGTTTTCCTCTTCAAATAATTCAGTGCTTATTTAAAGCCTAGTTTTAAGAATACAGAAAGATTAAATTACTTTTATTAAAATTATATTATTTCATAATATAATATTTTTATAAAGATATAAGTAAGCAAAATTACAATATTTTTATAAGCCCATTAAGCAAGAATTAATGAATATTCATGAAATTGTGTTACAAATGTATTCATTTAAAGTAAGGCCTCGAAATTTTCAAAGAAATTTTCTCCCGCAGCTTGAACTGAATGATCGAATTGTTGAACTAAATGCAACAGCTGAGCACTACTAGCTCGGCTCGCCTTCTTCAGAGAAAAGTATATTATTAATTCGTTCTTAACTACTGAGTATGAATGTGTACAAGATGAGAAGATAGATACTTAGCATTTACTTTCTATACTTGCATCATTGCTCAGTGTAGGTCCTTGAATTGAATAATCTTTTCGGATTATCTCTCTTTACTATGAATAAGGATAAATATCGGAGAAGATTATTCCGGAAATTAAATATATTATAATTGCTCAAAGGAATCATGAATATTTTTGTGGTTAGTCTACTACGTGATATCAAAATAATTCCACCAAAAATTTTGATTCATAAAAACAATAAATTCTGAAGTAAATTACCTAAATTTCTTTTAATTTATAAAATATAGAACGAAATAATATTTTAAGTATATATATATATATATATATATATATATATATATATATATATATATATATATATATATATATATATATATATATATATATATACACACACACATATATATATATATGTATGTATGTATGTACATAAATTTCACACTAAATAAAAAGTTCCAGGGTAAACAAGAAAGTTCTTGAGGTTTTCAATAACCTAAAATAACATGACCTACAGAAAATGAAGCCCATTGTTAATCCTCGAAGTAAACACCATCGGCATCCAGCACCTTCTGCCAAAGTATCTCCAGTTGCGTAATCCCCTTTCAGTAAAACTGAGGGGATGGATGTAAAGAGGTCCGGGAGTGCTTGATGCAAGTTTGCTTCATTGGTGAAGGATTTTCCACGAAGATGATTGTCAAGGGAGTGGAAGAGGTGGTAATCTGATGGTGCAAGGTCAGGTGAGTAAGGAAGATTAAGCAAAGTCTCCCAACCAAGTCGCAATATGGTATTCCTAGTCACTAACGCGACATGCGGCTCCCGTTATTGGCCAACAACAGTATACCCTTACGATTAATCAGTACTGGCTTCTTCTGTTGCAATACCAGTTGCACACGTTCCAACTGCTGCGAGTACAGATCTGCAGTGACCATTTAGCTCTTTTGTAGCAGTTCATAGTGAACCACCAAGGCCTGTGGTCGTTCATTGCGAATTTCATTACAGAGGGACAAATCTACCGACCTGAATTTGTGAAACCAATGCCTTGCCGCGTACGTTCATTCACAGCACTATCCCCAAATGCTTGATTTATTCGACAACTTGATGCAGCAGCTGATAAGCACACTTTGAAATCGTAAAATTAGCAACACCGAACGAGCCCCTTCGACACCTCTATTTCTCTTCGCTACTGCACGAGTTGTGATTGATGAATGTGCGTGGTGGACCTGCTTTTATAACGAATGATATTCCTACTCTCGATTGTCCGGTGTCTCAACCACGTCATACACTAATTTGTATACTTATTCTCACTTCATTCAATGGCAACACGAAAATGGCAAGAATTTTCTTGTTTACCTTATTTATATATAGGGATGTAGAATATGTCTTAAAGGCATGTGTGTGGCTAAATTTCCTATGAGAAACATTTACATGAAAAACTAAATTTTTGTTTTTACCCTTAAGAGTTAATTAGATATCTCTAAATAATTAATTAATCACTCCTTTTTAAAAAAAAGTGAATGAAAAATCGTATTCTTTTGATTCCACCTTGTTGTTTAATTCTATCTTAACAACAGGAGAAAAATAAAAGACAGAGACTGAGATGGACACAATTAAGAAAATAAAAACGATGCACATTTAAAAGGTGTTCCATTTCAGATTTATATATTCTGAACTTACGATAAATAAGTACATTTTAAAATTGAAAGCACTGAAGTCTATTAGCACGATAGCTAAAGAAATGTCCTTTAGAACTAACTCTACCCATCCATTTTCGAATTATTCATATTTTGTCTTTTCCTTTTAATCTTGGCATATTTTATGCATACTAAATACAAAAATATTTATTTGATTTTATTTGCATAAATGTCTTTATGAAGACTTAAATTACAGATACATAAATCTTTTTATGTAAATTAATTATTTTTTTGGAAATTTTGACAGGCATGGGAATTGCATCTGAAATGCTATAAATCTCTTAACTCATGAAAAATTTGTTATTTCGTTTTCAGTTTTGACTTTTAGTTGGATTCTTCTCAAGCAGTAAGAACCCTACAGCGACCAAAGCACCCACCAGTTTACTCTTGACCACACTTATCTTTAAATCAAGCAAAAAGTACCTCAACTTGAAATTAAGTGAAGGTCTAGATTGCACAAGCCAAGTGAAGTATTCATGTTTTTTCCATTAAGTGACATTTATATGCAAAAGTTAGTGGTCTGGAGCGGTAAAATCTCGAATCCCCTCTGAGTCAAACCCAGCAGGAGTTGGAATCTCAATGGCCACCGGCACACAAAAAAAAAACAGTAGTTTTTGTTTGACTTACAGATTCAACTACACAAGAGGTACTTTTTTAAAAAAAAATAAATCTTTTAAACTAGCACATGGCCTCTTGATGTTGCAAATGCATGAATTCTAACAAATAACAATGTGTTCAAAAGCCAAGTGTACATTAATTTCTTTCTTACTTAAGCGGTGAAACCCCTGTAATCTTTGGTTTAAAATAACAGTAATGGGATTTGAGTTGTGAGAGAAATAAAAAAAAATATATTCACATCAATTACGAAAGAAAACGAATGAGAAGTTTTTCTGGAAAACTTGTGAATGTTTACTTTCCTCCGCGCCGTCTTCATACAAAGTTATGTTATTGTGAATGCCTAGGTTGAGATTTTCTCCGAAAATCACTGTTTTTATTAGAGTAAGGAGTAGTTTTAAGTTGATTGCATATGTGTGCGTAAAATTACAGATGATTTTCAGAGCTTTTGTTTACTTTATTTTGATCAATAACGACACTGTTTGGTTCTTTTTGTCGTACCTCTTATTCAAAGCACAGCTATCTGAATCGTTATTTTCCTTTAAAATCTTTGCTTACTGAATTTTAAATTGTCGAGTAATAAAAAAATTATTTTTAAAAAATGTTTTATAAAATAACAAAGATGATGATTATTCTGTTATTTGAATTTAAAAATACACCTTAAGCAGCATAATTTGAAAAAAAAGCATACATATTATGTTCACATTTTATGACAATATAATATTACTTTAGATTTTATTTAAATTTATAAATATATGTATAATATAGTGTTTGTGTGGGGGTCATGTATCTCTTTCATCATACTCACTTATAAATAACAAAGTAAAATTTTTACAAAATGATTACTCTTTTAGATTTTACTAATTTAAATTAAATCACATATAAGTTCTAGTTGAATTAGTTTTCTAATATAAAGCGAATGAACTCTACTAACAAACCAAAACCAAAGTCTATTAGCAAAATTTTGACCAATATTTAGAGTAAAGTACTCATATCTTGCTTACAGTTTTAAATTAATTTTCTAGATATTTTTAAAATCTTCAATATCTATTAAGTTCAACTTAACCTTAAAATATGCTGAATTGGAACTTTATATTAAGAGGTCCATAGTTATGGTAGTAATAAATCATCTTAATCAGTTATTCCACAGAATTACTTGAAGCTATATACCGTTGAGTTAGAGAAGTAGAGTACATTTCAAATTAAAACCGCCTTTGAAAGTTAAAAACCGAAATTAGTGAGTAGGCTGGACAAAAGGAGTTTTCGTTTGATGCTATAAATTAAGCAGCATATATTAAATCGTAATTACTAGTCTCAGATGACTTGAGATTTACGCCGCTTTGATTTCTTTTTTAATTTCGAAATCAAATCTATTCCTTACTGGAATCTAATTGGAGCTGGTATTTGGAGACTCTCTTGGGTATACTTTTAATGCTAACAAATTGGAATTCATTCGGAAGGAACAGAGAAACATGAATCGTATGTAATTAACTTTAAGTGAATCCACTTAATTTTACTTTTCTGTTGCTTTTCGAGGCTGGGATTGTCTTGTCAATGTTTGACATCGACTCTTCGGGCGAAGAAATAACTCTAAGGACAATTTTACTCCTCTAAAGCCTTAAAGTGGTATTTATGATGATACCAATCAAAACCTCTTTTGCAGTCGCAGCACATCTTACGGTTTGTGGCCAGATGAATTTTTGCATAAAGAGAAGTTATAATGACCTAGAGTCATTCAACACAGAAGCAATAGTTCTTGTCACGGGTCACACAAAGTGTGTGCAAATATTTTATTATAATTCTAGATATATTGATGGAAGTTGTTGAGACTTGTGTCAGTTTTAATTGAAATCTTCATTGATATAGTCAATTATGTTTTTGTCTAATTTTAACTGAAGTTTTCTACAAATATTTTTTATCATGACTTTGATCTCTAACATTTGTGAAATTCCTTTTTAATTACGTTACATTACACAGATACATAAACATAAATTCTAAGGAAAGTAAATATAAGTATTATTTTCATCATTTCTTATAAAATAACAGTTTCTAAATTTTCAGCATAATTTTTTATTGTATAAAATGTATAGCTTTCCTTTTCTAGATTTATTTTTTTTACGTAAACATAAATTTCAAAATACTCAAAGACAATCATGTTTTTTCTGAAAATATTTTAGAAACTATGAATAGTTTAGAAACGAGAAGAAATTGTTATTTAATATTAGAAATTATTGACTAACACTTTTTCTCAATGAATATTATATTTTATTAATGCTCAGACTTTAGTCAGGGCACCCTAAATATTTAAAAACATTTTGAATAAGCAAAACTTATACGAATAGTTTTACAGCCTTGTATCCTATTTCATATAAATTTAAATAAATAACGCATATTTATTATATTTTATATATTTTAGAAATTTTACATTATATTTAAAATACATGTATTTATTTTCCCTCGGGAAAATACCAGCTTTCTTTTTCCTTTGAACAAATATTAAATTATAATTGCTTGCAAACAAATATATAAGAGTGAATCTCTTATCTTTAATTAATCTTATCATTATTAGCGCAGATGTAAACTCAGTTTTAATGTGTATTTTAAATAAACAATGGGGAAAGAAGGCACAACAGCTGCAGTGTATTTCAACAAACTGAGCACCTGAATAAATATGCAAGGATATTAAAAGAAAAGTTAATTACAGTTAGATTGCATTTGAAGCGCTTTGTTTTGATTGTATTCATGAATTTATTTTCAAATTATGAAAAGTAAATAATATATTTTAATCGAGGGAACAAAACAATTTTTAATGTGTTTCAGTGTGGTAGATTTTAAATAAATACTACAGATAATCTGAATTTACACGTTCGAGTCACTTGCTTGTAATTAATTTTGGGGATTCAATTCTTATAAAAAAATGTTCTTATATTTTTAAAAATATTCATTTTATTCTTACAAATAAATAAATTTTTATGATACTCAAAATTATTTTAAATTTTATAAATATTTGTATTTTAAATATGGATAATTTAAATTATAGTATACATTTAAACGTATAATTAAACTTATATGAATTTAACATTACATAGTCTGTTGAATTCATAATCTTCAGTGTTTTCTATAATTCCTACATTACACATACAAAAAAAAATTAAAACAGGAATTTCGTGCACTCAATAAAATGAAAACTATTGTAAGATAGTTGATAAAACAAAAAACTCTTCTCTTGTAGATTGGGAATTAGCTTAAATGAATTTATTTAAAACGAAACACACTTTGAGAAGCAATTGTTAGCATATTTACATTTATTTTTCAGGTATTTTAGTGAAGTGCATAAAATTAATTTGGCTTTAAATGTTTCCACGCGTTTAGGAAACTTTCTGAATTTTAAGTAAACAAGCAAAAATCTCTGGTTTCTCGAGCTATCTACTTTCCATTATGTGTTAAATGGAACTTCCTCGAAGGAATGTTTTATTAGAATACAGAGTGGATCTCAACTGAAAGGAAGGAGAGATTTTATGATCTTATAAATGCGCAGTTATGTTTTTAAGAGTCATTAAGGAAAACTTCAAAGGTACGGTTAACTTGTAAATTAGACTCACATTCAAGAGAATTTGTTTTCAGATACTTTACGAACATTACTTAATGGTATTTGAATTTTTTATTTGATATTGTCATTTCAAAAGGGGCTTATACAATGAACATTTAAATTTTATTTATACGGTGAACATTTACATTTTATTTATAAAATGAACATTTATATTTTATTTATACAATGAACATTTATATTTTATTCATATAGTGAACACATTTATATTTTATTTATACAGTGAATGTGAATATTGCACATGATCAGGTAAGTAATATACCTCGACACAAATCAAAGGATACAAACAAGTAACATACTTAAGACTTTCCAACCAGTGAATTTGATTTGCTAGTTAAAGTAAACTGTAAATTATTCACACATTGTAAGTTAAAAGGTATAAGACCTAACAAGAAAGGGAGAATTAGATTTTTTTTTTTCCTAATGATACATTCATGTTAAAATAAACGCAA
Source organism: Latrodectus hesperus (assembly GCA_037975125.1). NCBI lineage: Eukaryota > Metazoa > Arthropoda > Arachnida > Araneae > Theridiidae > Latrodectus > Latrodectus hesperus. Next base: position 51,357,829 of record CM075859.1, on the reverse strand, counting down.
ATCTAACTAAGCTATCAGTATCTTGTAATCAATAATAGATATTTTAAGTTCGAATTCAATCGAAATTAATGGAATACATAAACTTTTACAGGCCAATGAATTAGAAACCTTTGATATTTTTATTTAAATTATGAATTTTAAGCTATTAACTTTTTTCATTTAATGTTGAATAAACTATTACATATTTTTAGTTTAAAACATATTGATCTTTTGTAGTACTTCTGTTTTTCCTGAAAGCTTAGTCAACTACAGCTATTTTAGCAAAAAATTAGCTTACTATTTTAAAAGAATTCTAAATGTGTTATTTTCACAAATGATTTTTCATACTTAACGGTATTGTTAAAAGCATATATTTTGCAGAATTATATTCTAACCTTTAATCGTTTACATTTTTTAATTTTTATTTAATTTAAATACGAACAAATGAAAAATTATAATATTAAATCCTATATAAAAATTTTGTAAGCTAAATATTTTTTTTTGAAACTGGAATAATTTTATTAAACTCTTGACGTCAAATTAAACACAATTACGTACTTATCAGTATTATTTTATTCGACAAATCATGCATTATTGCGTTGAATAAATATATCCAACATTCCACAGAAAATTAATATAAGATTTCTGTTTCAACCCTTTTACTATCAAAGATCTATAAAAAGTTAACAAAAATTTTACTTGTACTAGTTCTTTGATAGAACAAGACTTGAAATCAGTAGGATTAAAAAGAACTGAAAATCAAGCTTAGAAAAAATCTATTTATAACAATATCTAACTGAATTAATTGCTATAATTTAGTAAAAGAGCAGTTCATAAACTGTTATCTATTAATAGTTTACTAATAATGATGGTTTGAAAATTTAAGAACTTTTGTCCTGACACGCATAATTTTACAAAACAAGATGAGGAGGAGCATTATCTTGGTTTTTCCTTTCTCTTTATTTCTCTAATACATATAGGAATCCATCTAAATTTAATTTTACAAAAAACCTCTTTCCAAGTAATAAAGCATAAATGAGGCTTAGCAGATTAAGTGCAGAATGACTTTTTATTTCTAAAATTTAATCATGACCTCGGACACGATACACAAATGCTCTTGAACTAGATTTTTATGACTATAAGTTACTAGATTAGCAACTAATTTACAGTGCCTTTAATGTCTTTTTGAATGCTATAAAATCGAGTGAGTCTGAATAGTCAATTGAAAATTGGACCAAATAAATATTTCATTTCAGATTTAATTTCCTTAGAAGTTTATTTAAAATAGTTTGTATTTAGGTTTCCATATCTCACATGAAAACACTTGTATTGTATCGAAATTCATTGCAAAATATTTCATTAAAATTTCTATATTTTTTATTTTCATTGGATTTTTCCCATATTTGTAAACTGTAAAAGTAATATAATATTTAAATGTTTCAGTTGGTATACGTATATTAGACCATTTAACATAATAACTATTTCTCATCTCATTTTTCTTTATTCACAAAGGAAAAGCATTACTTAAATAACTTAATTTATTTTTAAATGAAGTTTAAGTTTATTAAAGATCCTTTTATGTAGTACTTAAATATGTTATAGTCAAAAAATAGAGAAGAAGTAAGATTAAAGTGTCAAAAAAATGTAAACCGAACAAAACAAACTATTTAAGGATTTATTTTGATTTACATTTGAATATCCTTTATTAATATTTATCTCACGAAAATTCCAACGATATGTTTAACTGCATTACCAGAGTACATTTAACAGCTTATTCCCCATATGTAAATAAAGGAAGAGCAAGTGTACTAAATAGCATGGTAAATATTATCAATAACTTACTTTATATGAGTACATTATACCACACTCACATGAAATCATTCAAAAATACGCTGCAATAATTAATTGTATAAAATTCAAATAATCAAAAGTAGCATTAGTTTATACTGTCACGTATCCTTGTCAATGTTTTGCTCTGTTACCAAGCAACTCAATAAATCAAATAATTACATAATATATGTAAGAAAAAATCAAAGGAAAAATTTTATTGAGGCAAGCTCTTGAATGTATAAAAATCCACTTATTAATTTCAGTTAATAAAAAAGAATATGAATGTATGATATCAATTTGCATATTGTCGTTTTTAATATGAAATATTGATTAAATCTTTACAGCGTGTCAGATGACCAGGCAAACTAATTAGATCTATAAATTTTGCATTAGCAAAAGCATAGAATTGTCTATTAGAGCATTCACAACAAATACTTGAATCGGGTATATTACTCAAACCTCGCGTGCTAAGGCGTGAACTTGATTCATTGTCTTGCGGTCAAGCTGGTTTTTATTCTTAGAATAGTGGATTAATAGCATCCCACAACCTTAAAATTACTCCCTTCTGCTTAAGTAATTATGAATTCGGCACACGAAGACAATCTTCCTATTCGTCAATATGGTTGAGAATCGTTAATTTTCATGCCAAACTTTGTCATTCAAAGGATTGGCATAACCTCATGCAAATTATTTAAAAGCCTTGTGACGTAGGCCAATAGTTAAAACCAACCCATGACCCGAGAGTTCTACATGGGGGATGGTCCAGGCGACAAAATATTACCGGATTTCACAAGATGGATTGTTCAAGCGTCCATTTGTAAAGTTGCCGATGTGGGGTATATCACGTTTTGCAGTTGTATAATCAAAGCAATGCCGCGTCTGGAGGTTAAGAGGGTGCGTTCATATATATTAACAAGGGTTACCAAGGGTGTTTATTTCTTAAGTTATATCTATAGGGTATCGTTAAAATGCGACGTGTTATGACGTCTGATGATAACTGCGTTATTAGAGTTGTTTTACCGGGACGTGAATTGTCAAGGGTGGCCCCCTTGACGATTTGCGGAAATATTATGATATGAGGTTAGAGACCGACCACTTTACATCTGTTTCTTGGGATGAATGGTAGGAGGGAAACGATAATCGCGATAATTGCGAATGGCGTCATTCCGAGAAATGAAAGTGGATTATAATTGAAAGTGATCCACTCCAGCCTCAAGGGGAAATCTTACTTATACAAAGGCGGTGAGTTATTTCTACACGGAAAATTAATTGCCGTAGAAACTCGATTCCTATAACGAAAATTAAACTTTAACCCTAAAGGCCCTCAGCGAAATGAGGAAACACCTCAACGAATTAACGGGAAAATATTTTTTATATCAAATGACTGAATGTAATTTTTTAAAATTGGATTTCCAATTAAAGAGCAGTTGAGGGGTTCAGTCATTGATGTTTTATTTCTTTTTCGAGTAATACGAATGTATTCCAGAAAACAATTAAACATTTCAAATATTTCTTAGAAAAAAACTAATCACGAACTCAAAATTCTTAATAACATGGAACCTTGAGTCAAGTAATTATAACAAGACAAAAATTCCGCTGAAGCAATTCAAATTTCTTTTAATAAAATGTAACATTTTCAAGGTATCAAACTATCAAAAAATAATCTTTCATATTATCAAATGAAAAAAAGAGTAATGATGAATTTCTAAAAATATTTCTATGATCTGATAAAAAAATTAATGAGAAAATTTGAGTTAAGCTTAAATGTCATAAATCATGAGTTTAAATAATTAAAAAAAACATTTTTAGCTAATAAAATTTCTTAAATATTACAATGATTTCATATTTTTAATTATATTCTTAATTATTTTTAATTTTTTAATTATTCTTAATTGTTTTGGAAGATTTATTTGAATACTTTTATATGTAAACAAAAAAAGAATTTCTGTTAGCTATGATGTTGCATTCAGAAATTGATAAACCAGTAAAAGTAGTTTGCTCTTCTGTGATTTATACTTTTTTGTTAAAATTGTTTATAGTTTAATGATAAAAAATTGTTTAATGAAAAATATAAAACGATATTCTACGAGCTTATAAAATCTACAAACAAAAACTATCTAGTTTGTCATTTACAGATAAGAATGTTGTTGGCAAAGTTTTGCTTATTAATTTTTAAAATTACTTTTAAATTAAGATATAAATGAAGAGAAAAAGACATTTTAGATTTAAATTCTTGAATCTCAAATCATCGAATGATTCAAAAACTCAAGTTTACTGAATTTTTATCCAAATGATTTATATTTTCTTACTTGTATTTATCTATGATCTTTGGAATTTCTTCTTTTTATTTCTCAAGAAATTTTTTTTCGAAATTATTTTTTCTAACCTACTTGCTTTCTATGATTCATTATGTTCCTTAGTATACGTTGATAGTTTACTTTTGCACTGGTGTTAAAAATTATACATTTGACTTTAATTTAGATCCTAAATGTTTACATTTTTATGCAATAGCAACAAAATAAAAATATTCATGCTATAAATAGTAAATTGTTGTATTTTATTATTCTAAAACAGTAATCTCTTTCAAATACTTTCATTTATGTGCATGCGTTTTTTCTCTTTAAACTTAACAATGTGTTAATATTATAAAAATACAATATTATTTAACTTTTGAACTCTAAGAAGTATTGTTGTCATGGCAAGGTATTGGACTAAAAAATATACTTGAGTTTATAAAAGTAATTATACTCCGTTCAAACTGCACTTTTTTTTAAATCAATTGCTACATATGATTTAATTTAAACTCCATGATGAAAACAGCATTCACATTACCTTACATTCAAAACTGTTTTAAGAAATATTGGCTTTTGTCCAAAGCATTATTTATTGATTGTTGATATTATAAATTGCATGATATTTTTGAAAAGTTTATAGTTGAGCACGTTTTTAAACATTTACTGAGCAAAATGACGAAAGTTAAGATTATGATATTTCAAATAATGAATACGAAGCCAAAGAACGTCTTTGACAAATATATTTCTTCTCAAATCTAGCATGAGTTTTTGATGTTTATTTAATGCTTTTTAAAACAACTTTGATTACTTTTTTTAGTTTTTTCTTTTATGTTTGTTTTGATTGTCTTCAGATATTTCAACAAACGTCGACAACCATATAGTAAAAAACAAAATGTAACTAAATCACTTCAAACGTATTTAAATCAATTGACCAAACTGATTTAAGATGAATCAGTTCTGACTTACTTAAATCACAAGTTGCCACCGTGAGAAAGTTCAGCTGAAATTTAAACGCCTCTTTTTAGAGACGTTAAAAGTTCATCAAATATGTAAATATTTGATGAAATTTAAATTACATGAACAAGGGTAAAATTAATATGTTAATCACAAAAATATGTAAAGTTTGTATTGTGTATTTATTACAGAAAATGATTCGGAGAGAATACTATCAAGTTAGAAACATAGCATAGTTTTGAAAATTAATTTGTATCAATTTTTCATGAAATACTAATCTCAAAATCTTACATTTCTTCTAAATGTGTTAAACTAATGTGAAATTTACATTTAAATGTATAATTATTGTAATATAAACATTATATGAACAATGAGAAAATAGTTTTTATATATTTCTTATTATATTCTTATAATTTTAATTTTTTAGGAAAGAATAAGTAAAATATCTTGCATCTCAAAAGAAGAAAGTTACATCATAAACACACGCTTAACTAATTTACTTTTCTCTTCAAATAACATTAGCTCATTTGTGTTTACCAAGAAACAAAACATAACTCTATCGTTTTTCATTCGAAACATCCTATGTTGCATATTAACATAAAATAAAAATTAGAGACTATAATTTATTCTCAGAATTTTCTAGTTTTTAAATTTCATTTTCATTGTACTTCCTAAATTGTTTATTAGTTTTAAGCGAATTTTACCGCAAAACAAGATATAAAATGTAAAATTACTCTCCGACCTTAATTTTCTATATATATATATCTATCTCTATATATATATATATATACATTTAAATGTATAATTATATATATATATATATATATATATATATATATATATATATATATATATATATATATATATATATATATATATATATATATATATATATATATATGTGAGAGAGAGAGAGATTGGGGTTGCTTGTGTTACGTACTGTCATGTATTTGTATAAATTTAAATATAATATTATATAATATGTTATAGTATTTAATATAGATAACTTTGTATATAACTTTCAAAATTATGTGATTTTATGATGATGCTTGAGTTAATGTATTCTTTATCCAATCTTAAAAAATATCTCTCGAACCTTTTGAAATAACAGAAATTATTATAACATGGTTAACCAATATTTATAAATAATGTAAATTAAATTTTCAAGTATTCAACTAACAAACTAAATTCTTAGTTTTCTATTGAATATGGGCTTAAAATTATGCGTTGTTATAAATTTGTTCTTGAAAGGATTACATGAATTAGCTTTTAATTATTTTAAATTAAATGAAATAACAAATAAAAAAAATTAAAATAAATTACATATTTTGAGCTAGCTTTTAAATTTCACTCGTAATGTATTAATACTGCTTATTAATTTTCTTAATAAACCACTGTATATGGTAAGAGTATAATGCAATGTAAATCAGAATATTTACATATAATGCAAATACCTTAAATTTTATATAAAAAATCCTAAATTTTACAAAATTAAAAAGCAGTTGATAATATACACATACATACATATTTTATACCTTTTTTAACACTCAACTATTTTTACCGAGTATATTTTATTTGCTCTCAAAGTTCTTGCGATTGGATATTCTGCCCAAATATTTTGCGAAACTAGTTCAACGCTATGTTTACTTTATACCTGCGAGATGACCCCCTTGCTATGAAACATTTTACTTGGTCTTTAGAAAGAAACCAAAGTGCTTCAAAACTTAAAAGACTCCACCCAAATCTATATCCAATCATTCATATTTTTTTTCTTCCTCCTTTTGCTTACATAGGGTGAGGTCAATGAATGCTGAGAAGTGAAATACTGTCATCTTGTCATCTTTTGCATGGTTTCCGATTTACCTGTATTAAATTTTCCTTACATCAACAATGTTTCTAACGAATAATTTGTTTCATTATAATTTATCATATGATACAGAATAATTTAAAAGGAATGATTCTAAATATTCTTGCAAAAATATTTCAAATCGTCTAACATTTCTTCATGAAGTTACTTAGAATCGAAAGGCTGGACTGAAAATTTACTACATAAAACAAAAGAAGAAAATAGCGAGTAATTATTATATAAAGCAATGTTTAATTTCATTAAAATTATGTTAAATGTTCGCCAAGTTGCAGGCATATTTAAAATCAGTTTTACAGAGAACCATATCTATACATATTCACTGGATTCTAAATGAAAAATTAAAAACCAATTGATTAAAATCAATACTTTAATGAATTCTTCGCTACAAATTTTCAACACTTATCAAGCCATTATATCAAAAAAGTAAATATGATGTTATTTCTGTTCACTTGAAATTTCTTATTTTTAATATCCTGATAGACATATGTAATTAATTTATCATACTTTTATCATTTAAATTAATTAAGTACTATTTTTCTAGGCACAGTATTAAATAATTTTATTCGCTAAAATTTTTCTCGCTTATTAAGTTATTATATAAAATAAAAATAAATATGATATTATTCTCGTGTTCATTTGAAATTTCTGTTTTAATATAATGATAGGCATATGTAATTCATTTATTATACTTTATTTGCTTAAATTAACTAATCTCTTTCGATGCCTGGTGTAAAATATAGGCAACGAATGTTTGCTTCATTATATCTCGTTACATTTAAGTTATTTTTGTCATATGAAGTAACTCCAAAATATTTTTCAGCTCTTACTCCCCTTCTCAGGAAATGTACTTTGGAGAGTAATTACTCAAGTCAGATATCAGTGAATAAGAATTTTAAAGGCAAAAAGAATGAGACATGCCATTATTAAATTCTCGGTTCTGAAAACTTTAAAAATTGCTTAAATATACATAAGAGACTATGTGATCCAAATAATTATTCGCCATGATTTCCCTGAAAGATTTCGAATTCTCTATTGAGAAAAAATTTTTAGTGCTTTAAATTTTTAAAAACAGAATTGTTTTATTGACACTCAGTAAAATGGTTTATTAAATATATTTTAAAGAATATGTCGATAAAATGCTTTAAATTTGGAAATTAATTTTCAGTTATTTTGCCTCATTAAAAAATACAAAGTACAGATAATTAAATTCTCAAATTCGATAACACTGTGTAATTAATTGAAAACAAATATAACTTAAATATAATTTAAGCTGCAATCATTAACAAAATTAAATAATTATTAAATGAGAACTAAATGTATTATTTTCTCTTAGGAGCTATAAAATTTTCATTAAAAATTAATTTTTGCTGAATAAAATCTATGATAAAAATACAACTATCCTGCTTTAAATGTAAAAGCTCTTTTTTAGGTATGAAAATACGTTTTTAAAAAGGATTATACCTTAATTTTGGTTGTTTATAAACAGTTTGAATATTCATGAAAGAAATATGAAATAATCAATTGTATTTTATTCTCAAGAGTATACCAATCAACTTTATACCAACCAAACTTTATACCAATCAATGAAAACTTGAGTTCTGCTCAAAGTGTGAATGAGACAAAGTTACAAAACTGTACGAATAATAATCGCCTACTTAACGAACTATCGGCGAAAAAAACACTAAAAGAAGAAATATTCCCATGACTATCCCTACGGGATCTCGAACATACCACCCACATACCCTTGGTTACACATTACCCATTAGACTCAGATCTTTTTACACTCGATTGGTTAAGAAAACGAATAACGAATGAAAACTCTGGAGTGGAACGTGAAAACCGGCGTCCTGGTGGGATCCTCCTTCGTTTTTCACACATTGACTGATGGGGCGTGAATAATTCATAGCAATTCATAGGTTGCAACCATTCCAGGCTGAAGCAAAACGACGGGTCGCTGGATAAAAAATTGTCAGCATGCGTCCAAATTCCAAGTTATTCGTATAAAATATAACTTCCGCGAAGAGTTTTTATAGAAGAGGAGTTTAAGATTCCGTTTAAGACTCATGGGGGTGTTATCTTTAATTTATTTGGAATAAAGGCTTACTCCCACCATTGCAGTTCTTAGTTATTTAAGCTTTTCTTTCTTTTTTTGTTGGTAAAGTTTAGTAGATAAAATAAATATTTTAGTCAACAATGACAACTATTATTCAAAACTCATGTGTATGCTTGCAAATATATGTAGTAACAGCAATAGCTAAGTTTTAACCTACTTAGTATTAAAATTTTTAACGTACTTAGTATAAAAAGCTAGAAGAAGAACTTATTCTGATATAATGAAGTTCATACCAAAATTGTATTCTTTTCTTTAAAAAATATAAACCGTTTGGATTTTTTAACATCTACTGGTGAATAAGTAAATCATAATTTCCTTAATTAAGCTGCTTAATTAAAGGAAAACTCCAACATTGATTAGACCCACTCTGACTCTGTGAAATTACTCAGGATTTAATAAAATTATATTACGCCTTTTCATATTATATAAGTACACTGGTTATGATAAGTGTGCAGACAATACGGAAGATCATTCCTTCAGATTTAGATTTTTAATGAACATTGTGATCAAATTAAATTTACAATATAATGAACAGTATTTCCGAGAAATTTAGAACGCTCTTATGTTGACTCAATTACTAATAATAAAAAGAACGTTACAAAAAAATTGTTTCCTTAACTATTTCACAGGACAATAGTGAAATAAATGATTTTGGCATCGTTGACAGTCTGTGAAGCATATTAACATTCAACTCTGAGCAATCTCCAATTCTATTTTGCAATTTTTTTAACAACTATAAAATGTCAAATTAGTTTTCTTTTCATGCTTCTGTATAAAAAAGGCTTTGCAAGAGGGCGCAAATACATCGTATCAACGCGTTTTCCTTGGATTTATGCAGTAAAATATAGTTTTTGGTTACAAATAGATATAGTTTAAATATAGTTTTCATGATATGGTTTTCATGAATAAATATATTGTTTTCATGCAATTATCACCTAACTAATGATGTGGCCGCAGTGGTCTAGTTGGTTAGGACATCGTTCTCATGATCAGAAGCTAGTTAGTGTAAATTCCGGCCAGCCGAAGATTGTTTGCTAATGGCAGCTGGTGCACGTTAAAACTGGGTATGGTACCAATGTCCTCCAAGTGAAATGATACCACTGGGCGTGTCAGGCTAAATATTGGATGTCTTCTGCTTTGTCCCTGCTTCAAAATTACGAAGACTCCACAAGGCTGCTTCTATCTAACTGGTAGAGCTCAACGCACGACTAGATACAGGGAAGCATGCTGGTGTAGCAACAACCTAAGTAACGGCATACAGTATTGAACATTCGTACAATACATTTATAAATATCATTACTTTGATTTCAGAACAATGATATCAATTTCTAAAACGTAAATTATTTGATGAAAACTAAAAAATAATTAAAACAATTAAGGCATGCTTTTACCCTAGGAAACATCGAACTCTCATTTATATTTAAAATAATAAGTAACAGCATTTAATTAAAAATTTATTAAATACATTCGCCGCTAAATATCAAGTTTTAGTGGCGTGAAATGATCTTAATATGGCTTAGTAGTAGAACCGTGATCCTAGGATGTGACAGGCTCTAGGATGAATGGCATAAAATTTTGAACAACGGAAAGCGGGATTTTCTTCTGCTTTCTGGACGCTTATTATGTGCGATGGGTGCTTGGAAGTTTTCCAGGTTTCTTTTACTGCAACGCACGAATACTACCCAACGTCTATGAAAATCATTTCAAAATTCAATAATATTTATTGAATTTTAAACCACTTCATAATATTCTTCGACTATTAGGTTATCCACAACATGTTATCGAAATATTCATTTATATGATACTAACTGTTATTTAAGCAATTACATTGTTGTTATACATTATTAAAAAAATTCATGTTTATTGAATCTTTCATTTTGAAATACATTTCTATTTCTGTTCATATCATTTAAATCTGAAGAGTGAAGATAATAGATCAAAACACATTATTACAATACTTATTCACATATTATTTAAAAAGTATTAGAGCCTCTAGATTTCAAACATTTTCCAATTAAATCTCTCCGTTTTGAAAATTATAAAGTAAATTAAATTTCTTATTTCATAGATTTAAAATAAAATTCTCAAAACGATATCCCTTTATAAATTTTATAAGCTTTTCTCTCAACATTAAATTTTTAATTGGATAAGAACCTAAGGAAAATAATGTATTAGCTTTAACATAATTTTTTGGAGTAAATATATTTACATATAACTAATTATGAGTACTATTCAAAATGGTTCCAAACAATGGCATCTTAATTTTTAGTCTTGATTTTATACTTTTTAAATTAAAATTATAACAAATATAAGCGAAAACGGATTACAAAGATAAGTGAAGTTGAAGAAAATCTGACAACTTTCATTATCGTGTCTGAAGTAAAAATGGGATGTTTCTGAAAAAAAAAATACTTTTCTTCCATTTATATACAAACGTTTGTTTGATTCTGAGCAAATCAAAAATCATATTTCAAAGTGATATAAATGAATAAAAATGATTTACAAAGGCGAATTCAAAACGAAGAGAAATGCATAATTCATTGACATCAAAAACTGCTGTATATGTCGACACAATTCTGATAAATCTATTGAAAAGGGCGTGTGTTGCTTTTACAATTATATTCGTCCAGGCTATGTCACACCACTTTAAATCTTTCAATATCATTTATCATTACTATGCATCTTCAATTCAAAATAATGTCAGTCTACTGCATAAAAATGGCAAATTTTAAGAGTCAAAATGTTACGATTTAAAAAGCTAAAATAAATTGAGAAATTTCATAGTTAAAATTTAAGCTAGTTTTCTTTGAATACTATACTCATTATTAGAAAACATTCAGAAATGGTGGAAACTACATATGATTTGTTTTATTCGAAAGATCTTGCAGGTAAATGAACTTTTCTTGTTCAGGAAACTAGTCGAGAAATCTACAAGCTTCTATAACAATCAAGCTTACAAATTATCTTGAACTTATTTTTCAACAAATTGACGCTAAGTGAATCCTATTTTTCTCTTCAAATAACTTGAAAATGGCTGAATTACTGAAAATGTTCTCACTTCGTAGTAAAAGAGCAAGAGGGAGGTTCCCTATAAATTTTCGTGCCAATCTTGACATAAAGTAAAGGAAGAGCTTAGTGCTGTACATCATTCGCCGATCATTGAGTTTAGAACCCCACTTTTTTTATCTTGTAATCATAAATCATTCTTTGCATCATCTTCCTGAAGGTTAGTCATTGTTTTTTAGAGTGTAGTTGTTGCAGCATCCATTGGTAGAGACAAATTAAACTTCAAGAAGAAATAAATTATGACATCAGTAAGTGGCAACAGGTTTGTGAGTAAGTAGTTGATTGAAAGAACAGTATTACGAAGTTTCTTGTCCAAATAAATTAGGATATTTAAAAAATTTTATTTATGATACTCAGTAGAGGTTAGAAATCGCTTGATGTCTAAAAAATTTCCTTTCTCACTAATATATAGACAGTTGTGATAAGTATAATTAAAACACACAGTAAAAAATGAAATTGTCTTAATAACATCTCTTCAAAAAACCTCATAAATAGATAATTAAAAAAATAATAGAGATTTTGAATATTTTTTACACGTATAAGATGATTCTAATTATAAAATATATCATTAAAACCTTTTCAAAGTTTAATCATTTTTAATTATAATATTTCATCCATTTCCTTAAGAATGTTAGCATAGTTATCTAAGTGGATACATTTTGATAAATAACATTTTTTTAAAATTTATTTTTGAAATTACTACATTATAAACAAATAAGAAACAAGTTTATTGTTTAAATATAAATATCACATGAAGAATATTGTGTAATATAGTTGTACAGAATATAAAGGAAATAAAGTATTTATTTTTCCATTCACACAATGGCTTATTGGTTCCAAATGACTAATCACGTAATTTGAGAAGTTAAACTGTTCTTTTTTCAACAATTATAAATAAAATGGAAACAACCATTTTAAATCATGACTTCTCTTTTAGAGCTCAAACTTGAAGCACTCTTTTTTAATACTTTTAAATGTAAAACTAAAACATAAAAAATAACATGACATAAAAAAAAAAATTCTGGAATTTGAATAATGTACGCAAAATTTTTATTTGGAATTTGGCTCGCTTGAATTCTGTAAGAATAATCTTTTTTTTTCCTAACTTTTGAATGAAAATGGTCATTTGAATAGACTTTCTGCTCAAATTTCAGCACTGACAAATCCAGCGTACTTTAGCTGATACCATCATGATTCTCCTACCTAAATTAAACTTTGAAACCACAAATTTTTTCCTGCGTGATTAGTGACTTTACTTGCGAAATTAAAATTTTCATTCCGAAATACAAAGGAAATTTTTAATGTACCATCCATTATCCGATCACTGATCATACGTATTTGATAGATTTAGAAGAGCAGCCTAAGTCCTGCTAACTGCCTCATAATGGCGGGAGGGTTTCCTGGACGGAATGGGCGAAGTACGTCGGGAGTATATTCTTCTGGTAAGGCCATCCTAGGCGTAAAGGTCATTCCATTATGTCCAGCTAAAGCTAGCAGGCACTCGGGGCTAAGTCAGACTTCTCCCTTTGGTGCACCAGGTCTTTGGATCAATTGAAGCTACTCCTTTCCCATTACTATGAAATCATAGGATTAAACGCAATTTGGAGAGATCCGCCTGCCCACTCTTGGTATTTTGGAAAAAAACCTCGTTGGTGGCACCAGCTCAATATCCCTAGGATACAGCAGACTCCACTTTCACGTTTTCTGAGTGGCCCGATTAAGTCCCTTTCTGTTCAACAGGGCCAGAAAGTCTTTCTGGATTGTCACTGGTGCAAGGCTGATCAGGTCTCTCCGCGACATATTCTTGACATGTCTGAATTTTACTGTGAAAGAGGTTTTGGAGATGCTTATTTTATTTTTAAACTTTTTAATGGTTTTTGGTTTTATAGCGATGGTCTAGCTTAGCTACACCATCTGGGATTAGAAACAACAACAAACAGAAGGGCAGGAAAACAATGTAATTTAGTTATGATCGTTGTTTTCAATATGTGGATATGCAATGCTCAGCTGAAATTAAAACTAAATTTTGAAAAGAAAAACAATCCGCAAAGGGGTTGGCTAGTTAGCGAACAGATAATGAATATTAGGATTTTATTGACGTTGAATTCAATATCATCCCAAATCATTAAAGGTGATACAGTTCCTGAATGATATACATAAGATAAATGTTAAGTAAATTCTTTCCACGTTGTCTCTAAATTCTTATTCGACCATCGTGGCATTGTAGTTACAAGGATGATTTGCCCGAAATTTATCGGAATCACAATGTTCGATTAGTAAATTTTATCCCCCTGTTCTTTACTCTCATTTGAAATGTAAACACGTGTTATTTAATGTGAATAGTAATTAAAACAGTGTGATACCTTCCTGACATCTTATTGTACTGCAATTAATGTCAAAGTGTTCGTGTAGAAACTAGTTAATTTAAAATTACAGTTATTTTAAGTCTGTGCCGATATGGCTAAGTGTTGAATTAGTTCTAAGAACATTTCTATTCACTCGTACCTAGTTTTGCGATGAAAGGGTTGTTATCACTATGGTTGGTAGCCCATTCTTTCCTGTATGCACTGATTTCATATTCGAATGATTGTTCTCGTTTACATCCTACACGATTATCAATTTCTTGGAAGAATAATCCACATTCAATGTAGGCTTCGAACAAACTCAAAAATGTGCTCCATTGACACTCATTTTTCTTTACTGAGTATGTTAATGTTGCTCAAGCAAATATTACTACAAATGGAAAAACAATTTGAGTTTTCCAAAGTGGCAGTCTTATTTTCGTTTATATACAGTTTATAAGTGGTGAATCAGTTGTGCCTATAATGTGCGATTGATATGATTGGTTGGTTGGTTGGTTGGACTCTCGAAAGTCACACAAGTGCCGACTGAATTGGGACCTACAATTTAAAATGGACTCCGAACCACTACGAGAAACCACGCCTTAAGAGTAAATCGAGTAAATGAGCTACTGAACCGAACTCCAGAGTACTAATAATTCAGCTGCCAGCACAGTAACTGATCTGAAATTGAACTATTATTTCTTCGAATCATTTACATATTTAGTCACAATTTACGCATGATATACATATGATATACATTTCACAAATGATTTGAACTATATCTTGGTAAATCCTTTTTCATTTCCCAACAACGTATCTAATGTACTGATAGCATAACTAATGGAAATATTTCATTTTATTTAATAAAAGTTTACTTTAAGTGTTCAAGTGTTCATGACCGAAAATGCATACCTTGGATCTAGATAATATTTCATTTCTCTGGACGTGATTTACTTTGGATTATTTTAACTAAAAATTACATACTTATTTCTTATATCAAGAGAATATTTAATGTTTTAATTACAATTTAATGAACTTTGACTTTATCTGGGAATTTTTTTCTCGGTTGAGTATATCTATTTCTATAAATTAATTGACTTCTTACCAGAAAAATGCATGATGAATGCCACTAAATCAACAAAAAGTTTCAGAATAGGAATTTATTATTTATTGATATAATGTATTACCCAATAAAACCAAAAAAAAGAAAGAAAATTAAAAACAAGATAGTTCGCATTCTGTGTGAAAAAAGATTGTTGACACTAATCATAAGCACATGAGAAAACTTAAGAAAAAAAATTGCCATCCACTGCTGATATATTAACAAATACCACCTAAGGTTATATCATAAATTCCAGAATAAATTAAATACTGGAGGAAGAGAAGTATTTGCTCAGAGAAAACCTGGGAAATGCATGTCACTGACTGTATTTTGCTGACTGTATTATTAAGACATTTACACATATCATTTTACTCAACGCTTACTGGAATAAAAATGTAACTGAAACATCTGAGTAAGAGGTTCCTTTCTGTTGGTGAAATAAAAAGTTCTTACTTGCTTTTCAAAAGATGTTTTAAACTCTATTGGTACTTATTTTTACCTTTAGAAATTATATCTTTTACAATAGAGTTACAATAAGAGGAGTATCGTAGCAATAATAGTGACGTTATATAATCTGTGACACACATTTCATATGCTTTAACCCGGGGGCAGATTTCTTGGCTTCCAGTTTCACTTTACTCCAACATTTGTAATATAATCATAACGGATGGTTCAAATATTACAAAAACATCTCAGAGATCTAGCATTATTATTTTTTTTTATTTCCAATGGCAGGACAAATACAAGGAATAACACAAAAGAAACACATGAAAAATCACAAAATAGACAACAGATTAAGACAGGACAGCTAAATACGCTACATAAACGTAAATGAGATGATTCGGTTCATGGGAGCATTGCAAATGCTTTTTTAAAGTAATTGAGAAGATGGTTTGTTATCAGCAATGTATTCTCTACCACTGTTTCGTTTTTTTTTTCCGTTGCTTTGCTTTAGAGCTGACAAGACCTCCTCCGCTTTTACGTTTAGGCATTCTATAAAATGTAAATCAAATCTTTCTTAATAAATATAATAAGTACACTTTAAACACTTTTCTCACTTTGTTTTTGATTTGTATTGAATCCCTGTATCACTTTGATTACTCACACTCCACTCTGTTTTTATTCATTCCCTGCACTTCACTGGTAAGAAACAAACGTAAGAAAAAACTCGTGATGAATCATGCTTTATATACCACTAACTACCAATAGGCAAGCCTCACCCATATAAAAAGACTTCGAAGAGTCCACAAAGTTCTAGAATATTCTACAACATTGGAAAACGAACTTCCATAATGATCCGGGGTATTCCAAACTATTTTCAAACAGAATGTTCTGGAATGTTGAGAAATGCTCTCAAATACCCTCGAGTGTTCTGGACAGATCTAAAAATGTCTAGAGGGTGAAACTTCTAGCCATTATATCTTCAAAAGCACACTCTTCAGGTGAAAACAGGAAACTTCTTTATAAACGGTAGATAGATAGTTTCCACACCATATAACTATCTTGTTTGTTCCGTTACTCATTTCTAAGTTTTAGCGGCATGCACATTGTACACTTTCTTTTATTTTATATATATATATATATATATATATATATATATATATATATATATATATATATATATATATATATATATATATATATATATATATATATGTATATATATATATATATATATATATATATATATATATATTGTTTTTTAGATATTTATTTAATTTTTATTTTTTAATGTTAAATTAATTTTAATATCTATTAATAGAGTATGTAACATATAACTATGTAAATAAAAACATTTTCTATTATTTTTTTAATTTATTATTACTTACATGCTCAGCACTCGAAAGAATACAAAGGTAACTGTCTTGGAGTCAATAAAATAGGTGTGAAAATAAACAGGTTTTTACTTAGTTCAATATACTTCATTATACAGTCAAACAAAAGTCCAGATGCTTAAAAGAAAACGACACCAGTCCTATCCGTTTCATATCATGCAGTCATTATAGCATTTATTTCAAGTAAGTAGCATTACACTCACCAGTGATGTTAATGATTTGCATATCTCATCGCCGCCAAAACGTGTTGTAAATTTTATACGGTTTACTTGGTTCTTTTATGTTATTGCATTTGTGGTATATTACTGCAGCACTTTGTAGTACATTACTATACATATATTACCATTTGTGGCATACTTTGTTGTATATTACTATAGCTCTATTTTACAGAGCTAAAATCTTCCTCTCTAATTGCTTGCTGCTCACCCACTCTTCTGCAAAAAGAATGTAAAACGCCGATTCTAAATGAAAAGTGATTCTGTATGACAATCATGCAGGCTACATTCTCCTCATATAATATAATTTTTAACTCGCACATCTGACTCTGTATTGACTGTTATTCTTCTGCTAAGTTAAAATGAAACAAATTCCCTTAAAGATGCATTACACTCCAATATTAATAGTCATCCAACAACAGGTGTATATAGATTTAGAGCTTCAACTAAACATCTGTTTAATTTGTTGAATGTTTTACCATAACGCGCGCGTGCGGTCACACTTCTACTATATTTTAGTTTAAACTCTACATAATTTCTAAAAATTTTCAGCTTTACCTATATTATTAGATGACAGCCAGATCGAAAAACGGGTCCTGAATATTTGAAATGAGTTTCGAGAAAGCACAGTTCCTTAGATTCATATAAAATCCAATCAGGCCCAACAGGGGGTTCAAGTGATCTTCCGGTGATGAATTTTTCTTAAGCAACAGACATTCTACAGTCTTAAAATCGCTTCGCGAGTAGGCTGTCCGCTAGCGGTTCCCAAATCTCTACTTTATTCGCCCATATTCAAGTACCGTAAGACGTGAAACTCGGATTACTAATAAGCAGCCATCTAGATTGACTATAAGCGAAAAGCATCAGCTTAACATTGATCTTTCTTTTTTCCACAGTGACCCAAATGAACCCTAGACCTTATGCTCCAACACTGTTGTCCTAATTATTAGACCACTGTGAGCTTACCCAGATCTCTTGAAATAAATTTAATAATTCTCATAAAAATTTCTAATAATGAATTTAATTTTGATTCTCACTAAGAACTACCTAGGATTACTTGGAATGTTGACCAGTTATACACAATATGAATCTATGTTTATGTTCTACCAGAGGTTTGAGTTTTCCGATTATATTGATAGTCACATGAATAAATGCAAAGTTAGGTCTCTGAATTTGTACAATTGGCATATGATCAGTATAACTCTTTCCCTACTTCTTAATCAATATTCTTTACAACTTTACTAACTTCTACAACGCATACAATATTCAGTCAATAAAATGTATAACAAATCCATTTCTTCGTTTTTTTTTAATCCCTAAATGATTTGGAAAAAATACTTGCCTAATTTTCAAAATTAGCTCACTTCTAACTTTTGGGGCAGCTAATTGATTGATTAAATCTCTTGAAAAAATCTCCTTGTAATTCATTAAATCATATATAAAAAATTAGTTTTCCATATCTCTGCATCTTTGAAAAATTCTAGTAAAGATTCACGATTCCAGTAAAGATTCGCGCTATTTTTTAAACAACGGGGACCAAGTATTGGTCAATCTTAAATTTGACCAATACTTTATTCTTTTCTATCAATACTTTACGCAGCTGTATGCAAATAATTCCTTCTTGCTATTTTATTTCTCTCTCAAATCTCAATAAATTCTTTCCGTTTATTTCTAAAATATCTTCCCTGTTTTCCATCACTTTCTTTTCTTTCAGCATAAGCAAAATACTTTCAATGACTGGCAAATAATAATTTGATAAACATCTGTCAGAATTTTATTTCATATTTTTTCCTGCTCTGCTTATAAAAATTCATTCCTATATTACGATCGTAACATTCGTTCGAATATTGAAATATTCGTTCATACTTTATAACAAATCTAAAACACATGATGTAATAATGTAATTTTCGACTAACTCATCAATGACTGAAAAAATATATATGTCCACGTCATTAAATGAACAATTTGTATACTCTAATATCATTAAAATATTTATTTTCTGACTGATCTAAATCAGTTGTAATTTTTTTCTCCAAACATCGATATAAGTTAATTTTTTTAATTTCTTTATTTTCTAAGGAATCGACAGTTAAATTTGTGAAAATTACACTGATTTCAACAGCAACTATAAAGGACAGATTTAATTTCCTTTGTAGATAACAAAATATTTGTATGCTGTAAAGTTCGTTTATTATTACTGGTGTTTTCGTCAAAAAAAGAAGTGTCAAATCCAGTTACTAATCTATTATCTTTGCTCGATCAGTGAATCTTGTTTCATTTTACTTAGTAAATTTCCAAATTTATATGTTTTTTAAAAAAAACACATGATTATTTTCCTTACAAAGCTTATTTTCTTCAATAAAATTCATATTTCTATATCATTTCGATTAAAATTATTTCTTAAGTATGATATGATACATATTTTCCGCTATAACATGTTTCGTTAATGTTTCACTCTGATTAAGATAATTAGTCAGTTTATCGTATCGTTCCGATAACAATCTACCTTATAATTATCGCACAACCCAACTCTATTTGCTTAAACAAAGTATTTAATTGCTTTGTCCTAACATAAATTCGCAGTTCGGAATCTAGCGTACTTAATAATTTCTGACTATCCATTTATTAAGCATTTTGAAATCTCTTTTATATTCCTAAATTGACAATAGAAATTCCAATTCGCTTGTAAAGTGCATGATTCTCATTTTCACTTCTTTTTAAGCAAAGAAAGTTTTATACACGTTTCTTTTGTAAGTAGAAATTCTTTTAAAATTAAAATTGTAATCTTAAAGTAATATTTTATTTCTTCTAGATTGTGTTATAGTTAAAGCATTTATTAAAGGTAATCAATTTTCAAATATTTTTCATCTTAAGAAAAAGCATTTTTCTCATTTACTTTATTAGTTATAAATTTCCTATATCTGTAAGATTTGCGAAAATAATAAATCTAAATTTAAATAATTTTTCTTATTGTATAATCCATTCGGTAGTTGACTCGTTGATTCATTTAAGCAGTGAAATTTTATACTTTTCAATCATAATATCGAATTCAAACAGTTTAATAGAATAATAGTGTAGTATTATGGATTTGGACAATATATAGGTTGTTACCAAAATTACAGAAACATCTTACATTTATAAATAATCATCCTTTGTTAGAGAGAGTATGGTGTATGACTCCATTTGGCCTATAATACAGCTGGGAGTCACCAAAGAGTTGATTCATACAAGTATAGAATATACTTACAGATGTATTGTACCATTCTTCATGCATATGTTATGAAAGTTCTGGGAGAGATGCCGGTGGAAGATGTCGATTCTCTATTGAACTCTCTAAAATAAGTAATAAATTTCGCATGATAGGATACTCCTCTCTGGTCAGCTAAAATTTCTCTACACTTCTCTTCCGTGATATTTGTTTTCAGGATTACGATTGGTCCAGCAGAAAACCTTTCAGGGCTGCTCATATGGCAAATCCACTGCTATTCTTAACAGTTGGAAGTAGGCAATCATGGTCATACTTTTGCACGAGGGTCCTTTAAATGTACATCGATCTTGTCTTTGGGAAAGTGTGAAAGATGATTCTTCTCTCAGGCCACATTACTTCCTTCCACTTATCAATCAACCAGGTTTCGTCAGTGTGACACGATTGTACACGACGTTTGGCATTAACATCGATGACTTGGGAATTGCTGCTTTGCAATAAATGTTCTGTTTATGAAAGTGTCTATTTATGAAGTGTAATCACAGACACCGGAGAATCCAGATGCTGATTGAGTTCTGGAATCACTTTTGCTGCAGTTGTTAGCTTTTTAGGCATAACAGCTCACTTCAATACTCATCGGTCTCTTTTACTAAACTTCTCTTTCATCCACTATTTTGATTTGCTGAATTTGTCTTGCCGCGCTTGTGTAAGCTGATATTTCGTATTCACCGTATTAGACACCATATTCTACAATGCCTAAAAATTGGAATGTCCCGGTCACACTTGTTTCAGCTAGACAGGTTCCTACAATTTTGCTTTTTTCAAAATTTGAGAGATTTTACACACTGGAAAAAAATTCCGAGACGTGTTATTTAAATAAAGCTGCCACATATTACCAGAATGTTACAATTCTATTCATAGATATATCTGGTAATTGTTATTATTTTCCGTATTTATGAAGCGCACTCAAAAATTTCAGTTTTTTTCATAGATGTTTCCATTATTTTATTAACTACCCATATCTAAGTTAAATATAAACTTACATTATACTTGTAGAAAAATTTAAATTAATGGATAAAATATATGAAATTTTATCATAAACGCGAGCTCTATGCGCACGAATTTTCTAATGAAAGTTATGAGAAGGAATTAAAATACTTTCATGAAATCGAGAACATGGCGGTCTGTTTTGTTAGAACATTTACTCTCGTTATCGAAAGGAAGAGAGTTTGAATCCCGACCCAACCGAAGATCCATTGCATTTACAAATGGCTGTTGGAGCAAGTAAAATATGTCTTGGTTACATTGTCCTCCATGTGAAATGATACCTCTGGGTCTCAGGCCAAGTATATAGGTCCTCCCTCTACTTTGTCCCTGCTGCTGAAATGCGAGGATCCACCCAGTTTCGGTGAAACGATGGCACACCCACTGGGAGTCTGACTCTCTCTCTCCCTATATATATATATATATATATATATATATATATATATATATATATATATATATATATATATATATGTGTGTGTGTGTGTGTGTGTGTGTGTGTGTGTGTATGTATATATATATATATATATATATATATATATAAACCCACTATTTCTTCATGAAAAATTCCGACAAACGTTTCTCTTTTTCATACAGTAAATATAAGCTAAAAATTGTTCATAATTTTTTTTTATTTTTACAGATTAATAATATTTTTTGTAATAATTTAAAACAAGTAAATATTTGTTTTTGTGTTTTTAGCGATGCTAGGGCATCTACTAATATCATATTTGTCAAATAATTTATTACTTTGTAAAAAAAAAATCCAGCGTCTAAATTTATTTTTTTTATTTCAACTGTGATTCGTTTTAGTTTTAAATACGTTTAATCTGAATAAAATCGAATATTTTTATAAATGACAAAAAATTATTTCTGTTAGGTTTCTATATTAATACCTCTTTTATTATTTGCGAAAGAATGCTTTATATATAACAATAAAACAGTTTTAAAATATCAGCTAGTAAAAAGAATGCAGATTTATTATTTTAAACGTCAAATTTAAAACATTTACTTTATGTTTAAGATTTAAATATACTCGAAACAATGTTTTTTTTTTTAATATTATTTCAGAAGCACTTCAAATAAAGGTAATTAACTTTTTAATATTTAAATATACCAATTTATTGAATAATTGCTACTTTTTTTTCTAAACTACAACAAGCGATTTAATTTTTACTCTCATTTCAATGTGCATAAAGTTTCCTCAAAAAAATTAGGTCAATTAATTGAGAGGGAGAAATTGTTTGTGTGTGTGTGTTGATTGGGAGGAAGAACTCGATAAACTAAACTATACTTTTCTCATCTAATGTAATTTCGGAAAAAAGTATCTGTGTGTTAAGAAGTGTTAAATTTTTTCAGCGCGGCGCTTCTGCTACTGCGCGCGCGCGCGGCGCTTAAGTTCATTTAAAAAATAAAAACATTCTACAGTGAATTTTCGAAACGTAAATGCATTTCCACTTATGCTGCAACAGAGATCTGCGACGCATTTCTGCTTTCTCTCCTTTTAACGGAAATCGATTTTTCTTGGCGTTCTGCCCACAAACAGATCCAGAGTAAGTACTTGTTGGATAGTTTTTAATTAAAGCAAAAACTTAAAAAAGTTTGAAAATGGAATATAATCAGCAGCATAAAAGCTACACTGTATATTTTAAGCTTAGTGTAATTCTCCTTGCAGAACAAATTGGAAATAGAACAGTGGCTCGAGAATTTGAAGTGGACGAACGATGTGTTCGACATTGGAGAACCGAAAAAGAATAGCTTGAAAATATGCCACTTGAAATACGAGCCAAAAGAAGCGATACTGTACGATGGCCAGATCTAGAAGACAAACTTGCAAAGTGGGTAAGGAAACAACAAGTAAGAGGACTTGAGATATCGGCTGCAAAAATTCGTTTACAAGCAATAAATCTGGCTCAACAAATGAACATAAATAGCTTCAAAGGAGGTTGCTTGCTGGTGTAGTAAATTTAGAAAAAGGAAAAAACTTTCTCTGCGGAATAGAACAACAGACGGGCAATAATTACCATAGCGTTATCAATTATTATCAAAATGTATCTTTTCGAATATATGTATATGAAGTATTATTGACGAAATAAAGTTTGTCTTATTTGAGACGACGAATTTTAATGAAACATGATTACCATTTAAGTTTTTTGCTAGAAAAACTGGGGAAAATTATTGGTGAATAATAAACACTGATGCAAAATCTGTATCTGGACTTTCAACAAGGAATGGAAAAAATTTATGGGTATATTACCTTGCCTTGCCAAAAGAGACAACCTAAAGCCGATATTTTAATATTTAAAAGAAAATTGATTCTGAAAGAAGATTTTACTAAAGATGTAAATATTTGTGCAAACGAAAGAGGAAGGATGTGGGAGACAATCCTGCATGAGTGAATTAGAATAAGTTTGACTGATCGTAAAGAATTCCTTTTTGTAAAGAAATAGAAGAAGGATAGTTTACTCCATGAGTTCTCATTTATTTGAGTCAGCGAAAATCAGATATCAAAAACTGCCACATACCTTAACAATAATTCCCTATCATTATCAAAATCTTAAAACTATTAAATTAGTCAGTTAATAAATCACTCTCAACTAATCTACGAAAGTGGTGGGAGTGTTGGATGAGTAAAAAGTTTTAATCTTATCAAAGGAAGCAAAATACGAAGAGCATCTTATGGCAAAGTGGAAATGGGGGTAGGAAGTGCGTGGAAATTAGTTAAAGTATTTTTAATAAAATCTGAATTTGAAAAAATATAAAATCATAACCCCCAAAAAATGCAATTTTCCACCAAAATTGTGAAGCGTGATCTAGAAGAATTGTATTACTCATATTATTTAGGTCGGGATCTGATAAACCATTTTTAATTTTGATTGTAAAGAATCAAATATGAAAGTTTTACTTGATAAAATGTTTGCTGTAATTATTTTTTTAGCAAAATTAAAATGTAAACTTTTCATCTGTCACTCATTTCAATGCCTCATTGTTCCGATATTTAGCATTCTACAGAATAAGTTGCATAGATTTTTAAATGTATTGGGTAAATATAAATACATTCTTGTGAGAATGTAAGTATATTTTCAATATTTCTTATATATAACTTGTTTCTGATTTATGGTTTTAGTTTTTACATTTTCTCAAGTGATACTATATATATATATATATATATATATATATATATATATATATATATATATATAACAAAAAAGAGATTTTTTCTGTCTGTCTATGTTATATATTTAGGTAAATAAACATTTGGGTCAGATTTTTATCACAGTGATTATAGAACATAATTTTTTCATTCCATATTTTATATGATTTAAAATGAAATTCCATTATATTAAAAAAGAAGTTTTTCAAACCTATATTAAAGAGAAAAATTGTGAAACCTTTTTATGTATTTATGTCTATAAATAGTCTAATTGCTCAGTGAAAGAGCACTTAATAAAATTTTCCATTATACTTTTATATAAAGATGAAAAAAACGTTCGTAAATACTGTGTCAAATCCAAAGTCAAAACAATTTAAGTCGATAATATTTACTTTGGAATTATTTATATATACAAGATTTATAGTAGGCAAATAATGGTTAAATATATACAAATGAAATGTAAAAAAATCAAAATTAATCCCTAAATATTACTATATATGGTCATATTAATCAATATTTCATGACAAGGAAAAAATTGCTTGAATATTTTTGCTAAAAATAGGTAATTAAAAATATTTTTTTAGCTGAAAATTTGTTATTTGAGCTAAAAACTTTTTGAAAAAAATACAGTGTTGGATTTCCATAAAAACGCTAAGCCATCTGTTAAGCCAAATCCGTTGCGATAAACTACCATAGTTATTTTTTAAAATTTTATTTTGTATACTTTTTGACGGAGTTTGATGAATGCATTGTCATAAAAATAGCTCCCCGGCCTTCGTAGCTCAATAAATGAATACAATGCTCCCTCCATGCAGAAGTGCTTTATTCAGGTATATCCCCCTAGGGTTTCCTGCTCTCCTATTTCACTAGTATTAACGGTTACTTCACATTTATGTTTAAGAAAAAAAGAGCCAAATTCAGACTAAAAGTTTCGAAAGCATGTAACGTTTCATTCCCGTTTAACTTAAGGGCAAAAGTCCTTAGTATTTTTAATACATTGTATCGGTAATGTGTCTGTGTGAGTATGTTTTCAGTATCGAATAATTCATTAATATTGAAGAAGCCTGAATAGATAATTCATTGAAGTCAAAGAAATATTTGTCGCAATGTTTTTTTTTAAACTTGCGTACCAAATTTATATTGAACTCCAGTTTTTACTATAATAATTTAAAAGAAATCTAGAATAGATAAGAGAAGTCTAAATGGAATGTTATTGGGAATAAAATTCAGTATTTTTACTGATATATCCTTGCGAATATAATTAACATTAATATCATTAACTAATGATTTAAATGGTATTACAGTATTCTGTAAAGCTGTTTATGTTTAACTTTTAAATGGTTTTGTTTAAATTTTCAATTATGTTTATCTTTTAATTAATTATGGGATTGTCATTATTAATTGAAAGTCATTTTTTAATCCCTGTTCCGTATGAGTGATCCAATTTAAAAGTAAATATATCAAAAATTATAATAATCATGATAGATTAAATACAACGGCACAGTTGTCATATGAAAGATTTAATGTTGCTAGTTAAAATAATTAAATACTTCAAATTGATTTCTAGATTAAGTTTTAAGCTTATCCATAAGATATTAAGACCTCATTTAGTTTCTAAATATAACTTTGACTATAAATTAGTAATGTACATTTTAAAGTACATTGACTAAAATAAATAATTTTAAATAAATTCCCTTACATCCTACACTATGAAGTCTAATCAAATATCATTGATACTAAAAAAATAATTTACATTAGTTGACTTACATCAATTTATTAAAATATTTGTTGAGAATAAACAGAAATCAACTGAATTGTTTATTAAATCAAAGATAATGAACAATTCATATTACAGATAATTTAATCTTAGAAAATATCTCTTGTTACAATACTATCTTAATAACTTTCTTATTTAATTTAAATATATTTAAACATCATTCATATTAGTTTAGAAAACTTTATTTACAATTCATATAAGATATACATAAAAGCAAACAATATAAATCTTTGAATGTATTGGATAAATGAAAGACAAACAAATATTTTATGCCAGTGTGATTCATACTAGTATATGTTTATATACTAGATGTATAAATATAAGTAATTCTACAGTTTGCAGGGTCTACAAGGCCTAAGACTTTCAATGCTGTTCTTACATTTTCAAGGTAATATTATCGTCAAAACTTTTAATAT
This sequence comes from Latrodectus hesperus, assembly GCA_037975125.1. Lineage (NCBI taxonomy): Eukaryota > Metazoa > Arthropoda > Arachnida > Araneae > Theridiidae > Latrodectus > Latrodectus hesperus. The sequence goes on along the minus strand of CM075859.1, from coordinate 51,330,636 downwards.
TTTAATAAAACTTTGACTAGTTTTTAGAAAAATAAATTCTCCAGCGTATATGAGTTATAAAAATGGATAAAAATATCTTTTAATTCCGTTTTAGAAAAACTAATTTTTTCATATTTTTAGATTTTTTATAAGCACAATTTTTTTCCATTTCGAGTATTATGACTAGAATGAAAGTTTCAAAATTTTCAAAACAGTAGATTTTAAGTTTTCGTGAAATCCTTGTGTAATACACAAGTTTTATCTCTAAAATATCCTGATACAAAAATATTTTTCTCATCTCTTTTTAAAAATTTCAAGATTTTTACGGTGTTGTTTATAGTATTCAATTTAGAATTTAAAATATTTTTGCGAAATTAGAAAATATATACTTTTCTCTTTGATATTCATAAGACATTAGTTAAAATTTTTGCATAATTTTCTATTTAAATATATGTTGTATATCTATAAAAACCATGAATTATTTTTTATTTCCTAAATAACTTATTATCATAAATGACACACACACAAGAATAGAGTTTTTAATCTTTTGTCATAAACTCACACAAAACAGGTGAGAAATAGTGTTTTGCCTTTAGAATATAAACAAGATTTTTCAAAATTTGTGAATTCTAAACAAAAATGTCAATTTATATATTTTCTCATAGATGTTTTTCGGTAGCGAGCTCTTAAAGATTTTATCTAAATGTTACTTGTAATTTTTTAGAAATGTTATGCCTTTTGTTCCCAACAGCTATTTGTGCAGCTCTAGTGCAACACTAAAAAAATCTATCACATTAATCTCAAAAAATTTCTATATTTTTTTGTAAAAATTCCTTCGAATTAATTTATATACAATATTAGTGAGTCCGCTTTCAGATTTTAAATACCTTGAAGTTTTGTCTAAATATTTGAAGAAGTAATTTGGTCAGTACGAAAAACATTCTTTTCCCATTTCATATAAAAAAGCATTCAAAATACTTACTTCTATAAAAATCTCATTCTGGTGTAAAAATTGTATCGTCAAACTTTTGTAAAAAATTAAATTTCCAAATTCCATTCGACAAAAATCTTCTAAAGATACAGAAATTGTTTCTAGCTTTATTTGAGTTACTGAAGCCTTTTTTAATTTGTCAGAATATTTCCGTAGCAAAGGTTTGTGAAAACACTTGTGACTCAAGGTACAATAAAGTAAAATAAATGCTTGATGAAAAAAAATTGTTTAAACTAATCTAAGAAAAAAATCAGGGAAATGTTGTAATTCTTCAATAAAATCGATTTGTGTATCTTATCTCATCAAAGAGAGATTCAAACATCTTGAGAATGGATGGCGAAGTCAAACAGATAAAAGAAAAACTTAGCAAACAATTCATATAACTCTTTCAAATAACATCGTATTTACACTGGGCATCAAGACTCCTTTAAATTGTGGTTAACAGCTGCTTGTAAGACTTTAAGTGTAACAAATCTGTTCTAAAATAAATGATTATTTGAACAAAATACAAATTATTTTCCCGAACATACCTTTCCTACTTTTTTTTTCCTCTTAAACACATTATACAAATACTTCAGACTACAGACATTCTCTTTTTATTCCATGCTGTACTTGTCTGGGATTTATTTGAGAGTGAGAAAGCTCACGTGAGTCGGACGACTTCTCTCTCTTTACGTTGTTAGAAAAAGAAATTTATCTACTGGTCGCGAATTCTTGTTGTTTATGATCCCAAAGAGAGCGAGTCTCAGTGGGACCACTGAAATTATGACCTTTAGCTGTCCAGCAGTACGCGCCATGCCTATCTATTTCTGTCTGCGAAGAAGACGGAAGAGACCCTGATTAACAGAACAAACATTTCTTCCGAAATCCAAGAAGAAATGCCGTCTTTACCTGCCAACTGTCACAAAAATGCAATGGGTACAGGCAAAATCTCGGAAGCATATCTCGCCGCATCAGGCTTAGAGATCTTTCAACTGATTGTAAGAAATAGACTAAAGTGTTTGTCAATGTAAGTATGGAACGACGGAACACTAAAAAGGGACATACATTTGAATTGATGAAATGTCTAATACAACCGCGTAGACCAGTTTTATATCGGGGACTGTAAATTGTCATTAAATTGAGATATAAATTAGGATTAAGTTTCAGTTTGAGCAAAGGATATTATTAGGTAGTGTTTTAAAGGATTATATAATAAATTTTGGAGAAAACTGTTTTTCTTTTTTTTGGGGGGGGGTGAATAAAATCTAATTCATTGCTTTGTAATATCCATTGATGTCAATTGATACGACATTATTTACAGGAAAGAAGGCAATCACTTTTTCCTGTAAATAATAAAAAAAATCTTTAAATTTGTATCTCTTTCAACTTGAATATGAAAATTTACTGTCATATGTTTTTGAGTAATTTTCTTTACTACGTAGTTGGAAATGACTCAGAGAATTGTGTTTGAAATACCTAATGAGGAAAAAATGGCGAAAAACTATCAAGAACAAGTTATCAGTGAAAATTTCTACATGATTTACATTTTAAACTCGTGTTGAAAAATGTTTCTAAATTTTATTCTTTTAACTTCCTATCTTAGTTTATCTTAGTAATCATTTTATTTTTTCCATTTTTTTCACTTTTTTGAATGTATCTAGATTATTAAACATACTAATCTGTAGGAAGCACTACATTTTAACATTTAGTAGAGTAGATATTGAAATTATGGTTTCGTTAGGAGGAAAATTACTTGAAAGATTATAGAGCATAACATACAAGCTTGAAATTCTTATGCAGAAGATAGAAGGTCAATATAAACAAGATTCATTAAAAAAAAATTCTTCACAGCATTAGCAATAATTGGTTTGAAGCAAATGAATAAGTAAAAATGCTTGCTGTATTTGGTTTGCTTTTAGTAATCTCTACTATCATCACACAGCGTAATTATTCCCACAAATCCTACAGCACATAATCATTACATGCGAAGAATATTTAATAGATATAAATTTGTACTTTTAGTAGAAATTTTATTTCGAAAAAACATTTAATTGACTCATTATAACATAGTTTAAAGTACTTTACTGCCAAAAACTAATGTTCTATATACAACATTTTGTCATTTCTTGAGTTGTCAAATAATAGCTTTCTACAGACAGAACATTACACTGTAGTAATGCAATATTTAACAGAATTTATATTAATAAGAAATAATTTCACATTCAGGAAATCTATTGTCAAATTTAAATTTTCATTAAATATATATCTTATTTTGATATTGTAACTAATTACAGTGTTAACATGAAAATTTTAATACCAGAATGAAAATATATTAGAAGAATAATATTTATCATATCCATACATTTTGCTGCGCTCTCCCATTAAGATATCTAAATTTTAATGTTTAACAGAGAATCTCTTTTTGATAAATATATATATATATATATATATATATATATATATATATATATATATATATATATAATTTAGCAACATTTTTGCATTAGAAGTAAATTTTTTAATTTATTTAATAAATTAATTTATCGTTAATAAATAATATTTAAGCAATTTTAAACTGTAATTGAAGTTACACAATTTCCAATTGCTCTGAAGTTACTATAATTCACTACTACATTTTTTTTATCAAATATATAGTCTTTCATGTGTAAAATTCCAAACTTAATAGGTATAATAGGTATAAATATTAAGCCATCAGTTATTTTCATTAATTTTTCCCTCATCACAAAATTTAGGAAAAAATTATCTTGCACGTGTTTCCTAAGTAAAAAGTCTCAGTCTCAATATCTGCCCAGCTCAAAACCCGGATTTGAAACATTAACCTGATCTAGATTTACCCTTCCAAACGCATTCGATTGAACCTTTTAGCTTTGGTGTAATCAGTAATGATCTATGAAACCAAGATTGGCTTCCAGACAGACTACAACTTCAGTCCGCAACTGATATTGACAGATAATTCAGGCGTGCTTAAAGAAAAGGGAATTATCTTTGAAATGTCTGAAAAACAAAGCTCTTCCCAACAGATGTCTAGCTTCGTCTTTTAAGTAGCAAACACATCTTAACGTATTCAGATACTTAATAACAAATTTAGCTGTAAAATAATTGACAAAAATCAATTTTTGGGTATATTTTTTTTATTTATATGACTAAAAAAGAAAATATCTGCACAGTATATATATATATATATATATATATATATATATATATATATATATATATATATATATATATATATATATATATATATATATATATATATTATCATTATTATTATTATTATATTCATAGCATAATTTTGGTGATGTTAATTTGAATCAAATCTTCTATACTATTTTAGGATAAAGGTCAGTATTTGATTTCAATTTTGAAAAATTAATGAGCAAAGAATGATCTCTAAATACACACTCTCATAGTCGTTCATTATAGAAATTCAAATTTAAAGTCACATTAAAAGCCATATTAATACTCGTGATTGAAAGACATGCGCTTAATAACATGAATAATTTTGTGGTTTATTTTTTCTAAGGTATGTGTGTGTGCTTTTAAAAAAAATGGTATTAGGCAAGAATTTAATTTTGCTCGTCATATTTTTTGGGAATTTGCTGTTATTTTAATTTTAATTTAATTTTCATATAAAATCCTTAAAGCAAAAAATTTACTATTAATATTTTATTTTATAATGTCAAAAATTTTAATGAACTAATTTGTATTTTATGAGTTGGGTAAGAATTTTACTTTATTGTAAAACATAAGTTGAATTAAAATATTCATGAGTTAAAACATATTAATTACATATTGTCTGCACAAAGTTATTTTATTAATGATACACAACAACATACAATATTGTTATTCTTAGTTATCATATTGTCTCATCTTTCCAGCTTGATATGAAACTAAAAAAAGCAAAAATTTCGCCCCTAAATGCATTTGTGTCTTCATCATTCCAATTCAAGATTCAAAACTGTTTAGAGAAGATTTCAATTTTCACTATTATTAATTTATCTATAATCTTTGCTTTGATAGCTCTATCTATCTAGAACAAAAAAGAAAATCAGAGTTCTAAAAATAAAACTAGTCTTTTAAATAAATAATAATAGATCCTGAATTTCTGGAAGGAATCCAATGAATTTATTCAAGAATGAGACAAAAAGTGCATTGACTGGGAACACGTTTCTCTATGGATTGTCAGCTCAATCATGGGAACATGACTTTCCCGAATTTAGAGTCTACTTTTATCGCAGACAATCCATGGGAAGTCTTTAGAAAAGAATAGAGAGGGGAGGGAAAGAAAAATAAATATTCTCCTGGCTCTCACGTGTGTATGTTGTCACTGTCGACAAGACCGCCAGGAGACATGCATAGCCCCTTGGAATTTGCAGGACAAGGGAATTTTCTTCTAGTGGTCGACCTTTCAAATATAAGGTCGATTGCCACTAGCATATACTTTTAGGGAGGATTCTAAAACTAAAAATATATCACAGTAAATATTTTTTTTTTTTTGCTATTTATTGATAGACCGGTTTCATACACTTGTACCCTAAATTAAGTGAGGATTTTTCTACTCCTCAAGGTTTAAAGGGAAATGAGAATTTTTTTCTGAAGTGAAAATCTCTTTTGTTAATATTTTAAAATCTGTCAGCAAAATTTTATTTAAATTAACTTTTCCATTAAATTTTAATCGGTTCTATTCCTAGTGTCCATTTTGTATTTTTGTAATGACTACAGGATTTAAATATTATTACTAAATTCATACGCAAAACATATCTAAGGTTTATGAAATAATGGTGAATATATTATGTGAAAGAAATCTGATAACATAATAATATCTTTTTATCCTGAAAATTAATCTGTACAATAATTGGAAGAATAATAAGAAATTAAAATCACATCAATTATAATATGTTTCCGAAAATGTATTTTTATTTTATCGCTAAAAATCCTACCTTAGAAACACAAAAATATTATAAATTAAAACTGTATTTGTAATAGTATTTAACAAAATATTTTAAAATCTACATTGTGTTATAGTTATATAAATTAAAATCCTATCAAAAATTTAAAAAAAAAACGTGTGTAAAACTGTTTTCTTTAGATTTTAAAACATTAAATATTTGAGAGATTAATAGACATAAATTAATAAAACATAGATGTAAAAGAAATTAAAAATAACTAAGTAATAAAGATGGTATTTATCCAAGAGGGGGGAACGCCTTGAATATTTCATATTACAAAAAATGTAATAATATTTACTATAGACAATTCATTCGATTAAATACTGTGCTTGCGGAAAAAAATATTCCTTAAAAGCATATATCTGAAATGTTGCATAGATATATGTACCCGCGAACTCGATAGATTTAACTTACATAACTACCGCAAATTTTACTTGTGAAATAAAATCAAACTACAGTCTGTTGTTGTCGTGTGCCAGCTTGGCTGGCATTTTGGGATGCGCTGCTCCACTTTTCCAACTGAACCATATTTAGGTGCGGAGTCCGACTTTCTCAGTACACACATTCCATAGATATCCGTTTATAGGGTAGGAAACAATTCACATATAGAAAGAACAAAGGCAGGATAGATAGAGAGAGAAAGTACATCCATCCTCGAATCGGGATTCGAACCCAGGACCGCCCTATCCGCAGTCAAGCACGCTGACCACTAGACAATTTGGGCAGCAAGCTACAGTCTAATTATATTAATTGGAAAATGAATTCAAAGAACAGACTTCAAGATTTAATGTATCATTCAATTGTCCAACAAAATGAATGTAATCGAGAGCATGAACTCATCAACTTAAATGTATTGCTGTATGATACATTTTATTAAGAGAAAGATTTAGCTGCACCTATACGAACATCATGAAGTCATATATAGTATTATTTAAACTAATTAAACACATTTTATAGTCCAGATATTTCCTTATCAATGACCGATTTTAAGCTCTTAAAATGTTTCTAATTAATTTTGTACTTAATACATACTATTTTTATTTATACAAGCTATTATTCGATATGTATTATAGTTTTTACTTAATGACAAACTTATACTCATTAAATATACTATATTATATTGATTCACTTCTATTATTCAACACATATTTTTAATTAAGTTTATATCCCCCACTTACGAAAGACATACCTATTCATATTAATGTTCGTTCATAGCCGATATCAAATTGAAATTGATATCAATAATGAATCCTTGAACTGAGAGAGAGTGAACAAAATTATCTCGCACTATAACTTTTAAATTTCATTCACACTGTATTTAAAAACGTAAACGTAACTTCTTCATTACTTTTACAGTATTCAGATTCATTTTCATAATAACACAGCAGAAATTATTTTAACACATGAGAGGGTGAAAAAATTTCAATTTTCCATTCCACAGTAATGATATTTATTCTATGAATCTGTGTCATGAATCAGTTTCAATTACCTGAGTTTTCACTTTGACTCCTAGTTAATTTAAAGCAAAATCGAATGCAGTGTTCTGAGTCGTCTTTATAAAATAAGTTTCATTTTTAAATCAAAACACGCGATGTAATTTAAAATTTAACACATCTAGAAATCAGCATTTTTAAATGAAATATCACCTACGAAGGACGATATTTAATTGTGTAATTCTTCTAAAAAAGAAAAATAATTTTTGAAGGAGTAAATATGATTTATTTGCTTATCATCGGTGTAATTTAATCTTAATAATCCATTTACTTTAGTCTTAGTAAGAATGCAATTTTCTTTTAAAAAATGAATTTCTTAAACACTACCGGTTACCACAAATAACAATTTGTCTTCTTCTATTCATTTGAAGCTCATCTTTCACGCTATCAGGTATGATAGAGGAAAATGACAATAATAAAAATGGTACAAAAAAATCCTCGTATTATCCTTCATTTTTCTTCTGGGACTCTTTCTTTTTTAGCTCGAAGAAGAGCATACGCCCCTCTCATATGCAGAACTGTTTAACACAGGTACAAAAAAAAAATAGAACGTTTTTGAATTTGTAATCACTTTAATTTCGGTGTTATTTTGTGACATCAATATGCGGATCATGGCGTAGTCTTTTCCCACTATGGACCAGCCTTCTAAGAAATTTTAAGTTCGCTGTTTCCACTTAAAAGGATGGACGCACCATTATGTACCATAAAAGTGACACATCTGACACCCGCATTTTCATTTTTTAATCTTCTTTTTGCCTGTTGTTTCTTGGTGGTACAGTTTACTTCTGTTATCTGATGGGGCGTTTCTTGTCTAAAGCAAGGTAATTGGAGATTGGAGTTCTCGCCCATCCTTTTTTACCTTTCGTGGCTTTCCAAGAATTCTCAGTTTTCTTTCAACTAACCAGTCCCTGCACGTGGAATACCCTTTAATAATAAAATTTTGATAAATTGTTTGAACATAATTTGTATTCTTCAGAAAATCACATTTATATGAGTGACACGTAAAATTATATAATGAAAATAACACATTGAGAGTAAGCATTGAAAATTTATAAGTATGAGAGTTATTGATTCCTTTTGTTACGGAATTGTCGTGGAATATGTTATGGAATTGCCTATCATTATATATAGAATTGCCAGTATGTAAAATTGAAAAATTTTTACAGAATAACCATGTGTGTGTGTGTGTGTGAGTATGCATTTAAAAATATATTCTTTGAAATCAGAAAAAAATATTCTGGTTGCCCGAATCATAATATAACAGAAAAACTTACTAATTTTTTTCCTATCACCTTATATTTTGGAAAAATTTTGAACACATAAAAAGAATAAAAAGTAAATGTTTTATTGGAGCATGAATATATTTCGATAGAACTTTTCTATGAATTAAAATTTACATGTTATTGAATTAAATATAAAAAATATTATTGCACATAGCATCAATTTTACTTAAATCATAGAAAATTCAATTTAAAATAATTTATTTCATTATCTTACTTTAATGAAAACAAGAAAGCAGTTACGAAATCTTTCTTAGTCTCGCAATTTTGATTTCAAATTTGTACAAATTTAAAAAAAAAATCTACTGTTTTCTACTGTGAAAAAATATCTTACATTTTTCATCAATGTATGTCATATTAAATTTAAAATTAAAAGATATTTGTTCATTAAATTACTTTTGATAGCATTGAAATAAATCTGTATTTGGGAGATTTTTCTCACATTCAGTATTGTTTATTATATTGTATTTACACAGAAATATCATCGTGCATTATTATACGTGTATAATAATACCCAAAAATTAATGTCTTGTGTATTCATTTTAATTTGTGCAGCCCCCCACAAAAGTCTAATTGCTTAACATTGCTCCTATGGCATGCATACAGCTTAATTAAGGATTTACTCTACTTAGCCATCGTCTTGATTATTTTCTTACCTGAATACGTAACAGTCATTGAATTGCTTTGTCTGTATCACGTCATACCGGTCTAAAAAAGTGCATATTTTAGCTTTAAACCAATCTTATCCTCACTGACAGTTCCTTAACACTTTACATTATTCCGTAATACGTTTAAATCAATATTCTGGGTTCTATTAAATGTAAGCATTTAAATTCTAGAACAATGTGAATATTTACTTAAAAACTTAAAATTTTTCATTAAATGTTAATAAAATTTAGAAAAACCAAAGTGTTGAAGGAGAATATCACATTAAAAAAAACTTTAAAATCATGTTATTCTATTGAAACTTCCTGAACATTTATTGAAGTATTGTTATTCAGTGCAACTAGTCTTAAAAACATACAATATTTTAAGGAAAGGCATTTTTAAGGATTTTGGTTAACTGTTGTGAAATTTCATATTCTGGATTTGGTTATTACATAGATAATTGGACTGACAAGGTAATTTCATTTAAAAAAAGATACACCACAAAATTTTCAGTTGAAGAAATTGCTGTTAACTTTATATAAATGTAAATATTGTCTGATAGGTATCATACTGCTTGCAAGGGAAATATTTTGTTATTGTTAATATGTTGAGATTTATATCAAATTATTAAAAAAAAATAAGTTGATAAATTTACACTGCTACTTAAAACACCGGCTCAGAATAATAGTAATAGAAAAATATAAGAGAAAAATTTCTTTCTTTGACATGAATTATAAATTTTTAAAAAAATCATATTTTTGAAGCATTATTTTCTCTCTATTTTCACAGTTACCTTGAAATAATTCTATACAATATTACTCTAAAATTTTTTTTATTAACTAAGACTTATCAAAGTGAAATTTTCAGACACACATACCTTTTTTAAATTAGATTTTATCATAACAAAAGAAAATTTTTGTTTAAAACAGTTTTGAGTTTTAAATTTAAATTGCTCTTCTTAATGTGACAAATAATTTTCCTAAATCATATAATTATGTAGGAATTATATCTATCTCTCATGTTCTTCATATTATACATTTTTTTCTTCAAATTTCCCATACGCATTATAATCTTGTGAAAAATCTAGACAACGGTAAAATAGACCATGAACATGTTTATTTTGAAGGGTGTATTATTCTAGGGTTCTTCCGTTGATACAATCCTATGTTAGTTATGTGGGTGTTGTCTGTATTGACCAAAGGCACTCTGTCTGAGAAAAAGGGGACTATTGTTTTTAGTTGAACTTTGAAAACTATCATTTATTTTATTTTTAAATTTAATACTTTATTTTTATTTTTAAATTTATTTTTAAAATTAAACATATCTTATTTTTTAGATGATTTAATTTTAAAATGTTAAAAAGTAGACAAGTTTTTAACTCGCATTAATTTTTTTTTTTTGCGTTTTCTTTAATTTTTAAATAAGAGAAAGGTGGTAAAACTACATTGACTTGAATGAGCTGATTAAGAACAGCAATTTACAATCCTTCCTTTTTTTTCTCACTGATGACAGGGGAAATATATTATCCATTTGCAGTGATAAGTCCTTTGTTCGCAGTCTGGAAAGGTGGCGCAATCTGCAATTGTCTCGACTGATCTCTGCCCAGTTCCACAATGATTCCCAACCTAAAAAATAACAAATAAGCTCCAAAATGCTCCCCTTTCTTTTGTTCTGATTTGTATTCCGCGACGGTTGCCCGTTTAGTTGTTCATTTCAGCCCATGACAGATGAGGCATGTGTTTGCGTACGACTTCTCGGGAAGAAGTATTTCGAAAATCTGCCCGCTGATCCAAGCTGGGATCGAAAAGACTTCTCAATGCCATTTTCCTTTCAGCCTCCAAGGTAGGATGTCATAAATATATTACACAGTTATTTAGGTGTACATTCCGCAATTAAACTCAAGTTGTAGAACCAGATGCAACACTAGACACATCGGAGCAAAAAAAAATAAAATAAAATAAAGTGGGAATAAAATCAAGTAATTGCGAAAAATTAATTTCGTTTATAATTCTTTCCAATTTTTATATTCAACATTTTATTTTTTTAACCAAATTTTTCATGTTCTGATTAATTTGTTGTGAATTTATTTACCAGTAAGAAATAAAAGAAGTTGATTATCTAATAATTCAGATCATATGTTTAGTTTTTTAGAGGACTTGATTTTTAATATATCCGCCCATTTAAATTCTTCAATTTTATTTCTTTCGTTTGATAAGTACTGAGTTATATAGTATTCCCATTTAAACTGTATCATTAAAAATTATCATTCATTATATAAAACATCTGTTTTATTTATTTATTCGCATTGAATTGTTGCTGGTGTTTTTGAAAATTATCTTCAGACACAACTAGTAATTTTGAAGTTAATTGTTGAGTGAGAGGCATACACATAACATCCTGATATTTCTTTTCAAGATTCATAAATTAATTAAAATTGGGCAGATACTAACATTCATAAAGGTCATAAATAAATATTTTAAAGTGGATTTCTGCATATCTTGAGTATAGTAATAATGTATCGCATAATGAGATGAATATTAATCTATCACAGTCATTGTAAACCTTATTATTCAAATTAAAATCGATTACATTCTTATTTACTGTTAAAGACATTTCATTAAAAAAGTCAAGTCATCCTTTTATGCATAAAAGGTATCATGTGTTTGCATATATACCGAATTCTACTTTTTATATGATATTTTTTCAAAAATCCATATTATTGAATACTTTACATCTTGAAAAATAATGCTAGAATTTCTTCATTTTATTTTTCAAAAAAAAAATTTAGTTACTGTACTAAACTTATGTCAGTTCAAATGTAGCATCAAAGCTTATATTCACACTGTCTACATTAGGCGAAAGTTAAGCTTTCAAAAAGTAAATTATTATGATTTTTCTAGAAATGTTCAATTTGCCTCACACAATATTAGAAATAAAAATTATGTAGTTAAAAATTACTGGACAGTAAAATCATCAAGATATAAATTCTCAGAAAAGTACAGAATGTAGACTTCAAAATTATTATTTTGAATTCCAAGTGTAATTTTTATTGTTTGGGAATACTAAGAAAAAAAGAGTACAAATGAAATCTACATGGGAAACAGAAAAAAAATGAAAGCTTGTATAAAAGGGACTTAATTATAAGAATCATATCAAAATTTCTAGGTTTTCCAAAAGAAAATCTTAAACAAATTCATGTTTTTCTCATAACTTAATATAAAAAAATAAAAGTAATAGAGACCCTTTCCCAAGGGAAAAGCCAGTTTCAAAATTCCAATCCTATAATTTTCTCTTAAAGTTATTATATTTTATTTAAATATAGAAGTATAAATAACATGATGTCTATTATAAAAACAAACATAACTTTACGGTAAGATTCACATTGTGATGTTTCTCATGAAATTTAGCTGCAGTTGGTGTTATATTAAAATTACACAGAAAAAATATATTAGTTTTAGTTTAAATAATAAATAAATTTTGAAAAAGTTGATTGAAAATTTTTTAGAGTTTCGTGAAGAATATTTGTTGATTTTAATCCTTTCGCAAGGGGCTTTTAATTTTACCGATAAAAATAATTGTTTGTGTAATATGGTACTATAATTATAGGGGTATACTATTAGATATGAAAAAGTAAATTTCAGAATATTATTTTATAACAACAGCTGTCTAAACATTTTTGTACTTTTTAAAGTAAAATTCTTTAAGGGATTTTAAACGTTTTTAATTTCTTTGCTTCCCTTTTATGATCAAAACAATATTTCAGCTTGAAATTAAATTAATTTTTTTTAAATCCCTTAGCTGTGATCATTTATTTTATTCTCAAATAATGCATAATACAAAATATTTTCATATAAAAAGGACTTAAAGCTTCATTCCCAGTAAATCTAAAAAGAGAAATGTAACTAGGCTGATGGAATTATGAAGTTAAAGAAGCTATATGTATGTATGTATATATATATATATATATATATATATATATATATATATATATATATATATATATATATATATATATATATATATATATATATATATATATATATATATATATACGCACAAAGAAACTGTAATGTATATTAAACAGTCTAATCGCGCTAATCAAGTATGCAAAGGTATACCTACTTTTAATCATTTGCTATCAAATTCTCAACCTTTTTTTAACAAATCATTATAAAGCAGAATAAGACCATTTATTTCAGCTTTATATGAAAAGTCGTAACTTTTTTTTTAGTGACAGGCGCTATTTTTGAAAAAGGTTAAAGCAATATCACATGTAATTTATATATTCAAAAGGAAAAAATGTAAAATAAATGTTAATAATCGTTTGAATATAATTAATATTTTTCTTAACGTGGTGAGAGAGTGAGAGAGAGACATATATGTAACAATTTATCTGAAAATATCTATGAGGTATATACAAAAATGCACCCAGAAACAATGTTTCATAATTTTTATGCAGAGTCCAATGTTGCTGTTAGCATTTGACTTGATATTATTTTCTTCACCAATGGATACACGGTAATCTGGAAAAATTTGCAAGCCTTATCAACATTATAATATTTGATAGAATAGAACTGATTATGAACTGATTTGAATTACAAAATCCTTATTTTAAATCAGAATCTCTCTCATCCAATGTATTAAAATGTCTTCCTCACATTCTCATTTTTTAAAAAACTGTTTAATGAAAGCTAAATGCACATTTTTTTTACAATCATCGGAAGAGTCCAAGGATTTTGCAGACATTTTATGCATGAAAAAATCAAATTATGCAATATTAAGGATATAAATCCAAAATTAAGATATATAATATTACAGAAAGTTTTGTTGAAGTCACTAAAAATACTGTGTCCACTTAAATTCACTCTTATATTGCATTTTACTCACATTAATAGAGTAAGACTTAATAAGACTATATATATATAATATATATATATATTTATAATCATATATATATATATATATATATATATATATATATATATATATATATGAGTCATTATTATTTTTATATGAGATTTTAAAAAATAATGATTCTCTTTCTACTTAAATCTACCTAGAAACGAACATGGGGTTTGCAAACGATTATAATTTTAATATTTATTCTCTAACCTAACTGCAAATCTAAATAATAATTAATAAAGATCTAGAAAAAAATTTTTAAAAGAGAGATGTCCAAAACATTTGAAAGAAAAATAAAACGCTAACACCAAAGTTGTTCCCTAGGATTTGAACCATGACTCGCCGAATAGAAAAACAAACTTCTAGCCGTTACACCGATCATAAGTCCCAGAGACGCACGAAAGAAAATCTTTATATCTGCGACTATTATCTGTTTATTTTTAGCAAGTTCACGCAAAACTTTAGCATCTAATCGAGTTAGATAATAATCATAAAAATTATACTTTAAGTTCAAACTCATTTTAAGAGATATTAACGTAATATTTTAATTTAAAAATGGTTAGTTTTATTATAGCTTTTCATAAGTTTAAGAATGACTTTTCCTCAAAATATAAGGAAAGAAGAATGTTCCATATTTAGAGCTAATCCTTACAAATTCTACGCGTTTGAAATTATTAAAATTAAAATATGTTGAAATACGTGTACTATTGCTCAATCTATCTGAAAGTTATATCATACATGCTTATGTGTAATTTTATAATTAATGTTAATTTAAAAGTTCATATAGTCAACAAAATGATTCAAAATAATTTTATATTGCATTGTTGTAACTATTAAATCCAAAATTACAAATAAGAACCCATTGACATAATGCAATGTAAGTTTTTGCAATTATTATTTGATACTCGCACGTGAGACACCGATATTAAAAATAAGTAGACAACGTCAAACATCACTTGGTGTATATAATAAAGGACATTTCATCATATTCTCTCAACGATATGTTTTAATAATGCATATTAAACATCATTATATTGTATCTCATCCAAACTGTTCAAAAAAATTTTATCATTCGAGAATTAAAATATCATGTTATTTGGATAAATTCTTTTTTCAATTTAGATAATATAACACTACAATCTAAAAGGTTCAATTATCTTTATTGTGTTTGTATCTCAAATAAAATTTTCAATATATATATATATATATATATATTTATATATGTAATATATATATATATATATATATATATATATATATATATATATATATATATATATATATATATATATATATATATATATATATATATATATATATATATATATATATATATATATATATATATATATATATATATATATATATATATATATATATATACATATTTATATATATATATATATATATATATAATATATATATATATATATATATATAATGTCCTCTTCTTACTTGAATTTCTTTCCATGGAATTTAATATTATAAGAATTTCGAAATTAACTTCCGAATTTTTTTAATGTTTCATGTACTTAATAGAAGTATTTCAATGCTTTGTTAAAACATCCTTCGCATTTATACTTACTAACTTATATTAATAATATTTTTAAATTGAATTCTTATTCATAAATTTTCTGATTTTTTTAAGAAAAATATTGTATAATAAATAAGTGATTATAACACAAAGCACTTATGGGATAATGACTATGTTGACTCATTAAATTGTTATGAATCTCAAAAAATTCTCTCAAGACTTTTTTATGATTCATATATATATATATATATATATATATATATATATATATATATATATATATATATATATATATATATATATATATATATATATATATATATATATATATATATATATATATATATATATATATATATGATATATATGCATGTATATAATAATTTGTATATTACAATATCACTTTTAAGTATCAATTACGATTTGTTAAATCAGGGAAATTGAAAATTCCTTTTTAAATTTTAGTGACTTCAATCAAAGATATTTGTCCAAAATCATTTTCTTGAAGGTATATTAAAGGAAGGAATATTCCATATCATTTTAATGAGGATATTTAACAAAAGTTTAATCTTTCTCATCCAGACCTTCTTTCAATGGTAATGAGAGGAAATAGCTAATTTTCATGTTTTCAATTCAGTGGATTCTGATACTTATTCTAAGACTGGTAAAAGAAACGGATGTTAAATATTACAACATTGATATATATTTCATATTACATGTAGAAACTGTTTTTCTGAAAATTCTGTAAATAGGTGCACCAAACTAAGAATCATCAATAACTTAGTGCACTATTTTGAACACATAAAATCATAAATACAAATGTCTTACAGCAATTATTAACCTAAAGTGTTGAGATCTATCGGAATATAAATGGTAGATTTAGTTGTAAGCATTTTTTTCTTATTTTTAATAGTACATACTATTTTTACAAATTAATTTCTAAAAGTATGATGAAGTAAACTATGCAAGTTAGTTGAATGACTTTTGAAACTTGTTTGAACAGATAATCGCTAAATAATGCTTTGTAAGATTTATCATAGATACTTTAAGACATGATTAAAAAACTTGAGCATAATTACTTTGAATATGAAATTCAAATATCATATATAAAACAGGCATCAAGCAATAAATCATTATTTAGGTTATATTTTGTTTATTTAAATCCTACTTTTCTATGTTTGTAAACAAAAAATTGTAGAAATCTAATTGAATGAACATATAAAAAGGAGCACCTGTAAACATATAATTATGGTTGTAATTTAAGATATTGTATAATATTTACAATTGAATTTTATATTTTTACTGAATATATATTTTTTAATAACATTAAAATTATAATTTAGAGTTAATTGAAACAATTGTACTATGATAAATAAATTTTCATGATAATCAAACTATGGTGATGTAATGTAATGTGATGCCAAATTAATAACGTAAAAATATGTGAGATATTTTATGTTTTCTCCGGATTTCAGATATGAAATTAAAAAGCGAAATAAATTTATCTATTTATTTCGGCATTAATTGAAATTACAAGTAACAAGA
This sequence comes from Latrodectus hesperus, assembly GCA_037975125.1. Taxonomy (NCBI): domain Eukaryota; kingdom Metazoa; phylum Arthropoda; class Arachnida; order Araneae; family Theridiidae; genus Latrodectus; species Latrodectus hesperus. The sequence continues at coordinate 51,313,312 of CM075859.1, read as the reverse complement.
TTTTGATTATATCTCTTTGTAACGAACTTATCTTTTCACCGAGATCTAAATTTAAGAAAATTAAAAGGTCATAAAAGACTAAAATATTCTTGTTTAAGTGCAGAATACAATTCTTTGCAGAAAATTCAGAAAAAATTATTTAAGTCTTACAAACATCAGAGTCAGATTCTTTTTTTAAATTATAAGCATCTAAACATAATCACATTGTGTATATCTGCTCTTTAAATACAGCGTTTACACGTCCAAAGCAAAAGTTAATCATCCTAATTACAAAAACAGCAATTTAACATGGTTACGAAAGCTTGCTTAAACCTGCAAAATTCTCGCATCGCCAGTGTGTCATGAAAAATAAGGTCTAGGAGTCCTCCTGGAAAGAAAACCAATTTCTCATCGTCAACCGCAATATTAATTTTATCGTGAAAAATTGGAAATTTCAGTAGCTTAACGATGACGAATTGCTGTGTCATAGTAATGGAGGAAAAAGTTACATTTCTTGTGTATCTGAACGAAGATTAATATAGGTCACTCTTCAATGAAATGGTGGACAGCAGGTATTAATATTCAATCTGCCAAAGTAGAGCAAATTCGAATCAAATAGTGTCCGACCGTGTACTTATTTAGTAGGATTTCGTTCTAAAGAGCTGATTCGTTCACGATATGTGCTAAGCCTTGAGATTAGAATGAGCGTTTATTATTTTTTGATTTTTTAAATCATAATAAATAAAAGGTAGCTATATATAAGGACACTATTACACTATTTACTTTGGTCACTGTGATAAAATGTTTTCCATCTGGATTCAGTTAACTATTACTTTACTAATACTAACGCAACTAATTTATCTTTGAAATTACACACACACACACACACACATATATATATATATATATATATATATATATATATATATATATATATATATATATATATATATATATATATATATATATATATTAAATACTTCTTTATTTAAATTGTTGTTGTACCGATATTTTTAGAGCTTTAGCGTTGAAACTCATTCTTTAGTATATTGCTAACATTAAATAACTCTGAAATTATTATGGTACATTTTCTACGATAGGTTTAAAATAAAATTTAGTGTTTTTTAATTATTCTGCAGTTTTATATGCCTTTCTTTTAGCATTTTAGTTTTTTCATCATGTATATTAAGATTGTGATCAAAAGCTAGGAATGTAAAATTTAAAAATGTCTTTATATATATTTGCAATCTATTTCATTAAAATCTTACTTGATAATTATATTAAAAAAAAGATTTCATATGAAGATTAATTGCACATTAAGGGGCTTCACAATGAACTTAATCACTTTTAATACTTATTTAAATTTGATCAAATCAAATACATTATAAAGTCTACATTGTCAAGATTATACACGTCTTTAAATGAAAGATTTGCTAAATGGAGAGGAAATGTACCAGTGAAAACTTTATTCTAATGAATTAAATAAAGGTCTCTAAGCTTCCTGATTCAGATTATGTGGTAAAAATAAAAGCACATAATTTATAAAACGGTGAATAAATAACATATCAAATTCCTTGAGTAAAAATTTGAAAAATTGAAATTCAATGGTATTCTTGGATGAAAACAATTCCAGTAATTTATTTTACAGGTCAGCTTCATAAATTGACATCCTACTTTTTTTGACACCACTTCAGTTTGAGAGTTGGCGCCAACATGACCAAAGCGTGTTTCCTTCTTTGCTTTCTTTTTACCTTTGCTCAACCTTGTCCTATTTATTTTGAAAGTATTGTTCCGCTTTAAACACATGTTAATGATGCCAGTAATATGAGTGATCAAATGATGGAGCCGTTTTCTCTGCACATTTCTGTTCTTCAAAATATCTCAGTGGCTCCAATCAGGGGCGTTAACTGGAAATCAACAGACTCGCCCTCGATTAATTAGTCGCAATAATAAAACCAATTGATAACTCGGTAAATTGAAAATATATTATTTGATTTCATTTTGTCAACTTAACGGCACGATCATTTGAGAGATTGGGAGAGTAAAATAGGCGTTTAATTTGTTTTAACCAGGCCATGTCTTAACACTTAATAAAAAACTAGAAAAATAATTGCATTCAAGTTGTGTATTCGTATTAAGATGTGAAATAGTATGTGACATTCTAATAAATTGATTGTAAATGACATGTTATGTAAAAATCAACAATTTTTTTATCACTCGTGATAAATTATGCATTAATATTTGTTTGTGCTCAAACACGAATCCATCAAGATACAGCAGCTCTAATAATAATCTAGGATGAAAATTTAGTCCTTTATCTTTACTAAATAGCCATAGAAGGGCTAGTGTTCCTAAGTTCAAAGAAGTAGGTTCAGGGTTCGAACCTGGTTCGGGCATGGAGGTTCCTTTCTCTCTGCTTCTCTTCCCTTTTACTTTCAAGACAAAGATGGCAGACCCTTTGAGTGCTCCATGGTAAAGTTTGCCATCACTTTCATCCCTTGCAGAGGAGAATCTGATTAAATTCTAAAGGGCAGCACACACACAAAGGGCGTTAGAAAAAAATATTTAAATATTTTTAACCATTATTTGTGTGTTTCTGGTTAGATTGTATCATTTTATTATTTGTAATACTTAAAAGCAACAATTCCAATCAGTTGATTGATTTCCTGCAAAAAAAATTTATCTATCCTAAATATTTATGTATATTTTCCATGTTTTATAAGGATCCTTAAAATTAGTGGCCTGGAATTTATTGTCTAAATGGCTTCTTTCTTAGTGAAACAATATTACTTAATGATTTAAGACAAAATTTTCTAAAAAATACTAAAATAAACAAAATATTTTTTTTAAAAAATGAATTTTTTAACGTATTTTAAATTAAAAAGAATAACTATAAAATGTTTACTATATTAAAAGAAGGTTAATTTTAAATAATATTTATGTAATTTTATTTCTACTCAGAGTAGGAAACTAAATAATTTATTATAATATAAGAATGTGAGTGATTTAGGGCTGGTTTCTTTGAGTCTGGATGAGATATCAATTAGATGCACTTTCAGTAATCATTGAACCTCAAATGATTGATAGAAATACACTTAACCGATCATTAGCATTAATCTGAATTTGATGTTACCCTGTTTTCATTAATTAATACTGCACTTTATCTTAAAATTGACTTGTAATATACTAATTCAAAAAATAAAGTATGCATTTTGCGAAACGAAAAGTGGATGCATGTGAGAATCTCATTATTTAAGCAGAAACAACACTGTCGTTACTTAGGGTTGTCACAGACCATTCAATGTGGGCGATATACTCCTTCAATATACACATATGTTTCATTTTATTCGTACATATCAGATCTATATGTTTGCCACATAGCCAATTGAATTGTTCATATGAAAACGCTTAAATTGTTTCTTATTCTATCCCATTTAAAACGGCACGAAATTGCACGTTTTCTGTATAATATCATCATGATATATGTATAATTTCAACATTTATCGAATAGCGACTATTTATAGTCTTTGTTGCTTAAAATGAATAGTTGTGAACGACTTGTGCAAAATTCTTCTTGAAGAACGTAAATCAATATCGAATTTGATTAGATCAGATTAATTAAAAATTGCGATTACCTATGAATACGTTACAGTTGGTAGGGAAATTATTAAAAAATCGAAGGGTTAAAATTCATGAAATCTGTGCACAACCATAAATCTCCAATATAATCATCCATGAATATCAATTATACTGTGAAGTGTGCAAGTAGATTGCTTCAAAACACCATACATTTATTTACTCACACATAGAATCTGTACAATTTCTTCAGTTGCAATACAGAATCCATATTTCTTAAATAATATATATGTTTCAGGTGATAAAAGTGGTGATGCCTTACACACAAAGACAACGACTAAACACCTCAAATACACATAAAAATGCGCCGAAAAATATCAAAACTGATGATAATGGTATGAATCATCACTGAATATACATCTGGGTCCTCTTTGTATTTTTTACTTCTAAAGATCATAACACTTGATGTTTAAGAATCATAACAACTAGTTTTATTGCCTGCATGATGTCATCTTTCAACAAGGTGAAACATAAGTGCATATTTCCTATTTTTTCCTAAAATTCCTCAATAGTGAGAGTATTTGTTGCCTTGATAAATAAATTATCCAGATCTATTACCCACTGAGAAGCCATTTTAAGGAATTGCAAAAACACACACCATTAGTTAGTTATAAGATTGATAAACTCTGCCATGGAACTGTAATTGTAGTTAATGGAATACTCTCATCTATTTTCTAAATTTAATTTAACTCGATGCCCAGTCAGATAGCAAACGTTGTTATTCTTAGAAATTCAGCTATATTTTCTGAAATCCACAAGTTTCACCAGGGACATCACTTAAGCATTTCATTAAGTCTCTCTTCTTTTTATTGCACTATATACATACTATACATTATATTCTCCATACATTCCGATATTAACATTTTATTTCTCTCTCACACTGTAATTCAGAACAAAATAAAAGTGAATTTTAAGAATACGAAACTACTCATCATTATAGTAACAAACTGATAAATATTGTATTTCAATTATTTGACGTTCAATCTGTTTGAAGCAATACTGTTTGATAACTCAAAAAACTCTAGAACATCGTGTACAGAATATTAAATGATGTTTCTAAATAATCGAATAAGTTTCCTGCAATGAATTAATTTTAAGAAATTTTATCATGAAAAAATTGGATAACGATAAAATTTCACTGAACTTTTTACGATAAAACTTCACTGAAGTGTTTAAATTTACATGCAACAAGAATATTTTGCATTTATTTGACATTTAATTTCGATGTAATAATTCCCTTATATGATTGATGAGAATAATTTCACTAACCGATGATAAAAGTGATTGCTAAAAATAGCACGAAAACATTTTGCTCACTTTATTCAATTTTTTTTTAAATCTTACAGCTGTTTCTTATGTATTATGGAATAATTAATTACATTTATTTCTGTTGAAAACTTGTTGAAAATAATGCTGCCTTGTTGAATCTTGTTGAAAATTAATGTTAAAGTTTTTACCTGTCATGTAGATGCTTTAAGCATGTATGTTTTAGTTATTTTTTAGAATCTTGTTTTTCTTTTTTTCAGCATAGAATTAAAATTTCCAGTTCTACCTTTCTGAATGGTAATGCTTTTAATGAATAAATTTTTTTATTTAAAAGTTAGCATTTAATTTATTTTAAAGAAAAAAAACAACAAAAAATAAATAAAATTATTTTTGAAGTATGTTATTTTATGTAGAAAAAACAGTTTAAAATATTTTCTAAAGAATTTAAGAACCTATTTATATTTTAACTTAAAATTAAAAGCGTTATAAAAAATTTAGAGAAAGTGTTTGACTGAAACTAGTATAATAAAACCTTCATTAAAAAAATTTCCTAAATGTTCAAATTTGTCAGCAATCTAACTAATCTGTACTCTTCTCTTCCAATTCATCAAAACAATATTAATTAAAAGAACTATAAGGCAAAATTTCTTTTAATCTAAAAATTGAAAGAAATTCTGGTTTAGTTTTCTAATAAAAGTTTTCATTAATTAAATGATGTGAACAGCAATTTTTGTGGCATAACTAGTACAGTGTTACATTAAGATACTCTAATTTAATGAAAAGTTATTATAGTCCTTTCCAGTAGATTTTCATCTATAATTGATAAAAAAAAAACATATGAATAGTGAGTTTAGAAATAAAATTTTTTGAGTCTTAGAAAATATCTATGATATACAAAATGTGTCATTAATATAGTAATTATGCCAGAATTTATCAAATGATATCTTTCTGTGAGTAAGCAAGCATCCCACTTCATAATTGTTAGTTATTCATTAAATGCTTAATTAATTATCTGACTTGACATTAATTCCAAAACAATGTCCGAATTTTCCAGTTATCCATTTTAATGATAATTTTCAAAGTTAGCTAAAAGTGTTCTTATGGTCTTTTTCTTACAAATTGTTAATAATTTTATTAAACTTTAACTAAAATTCATTAAAAAGCAAAAAATCAAAGCCAAACGCTAAAAAATTACTAAAGATTTGATAAATTAAAAGTCTTTAAAATCACTTTCTGTTATTAGAAATTATGTTTGAGTTCATCAAAACTAAAAAAATCTTTCCTATTTTTTCCAGTAAATAGAGAGAATTTTTAAATGAATATTTAAGTATCTATTTGCTTAATAGATACTTAAATATTCATTTAAAAATGGCTCCTACACAACTTTGGTAGGAGCCATTTTTAAATGAATATAAACTATTGTATATTATGCTGTCACTTTATTACTGAGGTCCTAGTTTATGCCAATGTAGTGACAGCGATAGATTCATATCAATGTAGTGACAGAAGTAGATTCATGCCAATGTAGTGACAGAGTTAAGAATGGCAGAAGTATAATTCAGGAATACATTTGATTAATAAATCTATTTCTGAATCACAAATGCTTAATAAAATATATGGAAAGTTCTTTTAAAAGATTTAAACAAAATATAATTCTCTAATGGTTAGATTTTTATTTTGTATGTACAAATGAAAATATTTTACAGAAACTTAATATATGACGTAAATGTACCTGTGAAAATCCTATATTTAATCTTTTTCAACAGAGAGAGGAATGTTATGTGACGAAAAGCATTTGTGATCATTTGGTATTTATAAAGGGACACTAAGTTTAGGAATGAGAAAATTGATATTTATAACCGATTACAAAACTTTATGTATAGTTAGCCTTAAAATATTTTGTAATTGAAAATGAAAACAACTATGAACAGCGATCAATAAAATTGACAAATAAATAAAATATTTATTCTCTTAGTTTCTTTGGTTTGTTTGTCAGTATACGAGCACATTTAAAACAGGAATTCATTAATGGACAAAATATAGAAAAGGAAAGCAGAAATTTACAAGTTAGCTACGAACACTGCAGAATGCAAGTGTGCGATATACATAAACTTATTAGTTATGATTATAAATAATGATTGAACTGTCCTTTCCGTGCAATCATTACAAGCACTTCGTAGTGTAAATGTCCTCACACTGTGTCTTTAATTTCTATTTGGAAAACACCTTACAAAGATTATAACATTGAAAATCATAAAATCGTAAAATTTTTCACTAATTTTTATACTTCTGAATAAGATTTTACTGATTTTACAATTAAAAAAATTATTTATGCATAATTATTATAATCTGATTCACTGAGTTATTTCATTTAACATGTAATTCTTGATTAACTTGTTCTTCTTAATAAAATAAACTTTTACAACTTTGCATTTTCTAAAAATTAAAGTATATGCATTTAATTAAATTTTATATTAACCTTATTAGTTTTGAAACTTTAAATGCAAGTTCAATGAGTTATGATTAGAAAATCTCAGGAAAAGGAAAGAATTCTTAAATAATCAAGTTTCCCAATTCGAATATATTCCAAATTTCATAATTTTACGAATTAAATTAATTTCAGATAATGATGGAATTATTTAAAATAAAGAAATCTGAAGAATTCTTAAAATGAATAAATTAAAAAAATCTATTATAGGAATTATGTTATATTATCTATTATATTATATTAAAACCTATTATATTACATTAAAAAGGATCCGTTTATCAAACTTTGTTTTTTGAGTAATTTTTATGTTGACATTCAGATGAGTTTTCAGCAAAATTATGAATCTTGTTATGTATTTATAATTTTATTCAAAATAAAAGTTGCAAATATATTTTTGCTATAAATAGAAACATCTACTACTATTATTTCAAAAATGGATGTTACATTGTGTGATTTAGGAAATTATTCCAATTCCTGCGCACTTAGATTTATTTATTAAAATAAAGAATCATTTTCATAAATGCTTAAAAAATGTAAGTGAAATTTAAAATGGAAGAGATAATGTTTTCTAAGACTATCAAACTTGCCTAATTAAAATTCCTATTTTTAAAAAATCAACTCTTGCCGTACAAATTGCAGTAAAAATGGTTATAGGGAATCGTGTAAGTGACGAAATGCGATGGAGTTCAGTTGACAAACTAGAAGATTAGCAATCAAAAGAGGAAGTAGCTCCTTGCATATATGTATCGTGGTCTCCAAACTAAGCATACCAATCCATATCTTCTCTGATCTAACAATGAAAACCAAACACTTAAGAAATTAGATTTTTGAATTCAATGTACGACTGTTTTGAGGAACTGTTGAAGACAAAGTCTTTTTTATGGATGATAGTCCCCGATCATACAGAGCTGAATTTAAAAATCATCTGTTTGAAAATGGCATTCAAGTATGGTGTGGACATCGAGATTTGCAGACCACACTTCTGGGAAATGGTACATCGGCGACTCCTTACAATTATGAAGGTGCCTTAATGGTACAATATTATAAGAAATGAATTTAAAAGCTCAAAAGTGAAAACGAAAAATTCATGCTGATAAAAAAGAACAATGGTTGATTTATTATTCATTCATTAAAATACTTCTTATGAATGTAAAAGTAATTAACAATGTTCCCCCTAATTTTAATAAAGTTTCATTATAATATTTTATCGAGCGACTTAAATTTAATGGAAGACTATGAGCAACTTCCTTTTCTGCATTATACAATACATCATTTGAAATATAAACTTATAGTAAAAACATTAAAATTTAAATGTACCTGTAAAGTTATTTTTCTTCAGGAAGTGTTCACATTTCTTAAAAATTACTTTATATAAATTAGAGTAAAATTTCACAAATGCATAGTACATTGTTAAAACTGCTATGAGTCTTTATAAAGGATTAAATATTTCAAAGCTTTTAAATGTGTGCATATGATAAATTTTGACTAAACATAATATTTTTATTTTAAATTTAAAGTAAATTTCTTGCAAAGCTATTTCTTGAGGTGTATTATACCCATCATTAGCATAGAGCAAACAAGAAACTAATGTTGTCAAATAAACGTCAATCTATAAAGTTTTGGAAAATTTAAATATTATTACATGATATCTATATTCATTAAAGATTTTTTATCAAAATTTCGAATATATTATGTCTTAATTAATTTTTTTAAACTTTATGTTAAGGTAAGTTTGAGACCACGCACAGAAAAAAAACGAGAAAAAATTCACAGAAGATTAAATCAATATAATTCACGGTGGAAAAATAAGGAACATAATTAATCTTAATTAAAATTTATCATCCAAGTTCAAAAGTGCAACTCTATTTCACACCTCATTTAATAAATTAATAGATTATAAACATTGTTGCATCCCTTGATTAAAATTTAAACATATGTTAGTTAATTTCTTAAGAATTCTTTCTTTTTTTAGTTATTAGCCTTTTGGACGATTCTTTATGCCCTTTCTTGTACTGAATTTAAATCTTTGAAGTAATTACATTAAAATTGGGAGCTAATATATTAAAAATGACAAGTTAAACTGGGAAATTTAATATGCAGTTTAAATATCTCATTAAAAGAAAAATTTATTATTTTAACTATACCAGCTCCAAATAACTTTAAAAATGTTTTATAAACATTTCACTTCCTATATAAAAAAATAATAAGGCAAATTTTTATGCGTATATTGAGGCAAATATTTCAATACAAATATATTAATGAATCAAGTGACAGATTAATCATAATTATAATAATAAATTTTTGTTGATTGATAAACTTATTATAAAATTAATTTAACTAATCATTAAAGAGGAATATAAATTTTATTGGCATACATAAATAGTATCTTGTAATGTCACATTTAAGTCAGCAGATTTCTCAATTTTACATAATTAAGTATTTTTAATACTTTTATAAAACAAATGGAAAAAAGAGTTATAAAAACGAATGTGTGCAATATTACAATTAATAAATGAGATGTTAATATTGCTATGATTACTAATATGACAGTATAGTGCAAATAATAAATAATTTCACCAAAAAAGTAGTTTTTTTATGGTTTTAAGTTATTTAACATGAAAGTCGATAAATGTTTAATATGAAACAAACAATTTGATAGAGAATTACTTAGAAATAAAATCTAAGCTTGCAGATAAATTTTCGATTCTCTGGTCTTCGGTTTAACAGTTCGCCGGTTGGACTCCAATTTTTATTATAAATGCCTTTAAAAATTCGGTAATTTAATTTAAGCAGTAAGCCCCTTGTATCATTTTAAGAGCAAAAAGTGAACTTAGAGTGATAAGAAGCCAAACTTAAAAATAAAAAGTATGTGGCAACAGTCGAAGGAGCATTAAAGATAAATCTTGTGGTTATAATGCTCAAGTACTTTGTTTAAAAGTAAATTTTAGTCATATTTGAAGTAAAACTTTACTTTTGAAAGTTTTATCAGCATAAAAAAATTGAAATACTTCGATAAATATTTTAAAATGGAACTTTTTTTAATGTAAATGAAATAGTTTGCAATTAAATTTTTGGAGTGAATCAGAAATGTATTGTGAATAGATGTATACATGAAATATCCATAAACAATACTAAATTTAATGCTTATTGCACACAAACTACATATAATAGAGTTCAAACACAAAAAAATGCACTAAATTAATTTTATATCTATAGTATTATATGTATTAATGCAAATTATATAAATTTGGGAAATAAACATGAAAAAAATAACTAACAGGAAACTATTTATTAAAAAATTATTATTATTATATTTTGATAGCGGAAGAATATATTTGAATTTTATCATTCTCTTATGATGGAAATAGTGAAACTATCTGGTATCAATTTTCTAGGGAAACAGTGTTAATATACAATCTAAATCACATTGGCCTATTAAAAATATTTTACTCTCTTTTTCTACAGAAACAGTTCATTAATAAGTAAAATCTCTAATTAAATAATTTGCAGTATTAGTTTCCAATATGAAATCAAACATAGTTACAATAGTTTTACTGTTATTCAGTCTAAATTAATTCAAATTACGTTTAACATATCAAGTTGTAAAAACATGACAAAAGTCGTGTAAATTTGTGTAAAATTACCACACAGAAGAAAGTAACGGGGATAGTTGCGTACGTAGCAAACTGCGGGGAACTAATCAAGAGAAATGCAATAAATACTCATAAAAATCGTGTTAACCAATTAATCACACCATTCTAATTTAACTAGTAATTAGCAATTTATGTTTTATTAAGTCGCTTGCTACGTGACAAACATCCAAAACGTTTTCATGGAAAAAAGATTTATATGCAAATTATTTATCAATTTGAGGACACGGATAAAAATGTTCGAGGTGTTATAGTGATTAAAAAATGTGAATAAAAAAGGGGATTGCATTTATTGGAGAGATGCCTGAAAAAGAAGGAGCAAGATAAATCGGAAGTATTGAAAAAACCATGGAATTTAATGGCTGTTTAAGATTATCAGTTCAAGGGTAATGAACGTCATTATTCATAATAGAGATTATCAGCCCTAAATAATCTGCAATCGGCCAAGATGTTTTTGATCACGTCTCGGCTCTGTGTGTCTTTGCTTAGAGCAAAAGACGCTATAGAAGCTTATAGGTGAAAAGATTTGATGCTAAAATTAATTAAAATATGTCAGAAATAATAACGCGATGATGTGAAATATAGAAGGGCGGTACACTGAAAGATGGTAAAAATAAGCTTTCTGAATTAAATGACTTTTCTTTGTTGGGAAGCAACAAGTTTTTAATTTTTTTTTCAGTTCTCTGTTTGTTTTTTCAGAGATTTTTAATTACTTATATAGCAGTTTTCATTGTAATTGGGGTAAAAGATATTAGAAGAGATTGCGAAATATCGATTTAAAGATAGTTCCGTTTCATGAATTTTTTTTTAATATTTTATTCGCACTTGTCAAAGATGAATGGTAAGGCTTTCATCATGTTACAAAGTTACAGCAAAATGTTTGTTCAAGAAGAATTTTAGGAAATTACAACTATATCAGATATTTTACGATTGCATAAAATGCATTTAAAATATAGATTACTTATTCATCAGTACTGTATGCTTAAATTAAGTTTTTTATTACTATTTATTCAACAAGGCATTAATTAGAGTTCTCAGAGCTTTATATTACATATCACTTATTGTATAAATACAGTTCCAAATTAGAATAGTTATACTATTTTTTATTTGCAATTCAACTGTATAAAAACATCAGAATAGTTTTGAATCATCAGCATCAGAGAATTTTAAAGTGCTTGTAAACAACTGATCTACATTAAATTTTTATACATTAAGCTTGCAATAACCGCAATTAAAAATAGTGTAAAATAAATTTTTAAAATTTATATCATGTCAAACACTTTCTGACCTACAAAATTACGAAAAATAATAATATACATTATATACAGATACAGGAGATACAATTATTAAAATTAAAAACGTTTTCTAAGATACTCAGTTCATTAAACTGAAGAACAATGATAATGAAAATACAGAAGCAACATCTCAAGACTCTAAGCATAATCCAGATCTGCGTAAGGGTTGACACTTCACTAATGTTAATACTGATTTGCACCATAAAATCATGTTTTATTTTATGAAATGTTTGATGAGAACGAATTTTTATGAGAATAATCTTATTTTCATAAAAAAAGTCCATTCTCATAAAATTTTTAAACTCATCTCGGTAGAGAACAAGTTTAAATTTCTATTTCACTTGACTTTTCCTTTTCTGTTATTTTGCTCACAAAAATTACATTTGAAAAATCCTTACCTTACCTGTATTTCTTCTAGCACTAAATGTATCTCAACCTAATAAATATTTTGCTGAAACAATATGAAATGCATTGAATTTTCTGATACTACCGACAATTATTAAGTGAAATATTCTCAAATAGATATTAGATGATAAAAATTCTGCCTGTACAAATAAGTTAATTTGTGCTTCTGCAGAGTTTTCGTACCATTTATTATAAATTTAAAATAATATCAGTGGTGAAACATTTTTATCATTGGGAATAAAACAAAGGAATCTCTTATTAAATTTTCATCTAGCCATGTGGTAATAATAATACTAATGCTTGCAAATATTATAAAAAAAGTACTAAATATATAAAATTATATTTTTTAAAACAATCGCTTTTCTAATAGCAATGAGTTATTTATAGTGAAGTATTGAAGTAGAGTTATATAAATAATATATATATAAAACTTATTTTATATATATAATAATTTTTTATATAAAATATAAATAAAACTTATTTTTAATGAATTATATTTTTACCTAAATTATGTGATGAAATGACTGAATGAAAATAAAACCATTTACTAAATAAGAATAAGCTATTTTGAATTTTCATAAATTGATTTTCATAAAAGTTATATTTGTAGAAAATAAAGAGAAAATTTCAAGGGATGTTTTTTTTATAAAATTAAACATTTATATAAAATTTTATTTCAGAAAAAATATTTTAGCTTCTTTGATGCACATTCTTAATTTTACGTTTCATAATGCATTTACACAGATTATCTTATTTCCGATTAATGCAAGCACTCAAAATTTGTGCTGTAAGATAAAGGGTTAAAGAAAAAATTTAAATGCAAGTTTTTTCTTACTAAATTTTATGAATAGTACACACATCGTTTTTTAAATTTTTTGGAACAATTCTGTTTACATTTTAGTTCATTAATTTTCTCCCCGGAAAACTTAATTTGATCTAAATTTCTGAAATTTTTTAAAATGTAAAACATAAAATATTCATAGGAAAAAATAATATAAGATTTTGAAGTTATATATTTTTAGAAATCCAAATATACAGGACATTCATTTACTAGTTAATTAAACTTTGTTAACACATTAAATTTTAATTGTTATATTAATAATAATTCAAACATCTTTATCGCTTCAAAATATGAAAACAATATATATGTTTCTTGTACTTCCTTACTTTCTTTAGAAAGGCAAAGAACTTCAAATGGCATTTTAAAAGATTAGTGTGTGACCAAAATTGCCAGTGTAAAGCATTTGCAAAAATAAGCATTATAAAAACTGGCAACATAAAAGAGAAAAAGAAAAAAGGCTTTCATTAGAATTACCAGTTTTTAGCTTGTCCTCCTTTACAGATGACGATGCATTGCATGTGGGAAATTGTGAGCAACAACACCGAATGCAACATAGTAGATGGAATTTACATTACTACTTTTTTGTCATCTTTCAGCTCTGACACATTTCGAGGACCAAGCTCCTTAGATTTCAGATATCTTCAGACATCGCTTAAAATCCAGAAATCAATGATCAGAGCATTGCAATAGCCATGAAATTGCAAAATTTTTGGACATGACTTCATCACCAAAGTGTGTGGGCACCTGTACATCTACCTGTAATTAGCTCAGAGTTTGGTTCAACCAAAAAGGTAGTTGTTGGGTGTGAGTCCTTCCAATTTAGAAGTAGATTTCAAGCCAGTGGAATCATTTCCTTTAAAAGACAGTCTTTTAAAAACACGATGAATCTTTGGTTAAGTCGACATTCAATCTCATTATCTTCCGATAATGAGCACGATGCCACCAAACACATTGAGTTGCATGTGATGGTAGCCCATCTTGCATTTATGCAATGTTATTAATGAAAATTTATTTTTTAATGCAGGAATAACATAACTCTGCAACATTGATTTAACCCGAGCACTTGTAACAGAATAGGATTTTTAACTGTGGAAGTAACTCTTTGAAGAAGTACGGAGCAAGGAAACATATCTTGGCCTGCCATACTACATAACCACTTTTACTTCATGTAAAGGCACAGATTCACATTGTGAGGATATTCTTCCACCCAGTGACCACAGGCGAAAAACGAGAACTGTAATCACAGTTCTTGATTTTAATGTTTCCAGTTAAAACATGTCCCTCATCTGTTCATAATATCCTCAGTAACCATGTGTAATTTCTATCATGTCTTATAAGAAAAAAATTGCGAAGTACAAGCGCAGTTTCTTATCTCCAAACTACAATGTCTGGAAAAGTTGAAACTAACAAGAAAACATATGAAAAACAGAGTAAAGTAGTTTGATAATTGTAGTTTTCAGAAAATCGAAACTGCGCGTAACAATTCTTGCAGAATGCAATAAATCCGCAGTAATAATGTTAGCACATCTGCAATAAAATTAATTGGAGCAAATAGTCTCTTGGCTCAAAGTCGACTTCAAGTGTATCTATTCCTATGCATTTTCTTATCAAATTGTGTAATCTGCGCACAGAACATGGACCTCATCACCGTGATTTCATCAATAAATTACCATTGATTTTATAATATTTTCCTCATTCGAATAAAACTGATTTATCAATTCTTGTTGTTTCCTAGTAAGCGTCATCTAGTGGGCACAATTTCAATGAGCCCACAAAATGGTTCGAATGAAAAAAAAAACATTCTTCCCACATTGCTTTTTAAGCTTTTTCCCACAAGCAAAGCTTTGGACGTGGTGATCTGTAATTGATGCTTCTACTGTCTGACTATTTGAATTATGCAAAGAGCATTAAAATTCCTTTTTCTTGGCTGTCATTAGTCCTTTACGATGTATTTCTTTTCAAGCAGTATAAATTGGCAATTTTCATCTCATGCTAATTGTTTTAACTCCATTTGTGGTTTTCAATACGCTGATCAATCAGCCCAAGAAAAATTAGGATGGTGCCGTTCAAAGGTTTTGTATTTTCTCACTATAACAGCAACCATGCACACTGTATTGTATTAAACCTACACAATCTCCAGCTCATACACCCAAATAACCATTTCTGAAACTTTGGTTTCATTAGCTGAGGGGATCGGCCACTGGAGTTTCACACGAAAAGGAAGTTTTGTGTTTAACCACTCAGTAGATTAAACTTTAATTATTCACAAATTTAAAAATTTAATGGCTTTTAAAATTAAAAAATGAAGAAATAAAAAAATTATAGTTTGTGAAAAAAATGCAATAAGTAAATTTATTTTTGTGTTTTTTGAATGATATATTAATTTTTTAATATATTTTTACTTTAATTTAATTCAATTTAATTTTAGCTTTCTTGTTTAAACTTTTCGGTCACATAAATATAAAATTCCCACAGCCAATGAGCAAAAAACATGTGAAATTAAAATTAATTTAATTCAATAGAAAGTTTATTTATTTTAAAGCAATGTTAAACTATTGTTCTGATATTAATGTATTTTTTAGTGAGTTACAAAAATTTTCTTTTTGAAAAAGAGTAAATTAAGTAAATTTTAATAAAGTTTATTTACATAAAAGGTAAAATAAGAATGCAGATATCTTTTTTATGTATTGGGTCTTAAACAAAGATAAAAAATATTGTTAAGGACTTCATTTTTTATTATAATGTATGTCACAAGAATACAACACATTATAACTATTATTAATAAATTAATTAATTATTAGACAATAGAAATCATTTAAAAATAATCATTTTTAAAAAGGTTTCATTATTTATTAAGATAGCTTTATTATGTATCTTTTTTTTATAAATATACTTGTCAGAGATAAAGAAATGTAAAATACTATATTTTTTAAGTAAATAATTTGTATATTGTTTTAACAACAATAATTACTTAAATGAAAGTGAGTACAAATTAAATTCTCCATTAGGTATATTTCAAAGTTGAAATGATGTTATTACACATTAAATAATAAATTTTATCTAAAAATGTATGAAATAATTAAATAAACTCACACACACACAAACTTATGAGTTAATGTAAAAATAATTATCACATAGCTTGAAAGTCCTAGGTCCTAAAATTTGCTTTTAAAATTTGGATTGAGTACATTTATTTTTATTTTTACTTTAATCATTTTTCGTATTATTTTCTTAGCACCAGGTATAACAAGAGGCTCACTGTAACTTAGTGGTAGGACAGCGCTCTTCGGAACATAAGGTCTCTGGTTCCATCCCAGCCATTGTTGAATAATGGGAGATGAGAATGTTGTATTTCTGCCTTTTGCATATCGGGATGGATTCTTGGGAGTTTTCCAGGTTTTCCCCCTTGCGACACATGAATATGGTCCTCTATCCATGAAAGGCAATTTACGAGGTGATGCTAAAATGTCTAACAATGTCCCTCAGCTGTTAGGTAGTCAAAAATCATGATCCATTATTAACTCAATGTAATCACATAATTCAAAGATTAATCTTAGCGAATAAATAAAATAATCCTTTCGAGAGATATTGTTTCTTTAAGAAAATGGATAAGTTTTGTTAACATAATTTAAATGTAATTTTATTTAATACAAATGTAACTTATAAAATATATAGGCCAAGTTTTTTTATTTAGAAATTAAATATCAAAGTAATGCATAATTTATGCCATAAATCAAAATTTAGTGAATACTCAGATTTCGTTGATTTGAAAAGTCCAGAACTACAACAAAGGTTTCTTTGATTTGAATTTTGAACGTATAATTACATAGAACTCAAAATTTTTTGAAAGAATTTATCTTAAGGTTAAAGCAAACTAAGCTTAATTTTCAACTAATTTAAGTTTGCACTTTGCTTATAACGTAAAAGATTTAATTTCAATCTAGCTCTGTATTATATTGGTAATTATATAAATTTCTTCAAGCTAAATTTGCTAAAAAATAAAAATGGCCAAGTTAAAAACATAAGAGAATTATATTTTTCAAGTTTTAAAAGCCAATATTTTAAAGCCAGAAATAATTGCCGCTATAGTGATTCTCAAACACCAAATTCTTGAATAAAAATAAAGGATGTACAGGATAAATGGGTAATCAGTGTAGTAAATGACCCGGATTATAATTTTAATGTAATGTAAAAATGATATTTCGAAAATATAATTATTACGAAATTCTATAACAATAGTTCGCAATAATAATAATTTCGAAATATACAAGAAATACCAGAAAACGTAAGAAAATCAACTTAATTTAAAAAATATTAATGAAAATAAACAAATTAAAAATGTTTATTTAAGGTAATTTCACGAAGGGCTCTTATTTATTTCTTGTTGTTAAATTCATAAAACGTCTAGTAAATTTCATTTCCTAACTTGAAATAACAATAAGTATAATTAAACCTTCATTTGGTAAATACTTGACTTATATTTATTTAAAAACTAATTTAATATAGATTAAGTCCGCTGTAATCAATTTTATTAAAAATTTTAAATTAGACATACAATTTTTTATTAAAAATAATGTTTATAATCTAGGTACTTTTTTGATTTTGGATTACATTTACTAGAACTCCATTTGCAAATTCCTATTCACCAGTTACATAAAATATAGATTCATTTCTTTCTAAATAATGGAATAATTTGGAATTTGTTAATACAATGCGTTAGATACTGTTTATTTAATTGAATTAATTTTTGTAATAAAGGAATGTAAAATTTCTGTGAAAAAAAATAACTTATTAACATTATAACAAAATTATGACTTAATAGAAATACATTTCTTAAATGCAAAATTTTAAATTTTAGGTAAATGGAGGATCGTATTTTGCAATTGAATAGTTTATGTTTTATAATACTTGTACAATCAAGATGAGCTGACCTAAAATCATATAATATTTGTTGTTCATAAATGAGTGTGATTGTGAGTTATTTCTCAGTATTAAAATCTAAAATAGAAAAGTAAAGGAAGATTATATGATAAGAGATTAAGGATTGTGCTGATTTGCGCACTCTTATAATTATTTTCGAAAATTCAATATTGCAGTTGAGAAAAAATTAAATATTTTAAGTTAAATTTCCAAATAAGCCATTTTTAAATATAATAAGTAGTGAAGTTTATGAAATATAATTTTAACTACTAAAAGTTTATAATTTCTTGGAAACATTCATTATTTACAGCAATGTATGCTGAAATAAATCATACGATTGTATAAAGTTTAATCTCAAATTATAGGACCCTACATCTAAAATTGCAGCGGTTTCTACTAAAATTATATAGA
The DNA here is from genome assembly GCA_037975125.1 of Latrodectus hesperus. Classification (NCBI taxonomy): domain Eukaryota; kingdom Metazoa; phylum Arthropoda; class Arachnida; order Araneae; family Theridiidae; genus Latrodectus; species Latrodectus hesperus. The sequence continues at coordinate 51,294,421 of CM075859.1, read as the reverse complement.
AATGTAATACCATCCAAAAATTTATCAATGATAAGGATAGAGGAATGCTACAGATTGAATGATTTCTGAACATCTACAATATTATTTTAAAATCATGTCAAATTATTTAAATATAATGAAAATAAAATGCTCAATCTTATCTGTCTCACACATATGCGCTCACTGAAAGCTGAGATGAAAAAAAGTGATAAACGCAGTATAAGTGATAACCTCTGGATATAATTTTTTTTTTATAAAAGAGAAAGTCTTTGAATTTTAAATTTCCTAATTATGTAAAGAGACCAATCAGAAGATGCTTTTTGTTATCATGGATTAAGAAAATCACTTAACTAAAGTTTTTGTTTTATGAAAATACTATGTTTTGCTCTTAAATTATAAGTGGTTGCGGGAAAAATTATGATCTTAAAAAAAGCTGTTTTGTTTTTTAAATTCCAATGTGGTGGAATTACATTCTGTTATCTGCTTAGAACTTCGGTTAGAATGTATTATAAATTAGTGAAACAAGAAAAAAGTGGATTTTTATAAATAAATTTCTTCGTTTGTATAGAGTAACATAATTCTTAGAAATCTTGAATTCTCTGTTTTATCTTAAGAAAAAAAGACACTTATAAATATTCACTATACTTTGTAAAGATAATAAAGAAACCAAACAAGCTAATGTCTAAGAAAAAAAATCAAAACGAAATTCATGCATTCATTACGGTATTACTTCCATTTACAAATGCCCTTAAGGGAAAATATTTGTAGTTGACATTTTGAGAATTACTTTCAACACCAAGAAATAAGTTTTCTCTTAACTAATAATCTAAAAACGATACTTTTTGCGACTAAAGAATGATGAATCCATGATATTTAGGTTATTTTACTTTAAAACTTTAAAATTAGAAATATATATATATATATATATATATATATATATATATATATATATATATATATATATATACCGGGTGATCCAAAAGTCAGGACGAGCTTTAAAAATGAATAATTCGAAAACGAATCACGATACAAAGATGCGGTTTGCACCAAACGAATGGAAAATAAACCGGGTTTTGTGTGGCAATGAAAAAAAATAGTTCTGTTGGCGACCAACAGATGGCGCTATAGTGTTTTATTGCAAAAAAATATGATTTACAAATGAAACAATGATTAATGAAGTCAGATTAATTACAGTTAATTAGTACTTACTACAGTAAATGTTCAATGTGATGTCCATCATTCAGAAGTAAAGCTGTGATACGATTCACCACACCATTCACAGCATTTAGTAGCATTTCTTGCGTTATGGCAGACACATTTTGGCGGATAGTATCTTTCAGTGCCGCTAATGATGCCGGTTGGTCGCTGTACACTTTTAACTTCAAGAAGCCCCACAGCCAAAAGTCACAGGGTGTGAGATCGGGAGATCTTGGAGGCCATGCGTGATTAAAGTAGCGACTGATAATGCGATCCTCCCCAAATGTTGAGAGTAGCATGCGTTGCACAGGCAGATCAATATGAGGTGGTGCTCAATCTTGCATAAAGGTGACTATTTGGAGTGCCTGTCGCGCTTGCAGTTCAGGAATAATGCTGTTCTGTAACAGTGCTAGATATCGCTTACCGGTGACAGAAACTGTTTGGAAACCTGTCTGTGTGTCTTCCTCGAAAAAAATGGACCAGTTATGAAATCAGCAGTGAAGCCACACCAGACTGTCACTTTAGACTGTTGCATGGGTACCTCAACAAATGCATGTGGATTTTCTGTGGTCCACTCTCGACAATTGTGGTTGTTAACAGCACAAGAGAGTGTGAAATGTGCTTCATCAGTCCAAAGCACAGTGTGAAGCCAGTCGTGCTGCTCTTCCATCTTATTGAAGACCAAATTCGCAAAATGTCGGCGAGAGTCGAAGTCAGGAGGTTTCATTTCTTGGTTATGTTGCAACTTGTAGGGATACCGTAGCAAAGTTACTCGCAGCGCTCTCCATACACTTCCATACGACACTCCTGTCTGCCTCGAAACTTCTCAATCACTGCACTCCCCATGTGCAGCAACCGCCGACATGGCTTGCACCGTCTGCTCCACTGTCGTGGCAACAGCAGCTGCAGTTGAGGGACATCCACTTCTTTGACGTGACGCCAAAGAACCTGTAGCTTCAAATTTTTTCACAATTTTGTTCCATGCAGAAGACATTATTGGTCCTTTGCTATCTCGCATACCCTTCATGTAGCGATATGCTCGCAATGGCACTTTCCGAATTCTTATAAAACAGTTTAACTAAGAGAGCTTTCTCAACTATGGACAGCATTTCGATGCATACCAGCTTCGACTACCATTACCAAGAAGCATTAGTTGCTTCTTTTTATATCGTTTGTTGCTTTGCGTAATCCTACATTAGAAATCCGACAGCGCCATCTGTTGGTTGCCAACAGAACTATTTTTTTTCATTGCCACACAAAACCCGGTTTCTTTTCTATCCGTTTGGTGCAAACCGCATCTTTGTATCGTGATTCGTTTTCGAATTATTCATTTTTAAAGTTCATCCTGACTTTTGGATCACCCTCTGTATATATATATATATATATATATATATATATATATATATATATATATATATATATATATATATATATATATATATATATATATATATATATATATACAGGGTGATTATAAAAAAACTTTGCCAACATCTGCACTTCTAGCGTCCATTCTATTTAACCGATCAAGATGATATTTCAAATATAGTTCTTTTGAGATATGCGCTCGAGATTCTGTGAATGGCAACACAGTGGCCCTCGCGGTTACAGTTATAGTGACAGAAACTCGAAATTTTCGAATGGCAACGTCTACTTTTTACCATCGCAAAATGTTCAGCACATGCGAAAACCCTAAATAGCGTTTAAACGGTACCGATGTGTCTAAAAACGGACGTGTTCTGCAAACACAAAAAAGAGTTCTGAAAACCGGCCAATAAAACACGATCTGGGCGCACGCAATAAATTTGCATGTGACAGAGTCAAGAAACCAATCACAGAACGCCGGTCGCCAGATATTCAGCGTAGGAAACCTATAAAATACCAAGCGGGTATGCGAAGTCGTCATTCGGGAACTCGCACATTCCGACGATATGAGTCTTCCTAGGAAAGTTCGCGGGGAATTGATCAAACTCTATTACCAAAATGGGATGAACGCTGCGGAAGCCTTGCGTGTGTATCGCCGCAATCATCGACAACGACGCGGCCTATGTACTCTGCAAGCTCTGCGTGATTTAGTGCGGAAATTCGAAGATACAGGCTGCACCTGTGACAAACAGCGCTCCGGACGGCCAACTGTTTCTGAGGACGTTGTCATGGAAGTGCACCATACAGTGACTGCAGGACACACAGAAACCGCAAGAGGCATAGCGCACGTGTTGGATATTCCAAACTCAACGGTCCGCAAGCTCTTGCGCTCGGTACTTCACATGTTTCCCTATCGGTTCCAGCGCGTCCAGATGTTGGAGCCGGGTGACCCACAACAACGTCTGGACTTCGCAAATGCATTTTTGTTACGATATGATGCGGATAACGACTAGCCACTTCGCATACTATGGACGGAAGAGGCGCATTTCACCTTAAATGGCAGCATTAACACAAAGAATTGTGTGCACTGAGGAGAGACGAATCCTCATGCTGTGGCGCCACTACCATTATTTGACGCCAAAGTGACTGCGTGGTGCGGCATTACAGCTACATTTGTTCTGGGCCCGTTCTTCTTTGAGGAAACGACCCCGACTGGCCCTGCAACATGTTCTGTAACGGGCCCTCGGTATGCAGCCATGCTGAAAAATTATGTCTTACCGGAGTTGCATCGGCTGAATGCACTCAATGACATTGTTTGGATGCAAGATGGCGCACCTCCACATATAGCGAGGTTAGTTAAAAGGCTCCTGGATCAGCATTTTGGTGATCGCATCATCTCACGCTATTATCCTTTTCCGTGGCCTGCGCGATCCCCAGATCTGACGCCTATGGATTTCTGGTTTTGGGGCTATCTCAAATCCAGAGTTTATCTGTGCAATCCTTAAACATTGTCGGACTTAAAGGATTCTATACGGCGTGAGATTGGAAACATCCCTCGTGCCATGTTGCGTGCAGCGACATTGTCCACCGTCTCCCGCATGCAATGCGTAATTGCCTGTGATGGCACTCATGTGGAAAATGTTTGAAATTAATAAAGATTTTTTTTTCTATGTGTTCTCATCATTGAGCAGCGTCTTGTCTCTGTCGTATGCATTATTCCTCCGTGCGCCTTGAAGAACTGTTTGTATGTGTATAACACGTTGGTTTTCGGACATATCGGTACCGTTTCAACGCTATTTAGGGTTTTCGCATGTGCTGAACATTTTGCGATTTTAAAAAGTAGGCGTTGCCATTCGAAAATTTCGAGTTTCTGTCACTATAACTGTAACCGCGAGGGCCACTGTGTTGCCATTCACAGAATCTCGAGCGCATATCTCAAAAGAACTATATTTGAAGTATCATCTTGATCGGTTAAATAGAATGGACGCTAGAAGTGCAGATGTTGGCAAAGTTTTTTTATAATCACCCTGTATATATATATAAACTCTTCGAGACATATATTATTTGTGCTTTGTTATAGATTATATTTTGCAGAAATAGATGTATTTAACAGAAATGAATACTACATCATATTTTCGTATTTCAAGAAAACTGTTCACTTAACCTTTATAGTACTCAATTTTTTGGTTAGAAATATTCACTATTTGGCTAGAAAGGTTTTTCTTATTTTACATAATTATATCAGTGAAAAATAATCAATCAGCTTTTGATTAAAAGTATTCGTAACATAAAGATATTTTTAATGGATATAACTTACATTAAAATTGACTATTTACATTCTGTAAACAAGGTGTCATAAAATTTGTGTTTGTATGAGCAATATTATGTGTTCTACATACACGTATCCCTACAAATAATAATAAATTCTTAATAATAAATAAGTAATATCAAATTGCCAGTACGAAATTTCTTCGAACTTTCAAAATATTTCAGTTTGTACTGTCTTTTCAAAACATTGAAAATATTTCAGAAAAGTAAAGCATCATTTTTATTTGAAGAAACGCTACTGAAAAAACACTAATAAATTCATCACGTTCTCTAATCTCCTCAACAGATATAAATCTCCCACTTGAATAATAATAGAATAAAAGTATGAAGAAAAACAAATGTACTTTTCATATTAACTTGGACACTCTCCGAAACATCGGCTGACCATTCTATAAGCCATTCGCTTTGCAAAATAATTATTTTTCTGAGGTAGATATGTGTCAACCGAGCTGACAATAATTTATTTATTTCGAATACATATTCTTCTTTTCACAACTGGAATTGTCATTTATCATGTCCACATACGCAAACAATGGTTATCTTTGTAGTGTGAATGAAAATTCATTTATCTGTCTCATGGTTTGTCGTAGATTTATGTGACAGTTTTATTATTCTTTATCTTTCCCATAGAAAAACATTTCAGAAGGCTTTATTATTGCAAGAATCAAATTGAGAATGTACCATGGAAACAAACAATTAAATTAAATAAACTTTAGGAAAATAAATTCAGTTTTTATCAATGTCAATATCATACTTGTTTAGAGCACGTAAATTTTCAATTTCATTTATACATAATACTAGATTACATTTGAATATTTTGTATAATATACTGCGATTTTAAAATGTTTATGGTTTGTTAATTCATTTGTTAAATCCGTGTATGTATGTCCCGTTGTTAGGAATATTTTGATCATTTTAGAAAAAAAAATTTCTAAAATAAGTTACTTCATTTCATTTATTTAAAAAATTAAACTAAACTTAAAATATTCTATCATTTTAGACTTATTTCTGTATTACTATTATTCTTTTCATACAAATAAAAGGACGAATTAATCCCGAATAATGTGTGATCAGTGATGAAATGCATTATGGGTAAAAGCAATGTATGGAAATAAAATTTTAATTTGATCAAATTTTAATTTAATTGTTCAAATTTAAGGAGTCTTTTGATGTACATATTTTAAATAACATAAGGTTATTCTTTGTCTGTATAATAGTCTGTAAACTATTTCATATAGAAAAATTAAATGATTTAATATTTGTTTTAAACTTATAGTTAATAACAAATATTATATATACACATACATATATAGTGTGTGCACGATAGACTTTCCTGTATCAGAACTGAGCGCTACCATTTAAGTGGGAGTATTTGTAATTTTGCAGGAATCAAGCATAAGACTTCAAAAGCTAATGGATTAACAACACACCTGCCACCCCCAAAGATATTATTTCATATAAAAGACATTGCCACCACAAATTTTTAACGTGCTACAGACACCTTCAGTAAACATGATAGATCTGAAAAAATGGTAATATTATCGAAAGAAGAAATTTCTCCACATATCGTTGAGATATCCTACTACCAACAATCCGGACTAGTGGTAATCTGTAAAATTATATGATTTAGCCCCAAATCAAGGTTTCGTATTGTAGTGTATGGCGTTTCCCAGTTGTGCAGAATTAAACCTGCCATGAGGTCACCACCCGATTAGGACTCGGTGTCTTTCATTTCTTAAACAAAACGTGGCTTATCTGAATGCATTACATCATACCTCCCCAAAGTTTTAGTGGCTATTTCATGACACCATATCAAACGATGGTGTCTGCTTCTTCAATAGAAATCTCTTTAATAGATGCCATGAATGCCGTCCCTGAGATACCAATCGGTGAATTATGATCTTTATCGATATGGGATCATCTGGAGATATGGAATCATCTATGCAGTTGTTTCCAAATGTTAATAATAGTGGTCGGCAGGGATCACCAGCACAAACTTATGTATGTGTTTCTTCAGCATGCTAACATCACTCGGACAGCACCAACACTTATAAAACATGTCAGATTTCCTTCTAAATATCTTTGCTATGGCCAGTGTACAATAGACGCACATAAGTTCCTGTCCGCTGCAATTCGGCAAACTGATGGCCAAACAGTTTTTTTCATTCGTATCACCATAGTTCTGATACACCCATCTGTGTTCGAGGCACCTTGATCTTCGGCAATCTCATTATTTAGGATTAAAAATATTAGTTTTCTTTGAGAAAAAATGATTTACAAAATTATTCTGGCCGATACAGCAATACTGCAGTCGATTCCTCAAGTTCCTTTTCTTGTCTTCAATCGTACCAGAATACAACACACTTCGTATCATTTTCAAAACTCTGCTGCCTAAAATGTGCAATATACATATTTTTCTGATTATGCATTCCTGGTGTTGTATATTCACTGTCACTTGGTGTATATTAATAGATGTCTACAACTTTTAATTTCTAAAGTCTAATATCATTTTGAATTTCAGATATATATCTATGAGTCCATCGTTTATTAGTGTATCTTAATGATTTATAAAAAAAAAAAAAACTTGAAATTCTTTGAATACCACTTTAAGAACTGTAATACTCAAAGCCGGAGAATATATTTTTTATCTATATTCAAAGGTTCTAGGAATCAATTTTCAATATTTTGGTATGATACACCCAACTATATTTTGACACATGGTAAATATTTATATGTTAAGTTTAAAAGAGAGAGAGAGACTGGCTAATTCGTTTCAAACTTATATATATATACATATGAATAAAATCTCAGATGAATTTGATTTTGCAAGTATACTTTAAATTATTTTCTTTCTTTCGAAAATAAAGTAAAAGCAATTCTTGAGCAATTTTGCCTTATTCCTATGAAATAAATTTAAAAAACATCAAGCTTCTAAAAATGGAATATTTAGAGAATTTTAAAGTTCATATAAATTTAGAAATGGTATTTTTAAATTTGCTAAAATTCTTAGAGATCAAATTTTGACTTTTGTTCTTGTTCAATACTTTGAGGAAACCAAAGACTCTGAAAAAATTTCCTTTTAAACAAATTTTTGTTACGCCTTTTGAGTTAAAAAAATAAAAAATGAAGAATACTGTTTATAAAAAAGGATATATATACCTGTAGGATAACTTAGAAAATATTCTCTTAAATGAACGTTTGATAAATTCCCTCTGTTGACAGAAGAATTTACTCACATATTTACATCACAAAATGAATTCAATTGTTTAAATTATTTAATCTTAAGGAATTTCGTTTTTCTGCTTATATACAACAGAATCCTATTTTTGATTTTTTTTAACTGAATACACATATTTATATACTAACAGTGATCATGAATATCACATTTTTCTCTTCATACTATTATTAACTATAGGTTTCATTTCTTAATTTCTTAAAAACACGTGTTTCACTAAATATTTTTAAAATAATGCAATAAGTAAAAAAAAACCGAAAAAGTTATGGAAGCATTTGGGAGCAGAAATTTAATCAAGTATATTTTTCTGCTTGTTAATGTCTAATGAAACTAGTTTTATTTTCGACTTTATGACTATTGATTTTAAAACTATTTTTCCGAATTTCTAATCATTTATAAATCGAATACTTTACTGTAAAACAGACACACGTTTTATATAAATATCTTCGAAATTATTCTTTTCATAAAATCTTTTAATAATATCTAAGCTCCCAATCATGAATACTTATTTTTCTACAATATAATACATTTTTTTATAGTCATGATTGCAAATGCTGAGAAATTCACTGTAAAGTTTAATTTGTAGAAGATCATCATAAGAAGAAAGATAACTTTTCAGTGCTTAGAACTAATTTACAATAAAAAGCAAGAAAACTTCAGCAAATGTTAAATTCTATAAATATTGGATTCTTCCGTATTCAAATGCAATGATCTATCATAATTTAAATATTTTATCGCTCTACTTTTTCTCCGTCTTTTAGCTATCATTGATTTCAATCGTATATGTTTGTTGGAAATCAATAACAAAGATATAACTCGGATATTGGGAAGAAAAATTTTTATTCCAAGCGTATTATTGATTGCTAAATCTAGTTACATAGGCAAATACCAGATTGCGCTTCTTCTCTTTTGACACATAAAAAAATTCTCTATCGGTGGAACTAATTAATGTTTCAAATTTTTGTTTCGTTACGTGCAGATCCATTTCTCAGATGTCACAAGTAGTTCTTCAGTGAATGACATTCCGCGAAGGATTAGTTGGAACACCAACTTTTTCTATCGATAAGATCTGGGATTTAATCTCCTCCGTTGATCGCCTCACACGAACTAAGCTGTAAAAAAGGGAAAGAAAATAACCGGATGGAGCTGTTGATTTATGTTTATTTTAGACAAAGAGCACTAGTTAGAGTTGAGATTAGCTGTCATCGTCAACCAAAGGATTAAGCTCAGAGAAACTTTCACTAAATATATTCTTTTCTGAAGAAAAGAATATATTTAGTTAAAATATTCTTTTCTGAAGAAAAGAATATTTTAACCAAATAATTATATATTCTGCTTATTTAAGACATATGGTTGAACGTTGTGAATCGTATACTTAAATTCAATATTCCACCTAGAAGAGAAAACACAAATAGAATTGTCAACTTTTCAAGATCTGTATTAAGTACCTTTTTGAATACCTAACTGAGAAGAAAAATTTATTCTAGTTTCAAGGTAAGAATTGAAATACATTAATAAGTGGAACAAATTTCTAAAAAAGGAAAAATAAATTATCCCAGAAATATATTGATGGGAAAATTGAGTTCATTTATCAAAATAAAATATGCTATGAATACTCAATTCGTGTTCATTAAACGATTTTAGAAATCCACTATAAAACCTTCGTGAAAAAAATTTTTTAATATTAATAAGAACTACTTTACAATTTTTGAAATCTTAAGGCTAGTTATTTTAAAGTTAAGAAAAAAACTAGAAAATTCTAAAAATTTGATACCTAGATAGATTTTTTTTCTGAATTGAGAAAAAATTAACTGAAAAAAATCTAGCGAAAAATGTTAAAAAAATTAAATTAATCAAAAATAGATAACAAACCATAATAAGCAACTGAGTATATTAAATGAATGTTAGTATTTGTAACAAATTTAGAGTCAAAAAATTATTTAAACTGAAATAACCATTGATACGTTGAAAAATAAACACGGAAAGCTCAAAAAATTAAAATTAAAAATATAAAAATATAACATAAAAAAATCTGGTTATGAGGCAATTTATAAATCAATAGAACTCATAAACTCAGAAAATGTTTCCCTTGAAATTCTATGTTTTCCCATTTAAACATTTTAAGAAGTTATAGATAATGTTTTAGATGGTAGAAAATTCATTTCTACTTTAAATTGACAATGAATTTCGGCATTGTAGAGTAAAAACTTTTGCTGCAGAGTATGCTTTAGTTAAGAGCACACTAATACCAAAAATTTACTCGAGTGAAGTTTTTTCCACTCATGATTTTTTCATGTTCTTTAAGATATTAATTTTGCGCACCATTTGGTCCATTGCATACTTAATTTTCATGAAATTAACTGAAATGCTTTTTGAAGGTTTTAATGTTAGTTGCCGCGCGCGCGTATAAGTACTTGTTAAAGATTATAACAATTTTCGAGCATTAATTATTTTTTAAATTATTAAAAATGAATTGATGGAAATTATGGAATAATAGCTCATTTATATTTGACTGTATGTATTTTACCATTGCATAATGTTTTTTAATAATAGTTAAAGGAATAAAAATAAAAGGTCAAAAGTCACCATATTGAACGAGTAAAGTATTTTAAGAAAAAGTTTAGTGGATAAAGTTACTTAATAAATTTTTGATGGATTACATTTTTTCAAAACTAAAAACACTTTTGGGTTGATTCAATATCCTATTTTTTACTATATCATTTTTAGCAAGCGCGTGTTTTAATTAAAGAAAATCCTGTTTCTTAGTGAGTATCAGTTTTAATTTTTAGAAATAAATATATAAAATTTGTTTTGTAGTTTTTTAGTATTTTTCCCTTTATCTGACTACTAACATGAATACATTGATGTTCCTAAATTTAATTTGTAAAAAAATCAAGCTTCAAAAGGTTAAATGCATATAACTTTCTTTCTTGTTTACTCACTTTAATTTTTATAAATGGCTATTTTTTTCAAAGTAAGCATCATTCATTTTTTCATTATATTTTCTACGTTAATAACTAATAAAACTTAATTTTAGTTTTGTATAAAAGTATATTTAGTACTTTAGTGCTAAATCACAATAGATTTTTAATCAAAAACTTATACATTTGAAAAAAATTGCATTTGTTACGAAGAAAATAGTTTGAAAAGCTATTAACAATTGCTGTAAAATTAATCCATAATGCAGGCACATATCAAGAAATCAATCCCAGGAGAATCTTCTGGGTTGTACATGGGTACATTCATCTATAATATTATATTCATGTGTAAACATGTGATTTTCTATGTCTCGAAAGCATTTGTCTAAAAATCTAGAATTTTTTAGAATTTCATATTGTTGTAATACAATTTTGAACAATTCTTATTTTCGAAAAATTTAAAGATTTTTTCGCTTTGCTAATTTTTAAAGGCATTTTTTTTAGTAATTTTTTGTCTCAACTTTGTTTTATTAGAATACTTGATTATTCATTTGATATTTAAATTTCATAAAAGGTGTCATAATTTTAAATTCCTAGGGATAATATTTAGGAGCCAGAGAGATACCACAACTTATAAGTAATTCATATCACTAAAAATTAACAACTTGGTGCAATTTTTAGAAAACTTCTTAGAAGTGGTTTAGAATTTAATTCAAATCGCAAGTTTTTGCAGACTTGACCTCTATGCATGAAAGTGAGAATGAAATGACAAACCTAACAGTAATACACTGTATCTGACACTCATCACCAGAAAAATGTGTAAGGATATATTTTTAGTCTTTGTATAAATTAGTTTAACGCATAGATTTTCCTTCTCATATAATTTTTCCATTTTTAATAATTTCAAAGCATATCGCTTACATACATATTATATTTGTATTTTTACAATATCGCGTCAAACTATTATAATATATACTATATTATTATTTCGGATACTTTTGTATATATTTTAGTATTTCACTAAGGTTATATAAAATATATTTCATTTGTGCGTTAAGCCAGTGTTACATAAATATATATACCCTGTGAGGCAAAAAATTCGTTAAAACTCCAAAAATGTATAAAAAAAAATAAGGAAGTGATGATGATAAATATGTAGAGTTCGCATTAAAGGACTCAGATTTTATTCAGAACAAAAATGTTATTAAAAAAAAGTTACCGGGAGAGAGTGCTAACATCCTGAAACACAATGAATAAAACATCAGTGAATTTTATTCATTTATTCATGCAATAACAAGTGAACAATATGATTCTCAGTAGACTCGACAACATTATTAAAACGACTTACGATACTCGTTACAGCAGCGTGCTGCATGATGGGATGCATTCTGTCCGCAGGTAGAGTATTAGAGTTCAGCCAATGTTGGAGGGGATGAACGTTACACAAGTGCTTTCAAATAACCCTACAACCAGAAATCAACTCATTTGAGTCCAAAGTAATCATGGTGGCCATACAATCTTGAAAACTCAATTGATGACTCTGTCTTAATAAAAGGTTTGCAAAAGGGAACTTTGCAGTGGGATGGTACCTATGGTATTGTACCAGCCTCCTTAAATAAAAAAATAAGACCTTGTTTTTTTTAATGCAGGAACATGTTTCTTGTAATTAAAACAATGACGACTTTATCTCGCCAAAAAGAGACATAAGCTCACCGATCAGTCCGCATATTTTCCAGCAAGGTTTTGCTTATGATTCTTCAAAAAAGAATGGTCCAACCATGAAAGATGAGATGAATTCTGATTTTGTTCGATACTTCTAAGCAAAATCCGACTTTGTGACCTTTCCTTGCAAACTATACATCATTATCCTTATTCTTTCTTTTTTTGCAGTTTTAAAATTTAGGCAAACTTTTGACTCACTGGAAGATATACATGCTGATTAGTTTATTGTAATCAAGGGTAATTCTATACCTCAAATTCGATGATCACGCATATGGACTTGAGTAGTGCCACAATTTTTATTCCCCTATTATATTTATAAAGTATGCTATGTATACTTCTGCCTCTCATCGAAAACTCCATATATAACTCAGATTAAATTTCCCAAAAACTACTCACTGAATAAAGAATATTCATTATTTTGTCTGTTCTTTACTTCAAAGTAAGTTTCAAATCCCTAAATTAAAGAAAAAAATTAGTAACATATGTTATTTTCCTTAAGAAATTTAAATGCATTATTGTACACATCTTTTCGATCATCGTATTTTATAGGGGAATCTCAAATATTAGCTTTGAATAATATTTTTCCTTCGTAAAGTTTCCATACTTTCTAATGAATTTTCAAAAATATAGGAAAGGGAAGAATAAGGCTGTAAATTTCGAAAATATCCTTTGTTCTTTAAAACATTTTCATTCCATTTTTGTAATGATTAAATTTTAATTGAATAAATATTGTTCTCTTTTAGTTATCCCCTGCTGACATTTTATAAAGATATTAGATTAATTGACCAAAGTTTATTTAGCTTAATACTATAACTATTTATAAAATTTACATATTTATGCATACCGATATTAAAATCCTCAAATTTCTGAATCTCTGGTTTCTATAAAATCACACAAGATACATCACTTGCATAATAATAATAATTATATATATTTATAGGATGCAGCATTACATTAGATCAATTTCATACTGTTATGATTAACAGTTAATTTATTATTGATCATTTCTGTTTAATATGATTATATCTTCATATATACAAATTAAGAAGTCTCAAGATATTATAAAATCATATTGAAATTATACTATCTTAAGACGGGAAATATCCCTACAAAAGAGCAAAAATCATTTTTTGATGAGAGTAGTTGTGATATATTTTTAGTGTTTGTCAGATTATTTAAAACCAACAATTTGTGAATATATAAAACTATTAAAACTTCCTTAATGAGACATTTAATGTTATATTTAGTTTAATTTACCTTTAGAATTTGTTTCTTTTATCTCCTTCACAATATTCAGTTATACACAGAAAGGATAGCGACTGACTAAATTTATTGATTATATATTTATAAAAAGCAAGACAGTTACGGATATATATATATATATATATATATATATATATATATATATATATATATATATATATATATATATTTATTTATTTATTTATTTATTTATTTATTTATTTATATCTGTCAGGCGAAAAATTTTTTTGATATTTCAGTTGCTACTTTTTTACATTATATTATGTTGCATCGTTATATTTTCTTTGAAAATATAACACATTATAATTATCTATTTCGCAGAAATTAATAATATTTTTAATGAAATATAAGTTCACCATCTATTGAATACACACATTTTTAAATTATTTCTACTTTAAATTCTGTAAATTTACTATCAAATGAACAAAATGTTGACCAAGGTCTGTTGCGCTTATTTGTAACTTAAAGCACAAATTTGCCTAAAAAGTTTATTTCCAGCTAGTGTTCTTCTTAAAATCTTTCTTAATTATTATTTTTTTTATCTTATTTACTCTTTAAATATATTTATATATAACTTAAATTATTTGGGATGTTGAATGTAAGTTTATTTTAATTATTTTAATTTGAATTAAAATCTTAATGGAACTACAAATCAGCAGCTTGCAATTTTGTTTAAATGTCTAATATGAAAATCTATTTCCTAGATAGACAGGAAATACAAGCAAAAATTTGCTTTTTCGGAAAATTGAATTATCAGATATTCATTCTGAATTGTATTTCTTTTCTCGAGAGTTTTGGATATTATCCTCGAAAAAATGACTGAATATATTTTAGGACATGAACATTTTTTCAAAGTTCATATGCAGTTGTCATTTTAATTTACTTGTCAATGTATATTATTGACAAAAATATTTCGTAATTCTTCAAAGTGACATGCAAAACTTAAAAATTGATATAAAAATCAGCAGATCCTGTATGTTATTTAAAGTAAAAATATTAATTAGATCTGCTTTTCTTAGTGTTAAATAATTATTATATGGAATAGAAAAAGGAATTTTTTATTTATATATGTCTCACATTTACTGAAATGCTTTCCTAACGCATAATTAAATACTTCGTATACATACGCGTCGTTCTCACTTTATATGTTTTATTTCTTAAAATTTTTATTTTTATTTTAATCACTGGGAAAAATTTCAAACCTTCAATGAATATTTTTATTAAGATTCCTTGCAATAAAAGCGTTATTGAAAATGTATAATATTTCTTTAGTAATGAACAATACAAATATATTGGAGAGAGAGATACAGAATTAATTTAGATAAAATATAAAATAATGGTTAATTAAAAATGAGAAAAATTTTCATTTTTCTCTTCGTAAAATTAAGCAATATAAAATTGCTTCTAATTCTGTTAATGAGTAATGATATTATGATAAGTATCTGTAAATTTATTGTAGAAAAAGTATAAATGTGTTGTTATTCTCAAATCACTCTTTAAAGTTTTTAGTAAATCATCTCCTTTATTTGAATATACATATAGACATATGCAAAAATTAGAGATTGCACACCATTATAAAGCCACCACCATTTGCCTACTGAGGAAATTGACAAGTTACATTCATAAATCATACCTTTAGTAACTATTACTATTCGAGCTATCCAAGTCAATTTTTTTTATTATCATTAGTTCTGACCTACTTTGCCCATTTTAACCTCTCTTCATTATAATACTTCTACAGTCATGGTTTTCGTTTTAATTTCTGAAAAGCAAGATTTAAATTAATGTGAAAACACACTATGTGGGACAGTTTTACTGAAAGATTTTACTATTATTTCGCAACTATACAACTTCCATTTTGTTGCGAGCTTGAAAATTGATCTACTATTGATCTATTTCGAACTGAAATTTTAGTTTTCCTTCCAAATCTTTTAGATTTTCCGTAAAAATCCCGTTTATTTAAAAATTTCCAAAGTTCTTAAAGAATCTCTTATTAGCTACTCGCTTAGATTATTCTCTTCCACGTAAGAATCTAAAGTCAACAGCTGCTGCACACTGATATTGGAATAACTGAATGGTGGACGGAGTTTTTTACAATATAAATGATTTAAAATAGGAAGAATATACTTAGTATTCTCTATACAAAAAAATATACACAAGAATTAATCCACGTAAAAATAAACATAGTTAGAACAATTATAGAAAAGTTGGGAGTGTATGTTTGATACTTGTAATAAATTAATATTTTTATTTTCATCTCTCCCAGGTTAAATTTCAAAATTGACTTTTTGATATTTTTAAATCGATATTTATTAAGGGTTGTACCGAATTCTTTCAAATCTATTGACCTTTATAATATTTTATATTAAAAGCACAACTATAAATAATTTCTCTGCTTCTTCTGCAATACTAAACATTTTGGCAATTTATTAATTACGTCGCATTTTAAATCTCGTAAGTATTTAAGTTATAAAAATAGGCAATAGGAAAGTTACAAAATGAGCAAATTTAAATTAATATATTTTTATTTCAAAGCACTATTTAATAAATACAATACTTAAAATTTCTTGATTATTTGATATAACCTCGGTATGCAACGTTAAAATCTCCTAATATTTATGAACTTCTGTATTTCCTAAAATTCAACTAATGTTGAATATGCTCCATATCTTGAAAAAAATCACATAAAATCGAATCTAATTTCTTTCAAGTGGAGAAATTGCGTATTAAATATGAACTATGACAAAGAGTTAAATACAAAAATATGTATGAAGCTATTGTATATTATAATATACTATTATATATTACCACATATTTGAATGAAAATGTTTCTATTATGTGTATTCTTAATTGTATATATTTTAATCAGGCATAACAAATTGAGAAATGGATATTCTTATCATTAGATTATCATTAGATATTCTTATCATATGTTTCAGGATATTATCTAATCAACACTATAATCAATGAAAAATGTAAAATGCGTTTTTTCATTGAAATTGCATAAAAATCACTTATTTGAAGATAATTGTAATGACCAATTGCTTTCTTTTAAAAAATAGAGTCGAAGTCTATACACAATGAACTCTATTTTAATAAGTTAGGTTAAAAAAAATGAATTAAACAAGAATATTAATTTTATCTTTTCTGGGCTTAAATTTCGATAAATGCTTGCGAACATACAAATCAATTAAGACAAAATAGCAATAATAAAAAATATTTTCTTGAGAGTTGTCTGCCATTTTTTGAAAACAAAACCTGCTCTTTATTTGCAAAGAAAGATCTCAGAACTTGCTGTTTCAGCTGAAAAATTGGTGTTTTCTGTAGAACAATCCATGCTTCACTAGTTAGGTACTTCTGATATTAGTTTCCTGAAGTCTACACATGTCTTGAGGCTGCTAACATTCGTGGTTGAATAAGCAAGGGGAAAGTTCTCGTTCGCCTCCCGCTGAGCTGTATAAAATTGACAGGCGAAGAAAAATGGGTTGCAAATGAATGGGGTTCAAAGGTCGTGGCATTCACTCTGACGATGGCCGTAAATCATATCATTTAGGCATATCTACCAGGAAAGTGTGAACTTTTAAAAAGACATAAGTAAAGAATCAAAGAGTTTCATGAAAATTTCACCGATCAAAATAGAGGAGATAGAAGATGCCGAAAATCAGCTTATTAGCATGTTTTAGACAACTTTTCAAACAACTCTCGGGTTATTCATTACCTTTATAAAGAGATTTAAGTCATAGTTTATATATAATAGTAAACGAAAGCTTGTTAAATAAATACTTCAAAGATTTATTTTTGCTCTTAAGCGTATATATATATATATATATATATATATATATATATATATATATATATATATATATAAATATATTTGCTATCAAAATGATAATTTTTATTACAATGCTTCTGTAATTGCACAAGAAACTTGAGAAATCTGAATAAATTAAACATTTTGTTTCTGCATAGATATCGTAAATAAAAAAACACACGAACACACATTTATTTACATATTTTTTTTCTAATGCCCGGCTGCCCTTTAGAATTTAGTCAGATTCAGCGCTATGAGGGGCTAAAGTGACAGGAATTTTTTATTGTGGGGCACCCACTGCTTATACCATCTTTGCCTCTAAAGTGAAAGGATAGAGAAACACACACAGAAAAAGAAAGGATCATTCATGCAGGATTTTAACCCGGGACCTACTGCTTCAAAGTTAGGGACTCTAAACACTCCACCAATGATCGTAAATAAATAAAATAAGAGAAAAATATTTAAAATGTCTAACCAAATTAATGTAACTTATATTTTGAAAAGTCTGAAACACAGAATAATCTTGCATTCAAAATAGGTCCTTGATCTAATTAAAAGAACCTGGTTACTTAAAATCGATTTTGTTTTAAATAGAATTAGATTAAAAAAATTACTTTTAATTACTTAGATTTATAGGCTATCAAGGCAATTAAGCCTTGTGGTACTTTATGTATCTGAGTGCAATATTTTATGACTTTTATTAACATTTTCTTTGATTTCCCATAAATAATATAAATAAATATAGTTTCAATTTTTAAAACAGTTGCTCGTGAAATCCCTTATGCACATTTTTTTAGTGGAAAACTTTATTGAATAATTATATAAAAGGATTTCAAACTGCAAATATATTTCTCGTTAATTTGAACAAAATATATATGGGAGACTAATTAAGTTAGCGTTTAATCAATAGTCCATGTTTGAAAACCAAACTTCTTTTTAAAGAACCCATAAATTTTTGAGGAAAAAAATATTTGTAATGAAATATTAGAAAATAGAAATATTTCCTACAATAAAAAGCAAACTCATAATACGTAGTCTAGTATTATTAGGTTTTTTTCCTTATAAAATCTTGTAAATATTTTATTCTTTTTTTTATTTTAAAAGTTGTAAATATCTTTGAAAAGACGTATACTACACTCATGTCCATAAATTAAGGATAATTTAGAATCACACAGAAACTGAAACCTAAAATAAAAAATTCACATGTAGAATTATCACATACATCTTGAAGAATAATATGCAAATTACAAGAAACCGCCAGATGGAGCCGATTGTACGTCATAATGACGAGAGTGTAAGAGAGGGGTACATAAGGAATGGTTGCAGAGAAGTAAAATTGTTCACAAAACGCATTAAAAGTCTTTCAGTGCTCTAACCGCATAATTATGGCACAAAGGAAGCATTTGGATAATGTTTTACGTGGTAGAATTATCGGCCATCTGGAATGTGGACGGACCCAGCTGGAAGTATCCGAGGAACTTGAAATCGCCCAGAGAGTCATCTCCAAGCTTTGGCAATTGTTCCAAGATGATGGTAATGTGAATAGACGTTACAGCACAGGTCGCCCCCGAGTTACAATGTCGAATGAGGACCGGTATTTGGCAGTCCTCATTCGGCATTGTAACTCGGAGCACAGAATCAGACCTTTCTCGTTAGCTCTCTTCACCTACCGGTACGACAGTTTCAAGGTAGACCGTATAAAGACGCTTAGAGCACATTGATCTATATGCTCTTAGGTCTATCATATGTGTTCCACTTACCGCAACTCACTGTCACTTGCGGTTAGCCTGGAGTAGAGAGCATGCATTGTGGACACCGCAACAGTGGTCTTGTGTGATGTTTTCCGACGAGTCTAGATTTAGTTCTCAGTTTGATTCTCGGCGGACTTTCTGGTGGGGAGGACCAGGTATCCATTATCACCAAGAGAACACCATTGAACGACACCGTTACGGTGGTGCAGGATTGCTCGTTTGGGGAGGAATTATTCTGGGTTCCAGAACTAACCTTCACGTTCAGAATGTAACCATGACAGGCCACATCTATCGGGCTGTCATTCATTAACAACATGTACGTTTGCTTCGGGGTGCCATGAATGCAGAGTTTCTGTTATGGATGACAACGCCCGTCCTCACCGTGCAAAAATTGTAGACGAATGATTTTAATCGGAAGATAACGCCCGTATGGACTGGCCAGCATACTCACCGAACTTGAATCCAATAGAGCATGTGTGGGACATGCTTGGCCGACGAATAGCAGCCCGTCAACCCCCTCCCACGTGTCTACTGGAACTTCGGAGAGTATTGCTTGATGAGTGGTGTAATATTCCGCGAGATCAGATCGATAATTTGATACTCAGCATGCCAGGGTGTTGTACGGCCTGTATTACATCGTCTGAGTGGCATACTATGTATTAATCATCATACTAACCATGTTATGTTGGTTTTTGTAAATAGGTTCTTTTTTGAAGTTTGCTCCAGGGAGTAAAAATTGCAATTTGTATTAATGATGTCAAACATATAGCATCTTTTTTGCTCTTTACCTTTTGTTTAATAAATAAACTTTACAAATAAGTCACGTCTGTTTTGCTTCTGTCTCTTTCTTTGCCTGAATTTGCATTATCCTTAATTTATGGACACGAGTGTAGTTGCATCTTAGCAAGCATTTGTATGAATTATAAATAATTCCTAGAATAAACAATTCTATTTCAAACTGAGTCCATTTTTATTTAAGTTTAATTTTAAATCATTGAATATATTTCTATACGAACCATGAAGATTATCTTATTAATTCTCTAGTCTCTTGTGTAAGTTTCAGTAAATCTAATTTATAAGTTAAAATATAAAAACAATTCAAATATTGTTAAGTAGGATTGAGATGTAAAAATTAAATTTTAGAGACTTTAGCAATTTTTGTATCTATGTTGCTTAATACATGTATTCTGAGTACAAAAGTTTTGGTAACTTAAAAGTTACATTTTAAATTTGAACTGGTTTATATTTTACTGAAAGGGGTACTTGAGATTATGTATTAAATGTTTCCAGTAATCTTTTAAGTAATCTTCCAGTAATCTTGTAAGACGGCCGTGATGGCCTAGTGGTTGGGGTATTAGCACCCCTTCCGGAAGGGCTGGGCTCCATTCCCAATGCTGTCAAAGACCCACCGAATACTTGCGATATACGTGCTCGTTAAATCTGGGGAATTGAAAGTCCTGTGATCGGTCGTTGAGCAATTACTATGCGTATAATGGTCTGTTGAAAAATTTCTTCCCCTCCAGATCAAAGTCAAAATTGAGGAAGTAAATCCACTGGAGGTACTATCTATCGAAGAAGTCTTAGAGCAAAGACGTACTTTCCTCCGCGTGGTGATCTGCTGTCGTGTGCCAGCTAGACTGGCAATAGAGTGCACTGCTCCACTTTTTCAACTGAACTATATTTCGCATGTAGTCTAGCTTGTCTCAGTGATCTTGCCTTGTCCAAGTATCATAAATAACATGTATCTGTAAGGATGTGGGAAACTTGGCCTCTGCTAAAGTCAATAATCCTCAACTCTCTCATCTGATAACGCTATTATCCATTTACCTACCAATATAATTGTAATTCTTATTGAATTGACATCCCTCTAAATTTTATAATTGGCTCAATTTTATAATTTCTAATTCAAGAATATTAAAACTCTTGAAAACTGGAAAATTCTGTGTTGAAAAATCCTTGCTTTAGGGAACTCTAAACAAAGAAGTGTAATGAAATTAGATCCAGTGATGTAGGAGGTTAAGAAGCTAGTACTATTATTTCATCATGGTTACTGCTGAACTAGGAAGTCCCATTTAAAGAATATGTTAGGGTTGTCCGAATAAGTAACTTGTTGCATGATTCTTGAAAGCATTAGAAATTATAGAGCATTTATAATAAAGCATGTAACAAACATGTAAGTTAACGTCTGCAGCGAGAAGTTTTGCATTACAAATGAATTTCTTTGAGTGTAAACATGTCAATTAGGTAAATTTAATGTATTAAGTATTGATATCAGAAAATGGCTTTTTCTTCGAATTCTCGCTTTAACATGCCAGTGGTAATATCTGGTCTTCTTTTGATAGTCTATGTGCAACAAATGTAGTATAGGTAAGGAATAACAGATGATATATTGACTTTTATGCAAAATACTGCTTATTCTTTGCATTATTTTATTACCTTATTAAAACTATTATTCTTTATTATACCTTATTAAAACTAAAATGTTTTTATTTTTATTTTTATTAAACTGTGGCATGACAGCCCATGTGGGCTAAGCCCTACAGTGCCCACCTCTGTTTTCTTGGCCAAGAGTCCCTAGGGTGCGAAGCATATGTCCCAATTAGGTGGTCAGCCTAATGCGAAATCTCTAGTGTTTAGTTCCCAAGCATGCTTGGTACTCAATTTATCGACCCACTGAAGGAGTTGAGTTGACCTTGCCCAGCTCGAGGATCGAAGCTCGGAACTGTACCTTGGGAGCGTGAAACGCTACCATTAAGCCACCTGGCTTTTTTATTTATTCAGGTAGATCAAATAATCATCAAAGATATAGGGGAAGGATTTTAGCCATTCTTGCATACATAACTATAAACGACCCTTTATCTTAAGATTTCGATGAATTGAACAAATGTGACACAGTTAAGTACCAGACAATGTAGGTGAAGTATACAGTTCTCTTACTCGGTTCTAAATCTATTTCCATTATAATTACTCATAGTAAATACATATTCATATACACATTGCTTATATAAAATGAGGAATATTTAATCAGTAATTCAAAGAAAATTTGTAATCACTTTAAGATACTCATTGAAAACAAATTAAAACGGCAAGCGAAAACGGAGTTAAATTTTTAACCTGTGTTACTCTATTCAATTTACAAAAACAAAATTAGATCAATATAAGACATGGTTAATTCATAACAATGTACAAAAGTACATGAAGAGCATAGTAACAGAAAATAAGAAGATTTAACAATAATTTGAAATAAATCGGTGGAAATGAAGCAAATCTAATAAATGCAATTTCAATGCCAGAAACACAAGTACAAGATGCCGACTTGCTATTGTGCTTTCAGGCAAATTGGATAACTTTTTCATTCCATACTTTGGACAAGATTACAAGAAGATTCGGAACAAAACTTTATGTCCTGGTGAGTTTATATGCTGACTGTTTAGGCACAGATTTGTATAGATTTCCTTTATCCATGATTGTTTCATTTGCCATCTGTTTGTGGAATATTTTCTTCAACATCTGCTAATTTCAGTGATATATTGCAAAACAAGATACACTTTTTCTAAACACAGAAGAACATAGATGTGATTGATTTTAAGCCGTTTTAAAAGCTACTAGAGTAAAAATGAATTTTAAATTTCACTAGATCTACCTGATGTTTAAGATATTGCTTGCTACATGCTTTTGAAATGATTCGAATACGAAAGAAGAAATGACATATATCCCTTCTATTCTACATAATTAAGAAGCACTCACAAAGAGAATATGGTCGCTAAAATGTTT
The DNA here is from genome assembly GCA_037975125.1 of Latrodectus hesperus. NCBI lineage: Eukaryota > Metazoa > Arthropoda > Arachnida > Araneae > Theridiidae > Latrodectus > Latrodectus hesperus. The sequence continues at coordinate 51,271,078 of CM075859.1, read as the reverse complement.
TATTTTTTTACAAACTCTCTTCTACCACCGTCTTTCCTTGGAAGAGATTATCCACATTTCGCTTTACATATTCTTAGTTTACAGCTGTGAAGATATAAATAGTATACTATAAATCTAGCAATTCTAGAATATTGACATGCATGCTTTAGAGAGCTTAATTTGAGACTTTCTGCATAAATCCTTTTGTCTATTTTTTAACAAATTAATTTTCGTTTTAAAGAATTAAGAATTTCATTAAAATATTGTATCCTTGTTATCCATAACGTAAAATAATTGTACATTTCTTACAAAAACTATCACAAACATAATTGTAAAGAAAAAAAACAAAGTTAACATTTAGTTTAAATTGACAAATTATTCTTATAATAACTGTAAAATCTAAGCAAGATAGCTAATAAATTTCAATATTTCTCGAAAAGGAATATTTCTAGAAATAATGATAATTATGAATTTACTTATGGAAGTTTTTGAATGTGAAATCTAAATCAAAATAAGCTTTTCATATCTTTATAAAAATTTTTGAAGAATTTTCAACCATTTCTTACAAAGGTATTTATTTTATATATTTACAACACTTTCTTCCCTGTTTGAGTGCAACGAGCATAAAAGGATTTAGATTATTTGTGTTCCATACAAAATATTAGTGTTGCTTTTAGATTTCAAACTATAAACTACTCGTATATTCATCCCTTTTTAAGGAAAAAATAACCATTTAAATTGTATTTAATAAATATTTATGAATATGAGAATATGTAGATGCCTGTTTTTAGCTATAACCATACATGATTCACCTATTTATAAATATGTATATTTACAAGTAGTAGAATTATATGATTATATTTGCAGCATTAATTATAATTTAATTAACAACTTTCAAAAACTTATTGCAATTACTGCTTTAAAACACTTCAAAGACAGGGCTTCTTGTAGTCTGATTTCAGTGTCATCATCAGTCAGTTTTGTATTAGGAGAATGTACAAGCCAATCCATTAGCAAAATATTTTGTTCACGAAGATCTGGTGTGGCATGGATGTGGAGAGGAGGGTGCCAGCTCAGGTGCGACCTTGTCACCTGACCGTAGCTCAAAATTACGAGGCACTTGGTGATAGCAGAGTATTCGAAACCCATTAACCTAAAAGTACAGTCCGGTGCTCTCCTGTACCGCTATGTATGTATGTTCACGAAGATGGTTCCCTCAAATAACTTTTGCAATTTTCGGAATAAAGTTACCCATTGTACCTCCGAAAACAATGTCGACTTAATCAAATATGCCACTTTTTGAAATGTTTGGTGAAAATAGTTATATATAATAACATATCACAATTATAATTCTTACAAAATTAATGTTTTACAGAACGAAACACTTAGTGATATTGCATATACCTAATACAACCTTACAGTTCGGTAACTTGGTAAGAGAAGTATCCATACTACTGGTTATAATTACATGCATGTTTCAAACGCAAAGACGCTTAAACTTTAGTTGATATTGTTACTAGACTTTCTCTGAATTTACTTGCAAAAGTTCTTAACAGTGCAGCGACTTTTGGTCGATAACAGTAATCTGCGATTAATGATCATATGCTCCATTTCCTTAATCCCAAATATACTTCTCACAGTCTGATTTTGTTTTGATAAATGCAAGCCTTTGCCAATACGAATTACAGAAAAACTCATTCCATCAGCTTCTTTAGATAGTGGATATATATTATTAGATCATGCCTTTTTGGCCAATGACACGCCACTGTAAACCTTTTGATAAATTATATCATTTATGTCTAAAAATATCTTTCTTAATGGCTTCTTCCGCTCTTCTATTTACCATAATCATGTTAATGAGATCAGGTTTCTGCGAATTAAAATATTTATTCTCTCTCATATACTGCTTGTTTTTCCAGTATTTTTTTTATATAATTGCGATGAATTTCAGCACTTTACTAGACATGCAATTTAAATTCACCACAACGCCAATTTCTATAATCAGGAAAATGTAATTTTCCCCCCTTTAGAAATCAAAACCGCATACTTTAGTAGGTTACTTTAGAAATCGAAACCGCATAATTAATGTTATAGCATACTTAAAAGAAACCTCATATCAATCGAATTCGCATGCTTAAATTGGGCTAGTTTTTGCTCTGCATTTTTCCCATCAGAGAACTTTCTGTTATATTCTTGTCACTCAATATTTTATTATTGATTTGTCAATTTAAGCATCACAGAGAAGGACAGATATTTTTAACAAAAATTACTAAATTTAGAAACATTAAAAATAATAATTAATTAAGTTAATTAGTGATTAAAAAACTGTACAAAAAACTTATTTCTGTAGCTTCTCCACATTGAAAGAAACCTTTTATTGCATATATTCTAAAGTTGTTTTCCAGCTTCTTTTAAGAAGATAACAAATATTGTGTTATCTTCTTGGAAGAAAGTTGGCGCCACAATTTTCCGTATGGTATCGACGGCACCAAATTCCTTTGCAACATAGTATGGGTGATTATGCCTAAAACTTATTTTCTTCCATACTTTGAATAGTTATTTTGAAAAATAATATTGTTGGATAATTTTTGGATAATTAATTATTAATTATAGATGATAAAAGTTGCAATTCATATATATTCAATATAAACAGATTAAATCTTAGGTAACTGTCAAGTTTTAAAATTTATTAAGGCAAAAATTTTAAACAACATTTAAAATGAATAACAGTTTCTGTTTTAAACAAATACTAAAGTTAGATAATTATAATATATCAAAGAAAATTTCAAATATTTTATTGTACAAGTATTTGAGACATCAGCGAATTAGATAGAAATCTATGTTGATTCAAACTAGATTTCGAAAAATTATTGCTATTAAAAATTACTATATTAAAGAATAATTGAAACTTATAACTATAAAATAAATGCCTGCATCTAGAAATTTGAGGAAATTTTTTAAATTAGATATTAGATGAATACTATAATAAGAATCATAATTAAGAGAAATTTAAGTAAAAATAAGAAATATCACTTTAGACTCATTTACAATATCTTAAACCAGAATTACTTCAACTATGTCAAAAACAGATTATTTAAGTTCTTCAAACCATATTTTTTTTCATGAACGCATTACAAAAAGAATCATAAAAAACAAGAAAATTTGAATAAATTCTTAAGCAAATTGAGAAAATTTTCACATTGATCATTAATCAAACTCATCTATTAACCCTAAACAATTAATGAATTACTTCTAATGTGATTGTAGAATTTAGATATTTTCATACACAATTATTTTTCCTATTGTCATTAAGATTAATTATACTACAATGAAACATTTTGTGTTGCGATAACAGTTATTTTTAGTACAGAATGGAAATATTTCTATTAAATATGTAATTATAGAAATAAAATGCTTGGAAATCACAAGTTCTGGTATTTTACAAAAACAATAATTTGAAAGTCTTTCGCTTTTTTTTAAGATTTAAATTTCTTAATTAACACTTCATAAAGTCTGATCCTGTTTTTCAAATTTCCAATATTTCATGTGAAATTCGGAATGTTGAATGTATAAAAATACAAAGACCTAACGCGTTATTCAATAGCCAATGTCCACAAGTCACACCTCAAAATTTTTAGGAATCTTTCACTTTGGAATGTATAACAAAATCAAAAAATAAACAGATCTCCCTTATTTTTGTGTAGGACTGAATCCTCAAAATCGTTTTCATTTAATCCGTTATTTAGAATAGGCTTAGGTTTTCCAGGGAAGTTCTCCTATCTTGCAGCTGTTAGCGGATTCCAAATGCACAAGGGGCAGTTAAAAACACGCAGATGAAAGAACTCCCTCGGGCCAGATTTTTCGGCTGACCCCCTTTCCTCATTCCCCACATTCCTCTGTGACAGGGAGTAGTAAAATAAACAGATATCCCCTCGCAAACATGTCACCGTCAAGCGAAGGATTTTGAAACAGTCGTTATCTTCTTTTACTATTTCTACCCGTTCAGAATGTTAAACTTGAAAGCAGGCTCATTTCTCAGTAAAACAAAGTTTTTTAGAATATAAAAATATAAATACTCATTAAACAACATCTGCAAATTAAACAATTAAATAACATATGCAAATTTATACGAAAGCGTAAAAAAAAATTCTCACTTTCTTTTTCTCTTTAAATTATGAACAAAAATTAATTTAGAATAAATGTACTTAAATACTACCTAACTCCGACAAACACTGAGACAAATTTTACATTTTTTTATGACAGATGTATAATTTTAAGTATTTTTTTAGTTGTTCAAAAAGCTAAGAATAAATCAAACAATTTAAAAAGATATTTCAACTCAAAGAATGCATGTTCTCTATCAATAATTAATCTAAAAATATGCTTTATGTTTCCTCTTGTTAAAATAAAATTCATTAACAACAAACAATTCCATCCACATTCCTTAAAAATGATGTAATGGATAGCAGAATCTAATGTAAGGAAAACTGATGCTATTTAATTAAAATTATATATGATTATTCATTCTTAAATTAAAATAATTGTCTGGAAATAATTAAAAATAGTGAAGGAAAAGAACATACACATTTCCTTATTTATGTTTTTAATTTAGGATGTGAATAAGAAGGGAAATAAATCAAAATCGTTGTCGCAAATTTCAATTTTTGCTTGCCGATGAAGGACCAACTGAAAAGAAGTATAAACGTCTTTTTTTACAGCATAAAATAAATGATATTAAATTAAATGAAGTTAATGAAAATTGAATTACAAAAGTATCTTTTCACTTTAATTATAATGCGATAGTTGAATGCTGTAAAATGAATTTATTTATTTTTTTTATATAAAGAGAAAAAGACAAGAAATTTAATTTTACTCACTTAAATTTCTAGAAGTGCCTATTCCATCTTCATTACTAAGTTTAAATATGGATTATTTTAAAGTAAATAACAAAATTACAATCGAAATGTAGTTAAGAACAAAAGAACGGAAAACTAAGTTAGAAAAATTAGTTTTGCTAAAAATTCTGTAATTAATGGGAAAATATTTCCTCAGTTTTGATTGCAAAGCAATAATGAAAGGAAGAAAAAAAATAGAGTTTCATTCATAGAGCGAAAACTTAAATTAAAATCAGAGAAAATAGAAATGAATTCGAAAAATTGGGTATATTCAATTATTAAATCATCAAAGTTTTAATTGAAATAGATCTAAAATTTAAACAATGAGATTTATAAAGTAAGAGAAATATGAAAGTGAATAAAATATTTGTAAAACTTAAAAATCATGAGTAGTTGGTTATTTAATTTTGATTTAAAATTATTATCCGAATAACGTTTTAAAAATTATTATTTGAATTCAGTTAAAGAAAAAATGTTTGAACCTTTCAGGGAAAGAAAGATGAAGAAAAAGTATCAAATTAGAGCTAAGAAAATAGTTTCCAACACAGAATGATGAAGGAATGAGAAATTTTGTAAGAAAGAGTCTTATAAAATTTCTTATTCATAAAAATACAAAACTTAATCGTCATTCTTGTCAAATTGAAAGTGCTTAGTAATTAAATTCACACATTAATATCAATATTATTACTTTTAATTATTAAATTAATAACCGAACGATAATTATAATGATTTACTGAAATTTTTAAGAAAAACGTGTGCGTATATTCTGTCATAAGAAGTATGTAAAATTAGAAATTGAATATTTTGTTACATGAACTATATTGTGATATTTTCCTATTTTTCTTATTGAACATTATTTAAGAAATGAGTTTTGAAAATTGCAAATATATTAAAACAATAATATTCAATATTTTGTTTAAAAAAAAAAGAATTTAGCAAAGTTTTGTTCTTTCTAAATATTAAATCAAAAAACTTAAATCAGTCTTGTAAAATCTTAAGTTAAAAATGCTAGGTATAATAATAAATGTACGTGAAATTCGATCACACAGTAATAACAAGCTCATGCATTCCTTCTGTCATTTCTCATCTCGAAACAAAATTTATTAATTTTCCATTCTACATAATCAACTGCAGCTATTTTAAGGAAGTGTGAAATCCAAAAATAAAAAGAAATAACCAAAAATAAGAAGACGATAATTCCCCGATAATAGAATCTGCTTATCCAAATAGTAACTAAAATGTCACGGATACTACTTGCATTTAGAATCTAGATTCAATCTTCAAGCTGTAAATGACAGCAGTCAATTCGGATAAGCAGTCAAGCAGCAGAGCTCTAGAAGTAATTAAGGAGGGAGGGTACCCTGGAAGCGAACTTGTGGAGATTCATTTGATAGCTTTTTTAATTTATTTCATTTTTGCAACCATGAATATGACTAAACCTATCATGCTATTCGCTCGGAAAAGTGAAACATTAAATGTTATGAAAAACATTCTATTCTCGCATCTTGGTCGGAGAGAAACAAAATATTCCAGATTTTCTTTAACGGTAATTGCATTTGTAAAAAAAATTTCTAAGTTAATGTAAGTTATTTAAATGAATAAGTTTCAATATTACATTTTTCCAGTGAGAAGCATTAGGTTATCTTGTTTATTAAGCACGAAGCTTACGAAAAGTTAAATTTACAATTACTTAATGAACGATTTTTAAAATGTTTATTCTTTTTCTGTAAACAGTGAAATGTTGTTCAGAAGAAATATTTCAGTGTTTGTTCATGTTCATCACTTTCATTTCTATGTACATAAATAATTTTAAACGAGCATTATTTTCGTGTTTATATTTTCAAATAGGTTATCTTGAACTGTTAAAATTTTCATGCATACAATATTAAACGTACACACATGCATAAAATGTAATATTAATGGCACTGGTGACCGCGCGCGCGGAAAATACAAGAAAATCATATTTTAAATTTATTATGTTTTTACTTTATTTGTTTTGGAAAATATATGAGTCGGAAACTTGCAATCTTCCAGAAAAAAAGCATCTATGTAAAAGCTATTTAATATAGATATCTGAGTAAATAAAAATTTATGAGAAACTCCTTTAATTTAATATTTTTTGCAATTTATAGCAGTTACTTAAATATGGTATTTATTAAATTCAAGATTTTCGAAATTATGCAAGAGAAATTAAATTCATGTTGTTTTCAAAACTATTTTAAAAAAATTATTGATAGAGTAACTTATATTAATTGTAATATATGTAATATAGATAATCTAATTAACATAATAGTAGTATATTTTGTTTTGAGACAAGTCTTATATTGTTTTGAGGCAAGTCGAACACACACGATATCATAAATTTCTTTTAAAGCTGCGTACCAATTTATAATTGGTAGTTTTATATAAGAACCTAAAATGTAATGCAGCATTCATTTAATAATAAAATTTTTCAAATGACGTATAATTACATTAAACAGAATTACATTAATCAGGAGTTTCAGAAATGCTTCATTAATTTATTAAAAACTGGAAAAATCTAGTTCTTTATTAATTAACTAATTTATTTTTATTTTGAATATGTAATTTTTAAAGACCATAGATATTTACAATCATAGTGTTGTAACCATAATTTCAATTTATTATCTATCTTGACAATCTTAAATTTTAAGAAAATGACACTTAAAATACTTTTTTAAAAACTTGGAATTCAAACAAATCTCAACAGATTCGTATAAACGGCATATGCACAATAATTTACTTATATTCTATTTAAAGTAAATATTTTGCTGTTTACAATTATTATCTAAAAATCAATCTAATCTTAACCTTCCCGAATATTTGTACTCTAGTACAAGATTTATAAGTACAAGATTTATATTATACTATTTCTCAAGTACAAGAATTACTTGAGAAATATCCTGAAATATGCCAAAAAAGAAATATCCTTCTTCAACTTTTGGTAATTTTTATATTAATAATTACATAAACATTTTATTAACAAAAAATATGTTTTAATCAAACATTTAAATTTTATTATAATTGTAATTTTTAGATAGTAATTTCAGAAAAGCAGAAATCTGTTTTAATACTTTATAATTTGTCAGCTATTATGAAAATAACAGCAAATTGCTTAGATGATTAAATTCTCATTTTGCGAGAAAAAATTCACATTAAGTGAAAATTATATGATCTCTCATATTACAATAAGCAATAGGTATTTCTAGCATCAGAAAGTATTAGATAAAATTTTAAAATAAAATCACACTACTGATGGTTTCGAAATTCCATCAAAATTTAATAAACGTAAATAAGTTAATTCCCCCCCCCAGTATGCAATTAGAGTGGCGCAAAGTGTAATAGAAAACTAGATGCATCAGCGAGATGCTTTTCTAGTTCAGATAAACTATTTTGAAAATAAATTTTTCATTTAATTTTCTTTTTATTTTTCAAAAAAAAAATATATAATCAAATAAAAACCACACACAATTTCCACATTTTTGCCGAGAATTACAGTTTTGCTCATAATTTTCTTGGTAATTAACAGGGGACTTACCAGAGTGGAAATGACACCGTTCATAAATTAATAAAGCATTAAAGCAATCATTAAAAATAGAAAATCATATAGTAGGCAATGATATAGGAACTTCAGAACTATGATTTCAATTTATTTGAGTTGACACTGAAGAAGATCATGAAGGATTCAGAAATAACTCAAAATGACTTAAAAGATGTGGTTAATTTAAGTGATTAAACTTTATTATTATATAGATTTGACTTAAACTTAAAAAGTGGATAGAAAAAGGATTACAACTTATTGCAATCATTAATAAACGTTTTCATCTCGGTCGAATGGCAAGACAGCACTTTTTAGAGTTTAAGAGTTCGATCCCAGCCACTGTAGAACATCAGGAGATTGATGTTACGCTTTTGCATGCTTAGGTGGGTGCTTGGGAGTTTTCAAGGTTCCCTCCCTTTTAACGCATGAATATAGTCCATTATCCATGGAAAATCCTCACGAAATGTTATTTAACAAGAGAATATTAAGATGGCTTACGGCCTAGTAGCTTTTCTAGTCTTAATGTTACTTTCTTAAGATATCTAATTCCTTAATTTTTCCCAAAACAGCCTTAAATTAACAAGTGTAATATAAACTCTGTAACTATAAAGTATTTGTTTCATTCTCAAACGGCTTATTTATTGTAACAATCTACTTCACATGCCACATTGAAATCAAGAACATTATTTCCTTTATTTTATTTATCTCTTATTACTTTTGAAAGGAGAAAGCAACAACGTTTTGTTATTTTGTGAGATACCTAATGAAGTAACAATGAAAGAAGAAAAAATGAATTTTTATTTTCTTTTTGATGAATACTATTAAAATCTAAAATTTGCTATCTTATCCAGTTGCAATTTTCATTGCTGGATTGATCGGTCAATGGCCTTTTTCTACAAGCTGAAAAAAAATGAGCTTTTAGACTTCTCAAAAATACTACAAATATTCCACCTTTGGCACAGGTAATCTTCGGACACGGGCCGTTCTGGAGAGGTCATCAGGGAACAGAAGGAGCGGGGGTGGGTGTCTGGAAAAAAGTAACAAGGTGCGGATGATCTTTCAAGCACACCCGATGGCCATTTAGGACGAGCCTACTTTCCAACCAACGCAATCTCTCTTACTTACCTAATAGCTAATTTAGTCTCTAAAGAGACAATCGTTCTTCGTCAGAGTCCAAATTACAGCTATTATTGCTGGCTTTGTGTTTTAGAGATAACAGCCCGAAGATGGAGACGAGGATTGGCCTCCAGTATGGGAACGGGCTTAAATTCTAAATTCATATGCCTCAAAGCTGATGAATTACAACGTTCGTGCAAGGCCAAATCAAATCGTCGCATCTTTTTTGCTCTTTCGCCTCGCATTTGCCTCGACGGAAAGTGAGAGGGGGTGGTGTTTGGGAGGGATGTTAAAATCTGAGGGAAAGAAGCTTTAGCATAATTGTGCTATATGGCTCGGGGAAAAGGATAACGAGGACCGCATCGTTGGAAACAGATTTTGCCTGTGATGAGCAGCTGCTGAGAATCACTGAGCAGATTTTATGCCGGATATGTGAGAGGGAAATGTGATTAAGTATCACTCAAAGTCAGCGATAAAGTTATTTAGGAATATAACTAGAAGAAATTTCTCAATTGTGATATGTTTTTCAACGTAACTCTTGAAGCAAAATATGGCACTCATTCTTATAAATGTAAATCAAAAAATATTCTATTCTTTTCGTATAACCATATAGCAAATATAAATTGATAATCATAGATTTAAATATTCAAAACAGAGTTATGTCTAATGTTTAAAAGTTTTTTTATGCAGTTCTGTTTTAACTGCATATTAAACGTTTGTTTAATATTACGCGCAAGTTTAATATTTTTTTAATTTATCTCTCTTTTTCTCTTTCTTTCTTCCTGTATGCATATATCCTAAACTTTAATGTTTATAGTCTTTCAGAAAAGATATAGCTTCAAAAAATATTATAATTTAATGCTAAAAAATTTTATCTTGTTTTTACAACTACATATAAGTCAGAAAATGTTGAAGTTCAGAAACATTATTTAGTAATTTTTATGTATTGTATAACAATAAATCTCATTAATAAATGTTGTGATGACTGAAGTACATTTAAAAATTTCAGAAATAATAATATATTTTCTTTAAATTTGTGAGAATTGCAAGCAATTATACGAAAAGAGAACTTAATTATCTTTTTCATTAATAATACAGGGCTTTTTAACTTTTCTAGGATCTAAAATTCAGGATTCCTAATACATGATCATAGCTTTAAGGAAGAATTTGCTTATTAAGTAAGTATTTTCTAATTATTTTATGAATTGACTTAAACTCATTCCAATTTTAAATCATACGCTTACATTTAGATAAATACTTTATATCACTATAAGTAGCTATTTTAAATTTAAATACAAATATATCTATTTGTTGTTCAAAAATAAAATATATTCTTAGATAATTATAAGAATATTTATTAATATACAAAATATATTTCTATATCTAATATGCATCACAAAAAGTCATGTGAAACATATTCAACTTGTAACAACGTAACGTTCTTGTAAAAAAAAGAAAAATATTTATAAATTTGACATTTTTAATATTTATTTTTCCCATCTAAATTAAATGCTGCTTAACATTTTGACACATTTAAAGAGTAATGCAATATTTTTATGATCAAATATTATAAAGAAAATAAGTTGACAAAATGCAAAAAAATTATTTATTATTTCTTTGTGTAAAAAATATTATACAAAAAAATTATTAATATAAAAAATTATTTATAAAAATTATACAAAATTCAAAAAAAATTATAATTATTATAAAATTATTAAAATAAAGTAAGCAAATTTTATTATTAACTAAAAATGCTGATTTGAATTTCAAGTATTCGTAACTCTTGCATATTTCAAGCCCAGATTAGAACTTACTAATACATATGCCTTTTAGATATTTGCTAAATAAAACAGTGCTGAAACATATAAATTACTTTATTTACTTTGAAAAATAACATGAAAAATAACAGGGAGGCCAGATTAAAATTTGTGCTACTCCAGGCTATTTATGTTACATATAACGGTTGTTATATGTGTTATTCTTTTATTTTACTGACCTCAGCTTTTTCTTGAACAATTTATAGGGATGAATTGTTAAATTTTCATAACAGTAATGAAAAATTTATTGTAGTCTCAGACTAATAAAAGAGAAAAGGTATTTCGAAGTATCATTATCGCTAGATAGAAACATGCGTCCTTTGATTTTGCACATGCCATTAAATAAAATTACCAATAAAAAATATTTGCTATCGACAATTTTTCCAAAAAAATTTAATTTACGAGAAATTCCGCACAAAATGCAAACAATGACATTTTATAGATAATTGCTTTGCTGACTAATCCTTAATGACGCCAATGCTCATAAAATGTGAGCAAATTTAAAATTAAATTGAACTTATAATATCTATAATTTAATTGTCTAATCTGAAAATGATAGAAAATATTTATTTTATTACGAAAACAACTTTATTACGCTTTACTTGATCAATATTTCCATATTGATCAAGTAAAGCGTGATCAAGTAAAGAAATATTGATCAAGTAAAGGAAATATGAATTAAAGATTTCAGTAAGCGCACATGAAGATATGAATTTGATTTTACTATAAGATTATTCTTCATAGTAAGTACATATAATGTGCACGCAGAGTTTAAACTTCTATTGTATCATTCGCATAAGGACATTACTAAAAAAAACATAAATTATGAACCAATAAATGATGATAAATAATTATAAACTAACTATTTTAAAGTTCATTGAGAAAATTTTTAATTATGATAACCATTTTTATGAAAAATTATATTTAATTTTTGAATAATTCAAATCATAATAAACTTTAAAAGCTTTCCTTAATGTTTCTTATTTGTTATTGCATATATGCTTTTATGAATACCTTCACATAAACTTTAGTAACATAAATATCGCTTTTCAGAAAAAATTCCCCTGATTGAAATTTGCATCATTCTAGTCAACATTATTAGACAAAACACACTGAAAGCAAAAGAAATCACGGAATGAGTATTTAAAAAATATGTTGAATAATTTATAGTTTGCTAGTTTCTATAAGTAGAAATGAAATTTTAAAAGTAATTTTCAAATTTTATAACTAATATTTGTGGCAAATATTTAACTCTCAAAATCATTTGATATCATGAAGTAAATGAAAACGGTTATGGTATCATTTTAGCATCCACTGTATATTTGCTTTCATTGAAGATTTTTCATAGATATGGGTAATGGGTAGTATTCGGGTGTCACAAAGGACGAAACCCAGAACACTTACAGTGACAGATGTGCGTGATACAGGTGCTACAGAAATGCAGTCCCCCGTTGTTTGTTTAACTCCAGTCGGAATGAAACCTAGAGTCTGGAAGAACGGGTAGCAGATGTTGAGTCTCAGATTTGTATAGATATATTATCCGGGTGAGTATTTGTGGGTTTCCTCATACTGTGACACGTAAAAACGGTCCATTTTACATAAAAAAAAAAACCTCCTAGAAGCTAATATACTGTAAATGCTTAAAAAGCATTTCAATAGTTTTGAATGTTATGCTTTCTAGAATACATTGTCAAAACAACCTTAAATATAATTGATAAATTTTTCTGTCACTTAAAAAATTTAAATTTTAAAGTCTATTTTGTTTATATGTAATTTTCTTTTTTTTTTCAGACAAATGCATTGACACTTTGAATTTTGCAAAACAACTAAAAATATTTTGGTTAAATGCTATGTAATTACAAAGAATAATTTGAGATGTTTTACTAAAATTATTTGTCTAAAATTATTTGGTATCTTTTACATATAAATATTTATATATGTATATATATGTATGTAAAAGATACCTATAGACAAATAATTTTAGTAAAACATCTCAAATTATTATATATATATAATATTTATATAATATATATATATTATATATATATATATATATATATATATATATATATATATATATATATATATATATATATATATATATATATATTAATACCGTGCATTCCTTAAAATTACATACTCTTTATTTCATTTCACAATACATCATTTTATTAAATTATTATAAGCAACGCAAAAGGTTTTTGATTTTTTAAAATTTATTTAAATGTTCGGTTTGATTGTAATTAGCTTTAATGTTGAGAGATAAGATTGAAATTAAAAGTAAAATTTAGTCAAAAGCAAGAATGTTAGAAAAAAAATAATTATACTTGTGTGGTAATAGAAAGTCAAGTTTCTAGAATCAAACAAAATGTATTAAAATAAAGTTTTGTTTAATAAGACATAAAATACAATGTACAAATTTAATAGACATAAAATACACTATTAAATTTGTACATTGTTAATAGATTAGTATTTATAATTTTTGTATTTTAAATCCTTATTTACTTTGTTTCCTACATATTTAATTTCCTTTAAGCAACCCCTTCATTATTAATAATTTTTTATTATTTTATAACATAATTACATATCAATTAACAAAAATTAAAAACTCATTACGATTTCTTCCTTAAATGCTTCATTTCTTCCAAGAATCAAAGCGTTCTGTAATTTTAAAATTTTTTATCAGTGGAATTTAATTAATTAATTGCTGTAAATTCTCTAATAATTTATAAGGAACAACTTAAATTTCCTATGTACAAAACGCAAAGAATTTACCATTTATCAAAACGAAAAAATTAAGTAAAAATAAGAGCTTCTTGATACTTTTGATAACGTGAGAAAGCAATTAGGAAATTAGCAGTTACTTAAATTAAACAATACAAAATACGAAAAATCTTTTTCTGGAATTCCAATGATAAATTTATATATACTATGTAAAATGTTGTGAAAAAAATTCATATGTTTGAAGAGAATTGTTTAAGAAAAAGTACATTCCCATTTTTTCTCTCATTGAGTTATTGTTGAGATTTATTTACAATGTAGTTTCATTTTATATATGTGGGTTCGATACTTTTGAATAACCTTTTTATATTCATTATTTACACCTTACTACTTATGAGTAATGTGAAATAAAATTATTTCATTTAAAAAATGCAATGATAGCAATATCTTTTTTCAAAATTTAAGGGAATATTATAATTTAACTTCTACATTACAAAACTTTTTCCAAGCAATTTTTTATATATTCTTTTCATTTAATTAAATTTATCATTCAATTTTTATATTACACTGTGGCCTCCAAAAGGTTAAGAAGCAACATGTTTTTCGAAGCTCACCATAAAAAAGGACGCTAACAATAAAATTTATAGTTTATATAAATGATAAAAGCTAACTTTTGTAATTTTATGCAAAAACACTTGCTATCACTTTTTTTTTATTATAGAAAAGAACAAGTATATATGAGTGATAGATGAATTTTTATACACTAGGGTTTTGTAATTACGCGTATAAATTTTGTTGAATTTCAACTTTTGTTAGCAGATTCGTTGACAATTATCTGGGGGGTGCCCCAATGTCAGAGAGAAGTCGTTTTCCCAATTCGTTTGGGTGGTGGTTGGTGGGATGAATGGAAATGGCGTCACATGTGTTGATGCTGCTAGGCGCCTTAAAATCTGTGTGGTCCACCGCCGTAACGAAGCTTCCAGAAGACATGTACTAGACTGACAACGAATTACTTTTAGTTTAGCCCATATTAAAACTATTTTTTGATATGCTTCTATGACATTTTCCCACATAATTGTAATTATTCTTTTTTTCCAAGTATAGACTTTTACAACGAGATTGATTGATTTTTTTTTTGTTTATTTTCTTGTAAATAATTTATTTGTTTTTCTTATGAAAACTTCTATGTTGCAATCAATACATACCTGTTTTGTGCACATGCCATCCAAATTTGGTGCTTTTACAATCACTCATTTACAAATTAAACGCTGAAAAAAACGGTTGTTTCTTAACTTTTGGAGGCCAGTGCATTTAAAATTGATTATTCAAAAATTTAATTAATCTGCGGGGAAAATATATCAAAAAGTGTAAAATGTTAACTAGAAAAATTTAATTTAAATTTCATTTCATTGAATAAACAATTGCTGTGAATAAACTTTTTCTTTTTATTAAATATGTTACAAGTTATAGGCAGTTCATTTCAAGTAAAATATAAAAATTGAAATTTCATCATTTCAAAGATGAGGACATAACAATAAAAAATTGAGGAATAAAATTCACAAAAATTTCGAACTCATAAAACTTGACTTTTTTAAGTTAAAAAAGGCAAATTCAGGCAATTTTTAAAAAATATGGACCTGCATCAGTTCAGTTAGTAACTTTGTTATTATGAATTAATGTAAAGGGCTCGAGTCTTGATCGAGATAAAATTAACAGGTTTATATAAAACCTTAATATTTGAAGGTTGCTTAAGTCAATTAGGTTCGTGTCAGTGTTATTTTATGTGTGATATAAAAAAGCAACTATATATTCTCACGTGCATTCTACACTACTTATACACATTTCGTAAATCCTTGTTTGTGTATATTGTATACCAGGAAAGAATCTATAGCAATTTGTGTAGCTCTAGTAAATCCAAGAATGTAAATTGACAGCATACTTTTTAAGCGATTTACTTTTAAAATGTCTTAAAAACACTTTAATCTTCTTAAGTTATGTCGCATTATATTTAAGCATAAAAATAAAATCAACAGTTTTCTTATAATTTTTCTTTATGACAATCCCTGCATATCTGATATTGTAATATATAATATTGTAATACCTGAAATATTTAATATTGTAAGTATTACGGCAAAAAACTTTTAAAAAAATTGTGTTTTAGCTATTACTGACTTTAATCAAGAGAATTATTGGAAAAAGAAAATTGTCAACATTTTATCAAAACTCAATCCTATTAGTTATAGTTTAATATTTCTACTTCACTTTATCAAATTCTCTGAAATTAGATATTTATTTGAAAGATTTGTATAATTTAAATGTAAAACGTATTAGTTTAAATGAAAAACATTATTATGTAACAGAATTGTTAAACAAATACATGTACGCCTCTCACATTACGATTCTTGTAAATCCATTGAATCATTTGTCATAGCAACAAGTAACTTTTATACAATAAGAGGATCATTTATACTGTAGTATAAAGTAAAACTTTTTATGCTATAGGATCAGCGCAAGTTCTAGCTTTGTTTGAATTCATTTATCTATTTAAAGTTTCATTACAAATTATTAAGATATCAAATAAAATGTTTGAAAAAAATCAATAGTGTTTAAATTTTTTTTTATCTAAAAGTGAATTATTGTTAACGAATAAAAAAAAGTTTTTAGCAAAAGTTGTATTTTGATTTAGTTTTGACTGGAAGCATAGAGTTATAGAATATTTATTTCTTCAATTTATTTCGCATTCTAACAAGAAAATTTGTACTTGCTTTTATAGGTTATCATGAAAAAGAATATATAATTAATGGTTATAATAAGAAGGAATGAAATTATGCGCATATACAATGAATTCTCTAAGTTACTCATTGAAATTTTAGCTATATTACTTATGGAAATCAAAAGTTTTATATTGGATATTATTAAATATTAATTTATATTTAGTATAAAAATTTTACGTTTCATTTGTAGTTACAAATTTTCAAAAAGGCACATTATACATTTCAAATCTATAAATTCTGAAGGTAGTTTCCTAGTTATTTTTCTTTCTATTTAAAATAGAACTGTTAAAACTCTGCGTTTTTTATCAAAGACTAATCTTTTTTTATTATCATTAAGTTAAAACCGAGAAATTAGACATTTTTAAGAATCATTTAAGATTTTTTTGACCATTAAAATATTAGAAAAATATACAACATATGTTTTTCTAGCATTTAATGTAAATGATATTTTTCGCTCAATATTTAAATACCATTAAATAGAATTTTATTTGTTAAGGACTATATAATGTTTAATACAGTAAAATTTACACTAACTATGCCTTAAAACTCTCTTCAAATTCTCAGAAAATTCAATGTACATTTAATAAAAAGAAATTCAAAAAATAGGATAGTTAAGATATATTTCCCACAATAACCTTACGTTTACCAGGTAATGAAGCTCAGAGAACACAGTAACAGGTGCATCCAACTCATTAAAATTCTATCACCGTGAAGAATATTCTCACATTTGTTGTGCATATTTTATTGTCACACTTACCCAGTCTTAATGAAAATTTATTAGATGACAGAAGGAAGAAAATTGTGTCTCTTTTCTTGTAATTAGAGCAGCGATTACTTGGGTCATTGCTTACTTAAAGGTTGAGCTTCCTATTTAGAATTTTAAATACTTTATCATTAAAGCATGGAAGGGCAACTATATCGATGAAATAAACATTTTACTATATATATACAAATAATTTTCTGAGAAGATATTTTTTCCATTGTCAAAATATAATATTATTTTTTTTAGTCATTTACTCATTTATCACATTAACTTCATAACTTTCATTTTTATACTTTTTACTGCACAAAGAAAAACTTACTCCTAACTCTACTTGGACAATTTCTGTTGATGCGAAAGAAATGTTTATTATAATGCATATTTTATATCTTTTTCCATTATATATAATTACATAAAGACAGAAGTATAAAAATAGATGCACAAATTCATGAAGTATTGAAAGATCTCAAAAATATTTTTGACCACTTCTTGAATTACTTTATTTTTAGCTAAACGATGTTATCGCAGTGTCTTCTTCACAGTCGGTTGGATTCACCAAAATGTATTGTTTTTTTTTTAATCTAGTCTCTTATGAATATGCAAGCAAAGTGCATATCAGAGGCATAGTTTACTTTATAGTTTACTTTTTTATATATATATATATATATATATATATATATATATATATATATATATATATATATATATATATATATATATATATATATAATACATGCATTACAATCGAAAAAATTAAAAGTTTATATTTTCAAATTATTTTAAGTTTCTAAGAAAAAAATTCTATTATAATAAAATATCTCTCAATGTATAATAAATAAGCTAAATGAAGTTTTAAGAAATATATTAACATTTTAGTCATTTTTTTACAAATACTTTAGGTATGAAACTTTTCTTGCAAATGCAAAACAATTCGCTATTTAAATGCTATAAGAGTGGTTTTTTTGCTCTTTTTAACTTACTTAATTCTAGAATTTTTGTATATGCTGAAGAATTAAGAGTACACACACACAATTTTCCGAAGCCAACATTTTAATATTTTTTCTTATGGGCTTCTATGCATACAATTGTGCGTGAGTGACGACATTTAGAATTATTTGAAATGCATTTTACTAGGAGCAGTCACTTTTAATTGATTTGAAATGCTTGCAATTTGTAAAGAGTAATCATATATGTTGCAAGATATTAAAAATTGTTACACCAAAATCGACAGGCTACACATATGAAATTCACATGACATGAAGAACGGAAAGTGATAAGCAAAATAATTAAATATTCAAAGCGTTCATATAAAATAAGCAATAATAGTGACACTTATAAGGTCCTTAAATGAGGAAATTCATTGTAAAATAGATTGTTAAAACACAAATTTCATTTGAATTCTGATGCTTGATAATAACTTTCTGGGATGTCCAATTACAGTCAACGGGGTTTGCGGTTTATAGTTTCACACTAATGTCACTCGATGCAATATTATCAGAACAGTGTATGCAGAATATGGTATCTACAGGTTCAAGACAAGTCATACGGAATGCCATGCTGCGATTTAGCTTTCTTATCACTTAGAGCCGAGAAGACATTCGTTTCTCCCGCTGCTTTTTTGAATCGTTCAGCCATTTCATCATACCTGAATGGGTTAATTTATAGGACAACGGTAAACACAAACAGGTTGAAGATGGTTGCAGCAGTATGCTATAGCTTTTACCCTATCGAGGACAGAAGCGATGTCATCAGAACATTATGTGACCTGGCTCTTCAGAGGAATCCCAGTTCTGTTTGCAACATCATGCTGGTTACTACTACAGTACCTCTGAATACACGATCCAGTCACAATTTACTCTCATTGATAGCACTTTAAACTGTGGCCATTACATTTCTGTTAGAGTTTATGGTTCTACCCTTTACTCTAGCCCTGTGAATTGATATGTTTCAGAAGAATAATTAGTGACCACTTTTCCGGTATTGTAAGAATCTTTTTAAGAAAATGTTTGGTTGCATTCGTCTTCACTTGTCCACATCTTTCACCAATATATTTTCAAAGGCTACTGAGTGACTGATTCCTCACCATACGCCAATCATATGTTTGATGAACTGTCCTGTTGAAGCAGCATGGTCAGTTGTAGATATCATTAAATCTCCATTTGTTTTAATGCTTAGGTATATATATGTTGTTAATATAGCCAGAAGTAGTTATTTTGGGTACTGATTTCTCAGGGTCTATGTTTACAGATTTCAGGAAAAAATAAGCTCTTGTTATTCCAGTATCATTTTTAAGTATATTTATTTAATAAGCATCACTTTGTTATTTACATTTTATTCTGGGGTATATATTGCTCTTGTATACAGTACAAATACTTTTATTTAATTTTAATCTTTTATTCAAAAAATTTTAAAACGTAAAATACTTAACAAAATTAATCTTTCCTTAGCCTAGAAAACAGTTTTATTACTTATATAATAAATCATTATTTTAATTTCAAAATAAATATTTATACTTTTAGATTTAGTATGAAATGAAATCAATTTTTAATGACAGAATTTATAATTTTAATTTAATTTTATCTTAATTATTTAAATTTATAATAATGTATAAAAGATACTTAATTTTTTCGTATATATTTTAATAGTACTTTTTATCACCGCCTCTTATTATGATGATTTTTGATTATAATATCAAAATTAGAATGTTCAAACTTCTTTCTAAAAGAACTACGTTAATTATTCAATTATTTCATATTGTTGTGCTTTATGGTATTATTTTTGATGATGTTAGAAATGCGTATGTGGTTATAATTAATAAAATAATACTTCGAATATTTTATCGTTAAATGGTTATTTTTTAAACTAATGACATTTTCAAAGTTTACAAGCTCTAATTCTTATATTCTTTTACATTTTGAAGGTTTATTGATCCATTATTTCAATATATATTATGCTTTTAATGGAGGTATTATCACTTGATTACAGAACCTAGAAAGTTTAAGACTTAATCACTGCACTTATTGAAACTTTGTTCTATACAATTCAGAAAACATTTGAATACTTTTTGTCAAAGTTAATTCATTTAAAAAGGAACAAAATGAAGCTAGCGTATTAAAAAATTTTCTGAGAAAATGTTCATATTATCAATCTCTAAAAACCCGATAATGTAAGTAAAATATAAAATCTTTAGAAATTATTTTACCAATTTATTTGGATAAATAATATTAATTTTGAATAAAAATGAGTTTTAAATGATAATTGTTAAATTATATCTTATATCAAGCGTGTAATCTTAAGACTATAGTATCTAAACATGAACATCTAAAAAATAAAAGGCAAAGCTTTTTCAGGAAAGCAAAAAACAAAATAAAATATTCAAAACATTTTTTAATATATATTTTATGTATTCTGTATAATGTATGGAATAAATAAAAATCCCATTTGATTTTTTTTAATACCGTGAAAACATATAAAGCTTTTCTGGAACAAAAAAATTGATACGTAGTGATTATTTTTCATTTAAAAACTGATGAAGTTTAAAGATAAAATTTTAATTTAAAAAATATTTGACGGATTTTAGCATTTGGTTTTAGAAGATACACACATTAACATGGTGATGTTTATAGGATTTAAGTACCATACATATAAGTTTTTTTACTTAGATCAGCTCAAAAAATGTTGCTCTAAACAATAAAAATAATGGTATAAAAACATACTAAGTTATTTCACATGCTTTCTGTTCTCGAAAAATGAAAAATAATTTTGTAATGTAAAATTCTGATATAACTGTTATATAAGTTGAAATGCTACCACAAAATCTCGAATCTATCGTACATAAATGAGATTCAAACATTGAATGTAATAAAATAATTGGTACGTATTCAGTAAACTGTATAAGAATATAATTAGCATAACATGAAAGCTAAAGATTTTAATGAAAGATATAAATGTAGACTATAAAAATATAAATTCAATGTTAAATATTAAAGACATTTTTGTTTTATTATTCATGAGACATTATATTTGCTAAAAATGCTCTATTATTTTTAGATTAAATTTTAGGATTTTAATTAGATTTCTATATAGCTGTAATAATTTTATATAATCTTTAAAAATTTGCTCGCAGAATATAACTTTCAAATAACTTTTCCTTTTTGAACCTTACAATTTAAAAAGCCACACTAAGTATTTTTTAATATATACGTTTCCTTATTTTAAATAAGAACGGTAAAGTGTTTGTCAGTTGATTTTGGAAGACAAACTCAATCCATTTTATGACCAAATAAAAAATCTAGTGTAAATAACTAATTAATCATAAATATATAAATTACAGATAGTCCGGTTCTCTGCAGAGTTCTAAATTCCTCTTTACAAGACTACAAAAATCTCGGTATAAATATTTTGTCTAAACATATTGAATCAATAACAAAGATGAACTGCAGATAGCCAGCCATACAGCGTGTTGTGTATACAAATGGGAAGAAATGTAATCCAATATAAGACAACAGAAAGAAAGAATAAGAAAATTAAGAAAATTTTAATGTGTTTTAGAAATGTATCAAATAAAGTACTATAATGGTGAAGCGTACGATTATAAAATTCTTGTTTTTGCAGAAAAAAATTAATAAGATTTCTTTAAAGATCTGTGTATTTTTGGTCATACATCATACATACATTTTTGAATATTCATCATTACATATTATTTAAAAAATAAATGAATTCTGATTCATCTAAACTAAATTTTTAAAAGAACTCAGTACTTAAAGTGTAAGAGTATGTGTTGATGCTGAATTAAATGTCTTTAAAAAATTTCAAGATTTTTGGGTATGAAAATCTTTGCGTCATGATTTATATTACTTTCTATAATTTACTAATTTAAAACAAGATCCCTAGAAAATGGAATCTTTTAAATATAGGCTTTGAGATGCCATAATCTTTGAAATCCATAGATATCACGCTTTAATTGAAGAGACTACATTTATAGACTAAGAATGGCTTCTAATCGCTTTGCTATAAGGAAAATTTTCTTCGCAATTTTAGCAAATTACTCATAATTACTTGAGAGGGCTTGGCAATATTAAAGTGTAACGAAAGAAATGAAGGCTGGTACCTTCTACATATCGTTAGATTTTTAGTTGAAATGTTGAATGTAAGAATGCATTCTTTGGCAAGAATTTTCAGGTATCATTTCTTTTCGATAATTGGGGATAATCACATTGTTCTTTTGTATCAACCACGTGTGCATTAGTGAGAGCTATAGTCTTTTGCTGCAAATTATCGTGGTGAAGCAAACTAAACAAAAAGGGGAAGTAAATGTAGCGGAGTTAGTGTCACCTCCTCTTCTCCCTTTCTTTCACAGATTTTTAAGGTGCGTCACTAAGTACTTGTATCTGATCTATAGCTTAAATATGAAACTAAATGACAGAACCTCGGGGAATGTGACGATGCGTGACCTCAAGATACTCAAGATAGAAGGTATTGTGGTTCGCGAACCGGAACCGAATTATAAATTATTTTGCACCACTCCTCAAAATCATGTTTTATTAGAAAGATTTGAACGATTCAGTTTCTCTTGGTTTTTTAATTTTAATCCGATTCTTCGCGTGGCAAGGAAAATTATTTTAACTCACACATAATGGTTATTGATGAGATATTAAATAAAAAAATAGTTTATATATTTTCCTAAATTTTAAAGAATTGTTACTGATTATGAAATGGCACAAAACGGAAATAAATATTCTCTACTCACTAAATATATATATACACAAACAAAATTATACGGTTTGTGGATCGAACTAAAATGGATATTTTTTCTTTACATCTAAATTCTCTACTATAGTATATAGAAATTCTCAAAAACTTTATAAAAATAAATTCTTGAGTTTCTGAAAAACCTTTACACAAAGGAAGTGCATATTTGGAATGAAGTAAATAATCTATTAATATGACATATTTCCAAAATTTAATGGGCACCACACACACACACACACACCATAAAATATTAATATATATATATATATATATATATATATATATATATATATATATATATATATATATATATATATATATATATATATATATATATATATATATATATATATATATATATATATATATATATATATATATATATATATATATACATTTTTAGAAATCAAACAGTCAACAAGATTTGTAACCAATAACATCGTAAATATCTTTCTAATATTTTTTTTATTTTTTTATTTTTTTTATTAAATACCAAGGCATTTTATTACATACCAAGTAAATTGCCTACCGGGAGGATTTTTTTTAAAAATAGTGAGCCGTATTCACGTACTGTAAAGAAGGAAACCCGAAAATTCCCAAGTTAGCACTACGATAGACGAGCATGCTGAAGGCAAAAGCGCAACATTCATCTCTCGCTCTTCCACAGTGGCTGGGATCAAACTCGAGATCTTATGCTCTAGACAATGTGGTCCCTTCACTAAGCCCAACAAGTTACATTTATCAAATTTTTCCAACGGCTTTCAAAGTATCCATTAATAAGTAGTATTTTTTATTCTATTTCAACATAGAGAAATTTAATTCAAATCGGTGCAATCAAATGAAACTTTTCAGTTACTAAAAGTGATCCTGATTTCAGTTTCTTGGAACTTTGTCGCATTCTCCCTTAACAAGTATAAGAAAAAACCAATTTAGACGGTTTAGTTCTGCGATTATGTACTTTTGATTCACTTATGCATATCCTACAGAAATTAGCCTACATCACAGTGACGACTATTAATGAGATGATGGTTATATCTGGATAATTTTGATCTAAATTTTAAGATAATTTTTCAGTTTACCAAAACCTTTACAGAAAATAGAAACATTTTTATCAGAATGCACCTAATGATACGTATGGTGCTTCTAAGATAGGATGGATAGAAGAAAATTGCGTTATCTTCTGAAATTTGAGAAAGTTCACCGTCTTTGAGAAATCTTATCCTTTAGAGTTTACCTAACAAACTGTTACTTCTGTAAAGTAATTGAAAAATTACTCAAGGTGACGTTCCTTCAGGATATTTTGATTTCATTGTCAGCATTAATTTTTAAAATATTTTCCAATTTTAAAATCAAATGGTCATCAACGAGATTTTTAGTTCAAGCTGTCAAATTTCCAAAAAATATGTCGAATCCAACGATTTTTCATTAAGTCTACAATAAATTATACAAATGTTTTAGTTCTGAAAAAGTTTAGACTTGTTTGTGATAAATAACTAAAATCTGTACTAGTAAAAAAAGAAACTCTAAGGATACTATTTTCGACTTTATTAGGCAATAGACTGCTGTTTTATCAAGTGTTAGAATTAAAGTTTTAGTATTAATTAAAAAATTACCATTAATATTAAAATAAAAAAAACGAAGGAAGTAAACTTAATATATGATATTTCCATTCCTTTGAACAAAGAAATATGCAAAACAATCCCTAGTATTTCACGATAATGAGTGAAATACCTTGCATTAGTAGGGATATGTAGAAATTGCAAACGCTGAAATTGATCTCTTTACTTGAAAAATGTATTTACTCACTATGATTTGAATTCTTGGTATTTTCTAGCAACGATCATACTTTAGTTGTACAATCGGTAATTCGATCAAAGTGGTCAATTCATGAAATTTCTATATTTTAAGTATTTTATTACATGGATCTCGATGGTAGTAAATCCAATGAAGTAACTTCTCGTAGCCAATGGCGCCAAGACACTGTTCCAATGAATTAATGATACTAAAATTTTTTATTAATTAAAGTTTCAAGATCCATTTAAAGAATATGGATCAGATAGAGAAATGATATAAAACAAATCTGGAGAGTAACTACTACTTGTTGAATCAGCTATTTAATACTTGTGACCAAAACAGACAATCACCAATCACTCCAATCCAAACATTTAAGTTGAATATTTTGTGCGTAGAATAATGAGGCTCACATTACAAATAAGTTTTTGAGTGCAACAACATTAATTTTATGCATTGATTATTTACAATAGCATCCTGAGTTAAAAGTTCAGAGAATCATTCTTAAAAAATTGAGAGATTTTTAATATCCTGCTCAGAAATAAACCCACATAGTTTTAAAAGATAAAATTTACCTACTTATTCAATAATCTAGACATTTTAAATGTTAAGCCTCTGTCAACTGTCAAAGAAGATAGTAGTTTTTGTACAAGATCTGCATTACTTTATTTTGCAAAACCCACTTCTTATGTAAAATATTCAAACACATGCATGGCTATTCACTCATGCATTGCAATATATATTTTTCATCCATGATCTGGTGAGGTAAACTTGAACATTCCTTACTATTTGAAGTAGTTAACCTAAGGAATTGAACAATGGTGGAAAAATGGCTTTGAATGCACGTACTATAATGTAAGTAACGTAGACATTTGCTATTGATACTTTTTGGACTTCTGTCTCAATAGCTTTACAAAATCCATATCTATGTACTTTTGGCTTATGAAATGTACATATTCGCTGAGAAATTACTAACTTCTAATTTCAAAAGCAAATGGCGTTATATTTCTGCTCATCATAATTCAGAAATAGTCTGAGTTAATACTGGGTTGTTGCAGTATACATAATATTTTCTATTTATCTCTTTTTTCGGCAGTTTGGGAGTTTCATCCTCTATACATAATGGATGAAATCAGTTACATATTATTCTTGAAAGAATATCAAACTAAACGAAAGAAAACCAAACACTTTATTAAAAAGAAATGGTGTCAACTTTAGCTAGCAAAATTATCATTCAGTAGCTGAAAAATCATGACCTTATGGATGATTAAACTTTAGAAACCATTATTTTCCTACTGGAGGAAAAATCTTGCAAATTTCTATTCCAATGAGAGCAGTGATTTTTTTTCCAAAATTTAGAGAGGAATAATTTGATAACACCCTGCCCTAAAACTTTAAAAGACAAACGAATGTAGTTTCGTCTTGAAAATTTTCAAGTAATGTAAAAGAATATCTGGCTGTGTAAATAAGAAAGTTATCGTCCTGTAAATAGACAGCGTGAGGTGGACAAAAAATTTTATTCTAGGAATCTAGTTGATCATAATACAAATAATTTTAGGCACTCTTTAGCCTGATAAAATAACCAGGAAAATATTACGATATCAACTTTTGAAAAGAATGTGAGAAAAATAAAATTTATCTATTCACTGCTTCACACACACACACCACTTTTCAAAGATACACTCACACAATCTAGGTACAGCTCTCTAGATGTAACTAAGTTTAGTAGTGAAGAGAATAGTGAAAAAAATGACTGACAGGACAAAGTTATTTTTTTCATGCATTTTGACCGACTTTTACAGCCAGAGAGTAATTTCTGTGGTCATAAATTTTAAATTGGTTTTAATGAACTTTTTGCCATATTTTTTGGCTCTGTTTTTAATTTTACTTGGTATAATGAGAAAATAAAAATCTAGTTACTTTGAGTTATGTAGTTTTTTGCTACTTCCATAATCGACTAGATATTTTTACTTAGATTTGCATTTTGTTGGCACTTAAGTCTTACAAATTTATTTTTTATATATATAATATGTACTCACACAACCTATAATGAAATACTGACTTACTTAAAGAAATGCCAACTATATCAATTATAGCTTTTACAGATATTTCAGCCATCCAAACCCTAACAATTTAATTTCCTTGATTATATATAATTTTCAATAGTTTGTGGTATAAGAAACAAAGAATGATTCTCACATGTTCGCCATAATAAATGTTGGAATGGATTGAGAACGTTAAATGATTGATAGTTTAAAAATTACATTTTATTTATCATTCTATTAGATAGTTTCTCCTGATAGAATGGCTATTAATAGTTTATAATAAAATATAAATTTAACTGTAGCTTTATAATTATTAATTACAATTAATTACGATATTTTATTGATTATAATGATTAACATCTTTCGTTTTGGAATAATGTACAATTTAAAGAAACAAAAAAAATTAAAGTGGATAGGCAAGTATCTAAAATATTTTGATTCAAATCAAATTTAGGCTGATATCTAAGCCATTATAGTCATAGCAGAATTTTTTTCTTAATATATTCATTTTCAATTAGCTCTTATCTGGAATTTTTGAATTTGCTGTCTTTGATGCTTAACTCCACATTTCACAAGGGCAGAGCTTTTTGCATCAATCCAGTAAATGAAATTATTCAATCAATCTGTGTTGTTTTATTTCTATTGTTTCATTACACTTTCCAAACGCTCAAGTCATAAAATTGATCAATTAGTGCTTTATTTTTATCCATCCTCTGCTCTTTTATATTTTCTTAAATGCTCACAAAATATTACAATGTAAAATAAACGCAAGCAATAAAATGTACAATTATGAAAGTACCTTTCCACAGTTCTTCTTCTTTTATCGTCCTGTCCTCGTTAAAAAAGTTCACAAAAAGTTTCGCAGTTACCTTAATCTTTAACTTCACAAAAATGAAAAGTTTGTTCTGGTATAACCAATATATTCCTACAAACAATGAATTAAAACCTAAGTGATTTATCATAACAGAATATATTTTATAATTCAAAAATAATTTACCAAAGAATTCTGGATTACTTTGGAAAATAATTTAATAGAGCTTGTTTTGGTTTTGCTTGTATTTTTTAAGTAACTTACATGCCACTTCATATCGTGTATCACTTCTATTTTCTCAACTACAACTTGTAGACATATACATTACTAATATATCAAGGAAGCATATGATTTTAATGAAATTAATAAGTATTTATAACCAAATAAAAATATGTTTATTAACTCGTATCATAAAAATTGAAGAAAAACATTTAGATGATGTTGAAATTTAATTTAGTAGTGTGCGAAGAAATCCCGACTTCCTAACAAACCCAACTATCAAAATACTATTCATAAGTCATGGGGTAGTATTTCTGCAAAGATTTTAATAAAAGCTAAATTCATAACAGCAATAAATAAATTCTAAAAACGTTCTTTTCTTTCCTTAATTTCATAATATTAATTATTATGTATGTTTGTGTGTTTTTCCCCATTTCATTAATTATTATGAAATGGGCTCAAAATTAGAGTAAAATTTATATAAATATATAACTGGTATTTAATTATAATATTATTTGTTGTTCTATACTTTCTCCGAAAGACAGCTGAAATGTTAAATGCTCAGGCTTTTAATTTTACAGCTCGTGGGTTTAATTCCTACTAAATGTTTGGATTTAAAATTAGTTCGAAGCCTATTGAAGATAGATTCCGATAGAGCTAACTCTCATGATACGCATATAAAAAATATTAAAACATTCATGGTAACATTCTCAGGGATTTTTTTTATCTTTTCAACAGCAACTTTATTTTCTGTGATCAACCTTTCTTTCAATTTTCGAAGGTTTTCCAGATATCTTTATTACATACCAATTTTGTAATCTTAACAGATATCATTTGACAGATGACTCTTCATTCGTGCTAATCAACATGAATATATCTTACATAAATTAAAGTTTTCATTACAGATTTTTAACGATGTGCCGGTATACAAAATGGCTCTTCTCTTTTCAGCTAAATGCTTTACTCCCTCAGAGATTGTACTCTTTCACGATTTTATGTTTCTATTTAATTAATAAAAGCTCTTAAGCAATGTTATAACATATATCTTTTGAAAATGTATTCTAGTGATTTATGCGAATCTGTTTATTATATTAATGGAGATGCAAGCAATTCATTTTACTAAGAATAAAATTTCACATAATATTCAATGATTCTTTCAATTTTATCGTTGATTAGTTTAAAGAGTAAAAATAATAAAAATTGTGTTTAATTTTATAAGTTTTGTGCTGATTATTAAAAAGAGTCTTAACAATTTTTTTTATTCTTTTTCTTGAATTAAACCGGGTATAATGCCTCGACATTCTTCAATTTCAATACAAGATTAACAGATGAATTAAAAAGCTCTTTTTCTTGGTTTAATCTCATATTAGTGGGAAAGAATGAATTATGTAGATAAAGGGTCATACCTCATTTTAAAGATAGAAGAAACCCATTACACAGTTTTATTTTAAAAAAATCTAATTGCCTTCAAAAAGAATTATATATTTTACTTTTAGAGTGATTTGTCAGTTATTTTATGCTAATCTTCAGTTAAATTCACTTATTTTTATTTATTTATTGAAAAAAAACTTACTTGTACACATAAATTTTTCAGTCAAAGACATTCTTATGTGAATTTAAAATAAATAAAAAATTTTGTAATTATTTTAATATACTTCTATGCTCTTTTCTTCTTCAATATCTTTCTTCAACAATAAATATTTTCTAGCAACCTGATTGAAAGAAAAATTTTTTAATTTAAAGAATTTTTAAGTATTTATAAAATTACGATATAATAGGTTTGAATAACAATAATATTTTTCTTTTCTCTTTTTTTGCATTAATAAAACTCACAACTTAGAACCGACCATCACATTACTTACATCAATCAATATAACTTACTCATTTTCCTCGATCTTTTTTACTTGCGGGTGGTTTTTATCGGAATCTGCAGTTTAAAATGAACTTTTAATTATGATAAACACATCGACACTAACAGTGGGAGTCGAACTCAGATACTATTCAAGTGAAAGCATTTATCACTCAGCTTCAACTTCTGCAAATACCACTTAATAAATTGTAAATATTTTTCTTTATAATGAATCCACTGAAAATAACAACATCTTTTTTGAATAAGCTATGAGAAATAATATAGTTTTCATAGAACAAAAGCCAAGCAATTCTTGAATGCGCAGTAACATGTAAATATCAATGAAGTGTTTTACAAGAAAAAGACCGCTTCCGCTTTATGAAAATGACTACATAATTTTGTATAAATTAATAAATATTATTTAATATATAAAAATAGATAAATTTTAATTTTAAAAAAATCACTTTTTCGTAAAAATTTTTTTAACTCTGATTCATTTTATATCACGTAATAAGAAAGTAACACTTTTGCAGCATATAAAATTTATATAATATATACTGGCATACCAAAAAGTAATTTTCAAATAGTAAAATAACAAAAGGTGACAAATAAAATCTTTTTTCAACTTATTTATTCTAGCAAGTATATATTCGGTCACCAGCATCATATGATAGCACAATTTTTACCTTTGTTCCTTTGCCTTCAAAAAATATTAATTTTTTCATAAAATTTATTTATTTTTATGATGGGAAGAGAAGTGACATTAAAAAAACCAATATCTACCAATGGAAATTCATATTCATTTTGTTGTTCAAGCGGGGATGCTTTGTAAAATTGAATTTCGCTTTCTTAATTTCGAATTCAGCCATCCATTACAAAACAACACAAATTATACTTCAGAGTTAATCTAGTGTAAGGGATTGCGGAAAACTTTTTTTCTAGAGGAATAAAATTCAATCCAAATATATATTTTTATTAAAAAGTAAAGAAAATATACCGCATAGTTCTCAATGGTTCGATATTTTCTTTTAATTAAGTCAGAATTTATTTTTAATTCAGAGAGTAAAATTCATGAGTAAAATATATTTCAAAACATACATATAAGGATGATTAACTGTGTATGTGTGTAAACAGTTATTTTCCTCGAAAGCAAAGTTTCAGACACATTTTCTTGTATAAATACATTTTTTGAATATGGATTCTTCTGATTCTATATGAGAAAGGAAAACTTACCTCACCTTATGTAATATAAATTTATTAAATATATAGAAGATTATGCAATGATGCTTGATTATAAGCAGAGAGAAATAATCTTATTTCGGTTCACTCTAAAAATAATATATAATCAAAATATTATAAAAATAGCAGACAAAAGTACAAAACGTATCTAATAAAAGTATGTTATACTTTCAGTGTTAGGTAATATTTTTAATTATTTCTAAAAACTGGCAGAAAATATATAATAATAGTATTTCTGACTACATGCCGAAGAGTTGACGGTTATATGGTTAGTAGTAAACATAATTATTTTTTATTGTGTATTCAGTGGCAAAGATGAATATTTTTTTATTCTATACTCAATTATTTTTCTGTATTTTATACTTTTCAAAGTTGAAATATTTATCTGTGAATTAAAAATGTTATGATTGTGATTAGTAAGAAAATTTTGCCCCTCTGCTGCTAATTTGGTCACAAAATCTTAATTTCATTATAATATCTATGTATTTATACACACTGTCCTCTACACGTTAAGAAACAATATGTTTTTCGAAGGTCACCATAAAAAATGATATTAAAAATAACATTTACAGTTTTTATAAATGATAAAAACGAACTTATGTAAATTTATGTGAATTATTTAAATCTATCATTTTTTTCTTCATAGTAAAGAACAGGTATATACGAGTGAGAGAAAATATTCAAACATCAGGCTTTTGTAATTAAGCGTGCAACTTTTGTTGATTTTCATCTTTTGTTAGCAGATTCGAGGAAAATAGTCAGTGGGGTCCCCCATTATCTGAGTGAAGCCATTTGCCCAATTCGTTAAGGTGATGGGTGGATGGAAATGGGGATGTCACAGGCTGATGCTCTGATAGGCCCCTTAATGTGTCTCACAGTGTGGTCCACCGTCTCTGGAATTGGAATTAATACCAAATTGAAGCTTCTGTGCCCAGAAGGCATGTTCTAGGAGGACCACGAGCTGCAACACCAGCAGAAGATTGTTTTGTATCTCTTTCGGCTGGAAGGAAAAGAAACATTTCTGGGCCACAGAGAGCTTGTTGCAGACCCTTCGACTCGTTGTGTGTCTCCCCTCACCGAACGACAGAGGAGGTCCCACTTATTTTGGGCAAGAGAACATTTTTTTCTGGACCATGCAGCACAATGGGTTTCTGTACTGTTTACATGGGAGTTCATATTCTCACGGGTGAGCGATTTAGGGCATGTGTTGATCTGAAGGGAACAAAGCCCCAGATACCATCAACCCAGTACTGTGGAAAGACACAATTATTACGGTGGAGGAAAAATGATTTAGGCAGAAATCTCACTCGGTGATCACAGTGACCTGCCTGTATTCCAGGTAAGAGCTGTAACTGTAGTGAGATATCGGGATGAGATCCTTGATTCATGTGTCTGCCCATATGCTGGGGCTATTGGCAATGATTCCATTCTGATGGATGATGACGCATGAGCTCATCAAGCTGTAGTGGTTGAAGACTATCTTGAGAGTCTTGGTTTGGAGCGAATGGAATGGCCAGTTCCACCTCCAAACATGAACCCCATAGAGCATCTGTGGGGCTACCTTGGTAGATAGAGATTGCTGCTTTAAGCCCTCCTATAAGGTCATCAGGAGAACTGGTAAATAACTAAAAAGTCGATGCCATCGATGCATTCAAGCTAGGGATGGGCATATTCCTTATTAAAATTCCTTTTTGTTATGCTTCTATGACATTTTACCACATAAAA
Source organism: Latrodectus hesperus (assembly GCA_037975125.1). Lineage (NCBI taxonomy): Eukaryota > Metazoa > Arthropoda > Arachnida > Araneae > Theridiidae > Latrodectus > Latrodectus hesperus. The sequence goes on along the minus strand of CM075859.1, from coordinate 51,238,027 downwards.
CTAATTATCATTTTTCCAAAATTGAATTTTTAAAGTGAGATTGCTTGTTATGTTGCAAATCATTTATGCGTTTGTCTTACATAAACTCCTATTTTGCTATTAATACATACCTGTTTTGTTTACATATCATTCAAATTTGCTGTATCTACACTCATTCATTTACAAATGAGGAGCAAAAATCTGGTTGTTTCTTAACTTTTGGTAGAAAGAGTATCTAAGAATACTTTCTTTACAGGTAAAGGAAAAGAAACTAAAATTTATTTTTGCAAGTGGCTTGTTTTATAGCCAGTAGTTTTTAACCTGAAATTTAGCACCATACGTTCACATGTTCTCGTTTTTACCTCTTATATATATGTAGATATACTCTACCTACAAATAAAACATTTTAAATATATTTTTAACTAACTCATTTCCTGTGAGTAAAATTGTATAATTGATTACTATATTTTTCTTCATTTCGGTATATTGTTTCAAGAAGAGATGAGCTTCCATCATTCATCTTCATTTTTATGTGTATCGTCAGATTTATTTCTATCCTTTGTTATTTGATTTCTTATTTAAATTGTTTATATAAGTCGCTGACAGTTCTTAATTAACTTTCTTATATTGTTTATCTTATTCCTCATAATTTAAGTTCACACGGATACATGTTTCTGTTAGTTAAATAACATTAAAAAATAATATAATAGAAGTATACTCTAATTGTTTGATAATTTGTTACATTGTTTAATTCAATAGAAATGCTTGTAAATTTTCTGAATTTTCATGTATTATTATTTTCTAAATTATATATATATATATATATATTATATATATATATATATATATATATTATATATATATATATATATATATATATATATATATATATATATATATATATATATATATATATATATATATATATATATATATATATATACATATATATATACTCATTTAACGCTTCCAACTCTATATGTGTGAGATAAAATTACAGTAGAAAGGTTAGTATTCTGGTTTTCGGTTCAATAGTCTGTGGGTTTGAATCCCACCTCTGGCAGGAACGTTTGTAGTGGTTAGGAACTACTTTAAATTGCAGATTTTTGCCTATTTAGCCCTTTTGTGCTAAGAATAACTGTTGGGCGACAAACAAACTAAACCACCTGCAAGTGAGACCATAAATACAGCAATGTATATATCATTGTTACTTACTTTTAGACTACAATGATGAAACATAGATCTTTTATAATATATTATGTCAGATTTTCTGGAAAATTCTAAATTATCCTCATCTGGCAGCATCTTTTTGCTTTGTTACTAACAATTATTCTGAATTTTTTTAAATGATATGACGAAACATTTCCATTCTAGAATCAGTATAATCTAAACTTTAAAATCTAATTTAATGTTGACATTTTCGTAAACAATCCTATAAATGAATAGAGAAAATTGTAGGTATTGAAACCATCTGTGGGTGTCAAATGGAAATATTTATGTGACATCATAGAATCATTTTCACTGAAGCATACATCAAACATTTCACAAAATCGTGTAAAGTTAACTATTTACTTATAAATAAAAACATCTTCCTAAATTTTCAGTGAGCATTAACTCTCTAAAAATCTCCTCTAAGAACTTTTTTTGGTTATAATTGTGCATACAAATTCATTTTACTCCTATTTAGGATAACTAGTGTAATCGAGGGATATAATAAATCATAATATCAATTGTAAGATAATAGATATTATAGATTAATATGGATATCCTATTTATAAATTACCCCCCTTCATATGCCGAGCTGGCAGCCGAATGGTTAGCACTCTTGCCTTCGGTTCAACAGTTCGTGAGTTCGAATCCCACTTTGGGCATGGATGTTTGTAGTGGTTTGGAATCCACTTTAAACCGTAGGTCCCGGTCTAATTAGCCCTCGTGTGCAAAAAAAGACCGTTGAGCGACAAACAAACCAAACCCCCATTAATATGATAAAACGTATATCCTATTTTTTGTCTGTAAGTAGAGGAATAGAACAATGTAATGCAAGTGCAATACTGTTACCGCGAATGAAAGGAATTAAAGACGCGTTGAAGAGTTGTATGATTGCTTATAGTGGGGAAGATAATGTACTAATAATGTAACAATTACTGTTGTTTGAAAAGCCATAATATTTTCTATTTCCAATGTTCAGCTGCTATTGAAATATTCTTCCTATTTCAACTCTACAAGGGACTATCTCTATCGGAAGTGATTGCAAATTATACAGTGGGGCATCCAGTAAGTATGTCATCTTTGTTCCTAAAGTTGGCGGGTCTCCTTAAATTTAGAGGCAGGAACCAAGCAGAAGAGCCCCAGATTTAGTCTGCCACTTCCAGATGTATCATTTCACATTGAGGACATTGCGACCACTTCATAGTTTATAAGTTCTATTCCCCACTAGTGAACACGATGGATCATCAGTTGGGTTGGGATTCAGACACCCTACCTTCCGATAATGTGAGCGAATGCCCAAACTTGCCAGGCCACAATGACCTTAAGAACCGTAATATTATACATAAAAGTTTGATGACGCCAGTTTGGCTGTCCGCACCAAATAATTTAGTACATCAAATAATAATAATTGCTTTATATTCTCCCTAGTTACTTTTAATTAATAAGCTGGTGAAAACAACAAAAATTGATCTACATGTCTGTTTTGTGTGCTATATCAAATCCGATGATAATATTCTATCTCAAAGGATCAGACGATAAACTGATAATTCCAGATGAAATGGCGCCAATGTGGTGGAAATATGTTTTTTACAAATTTTCTTCTTGCAACACCTTGAATATTTGCCATTTTTCTTATCCAAATTTCGAGTCATGTGGATACTTGGTTGGCGACTTCATTGAATGGTAGATAAATGGGGGTTAGAGATTTTAAAGAAAAGTCGGTAAGAATGAATAGTTTGAAAAACTAAGGGGTACCTACCGAAACCAGTTTTCCCTCTTCAGCCTAAATCACTGAAATATAGGGGCATAATTTGGAACTTCACGCGGTACTTGTAAAACTGTGTTGGAGGTTGACGAAAGCTACTTTCTTCCCCTTCTTTTCTATCGTTTGCGTGAGTATTCGTATAATGCATATAATTTACTGTTTTCAATCATATCTTTCTACTATCTATAATTAGATGGTATTTTACTCGCAGACAAGAGACTCTCAAAGTGGAGTCATCGTAGGGTTTTGGGCATTTTTGCTTAAGAAAATTTGTGGACAAATATTTTAAAAATAAAATGCTTAAAATAATATAATATGCTAATGATAAATGATTTCATCTATTTATTTATTGAAAAACTGACAGAGTTTATTAGAAACTCTTGTGGTTTCTTCTTTTAATGTTGGTAAATGAAAATATTCAAAAAGTGTAAATTAAAGCTTTTTTTTTTTACCACGAAATGGTTAATAACTGTATTTTATTTCTCCAATTTTCATTTTCGATGAATATTCTTAGCATTATAATACAAACTGATATAATAAGGTACTTCCTTATAAATCAATCTGGAACATAATTTTCTATTCAATATTTATCAGAATTCAGGTTAACGATTTTATTTCAAATTAAATATATTTCTAACTATTTATCGTCGATGATAATTTTTTTTTAATTCTTCATTACCAATCAGTTTTGACAGGTGAACTTAATGAATAACTAGATTTTAATTTTAAATATTAATCAAAATGTGATGTATAGAAACTGACCAGATATGTAAACAATAATGAATGTGATACTCACTTATGAGTGTGTATGCGTTATGATTGACATCCAAAAATATTTATTTCAGAACGAAATAATTACTTATTTAACGACACATCATTGAAGCATTTTATATCTCGCAAGCAAATGAAAATGACTCCCTGTAATATATATGTTACGTAAAAGGACTCTTCCTACAAATTCATTTAACTTTTTGATTACAATTTATTTCCTCCATAAATAAAAATAATTAGAAAATTTTGGTAGATAAATGGATTGCAAATTTTGATTAATTTTGTTTTATTTTATAATATGAACTATTTTCTTAATAGGTAGAATTTAGTAATTAAGTATCAAATTATGCCTAAAGAAAGTGCATACCTTCTGAGTTATTGAAAAACAACTCGTATGTAAAATAAAATTATCTTAACTACTAAAATTATACAAATAAACTAAAAACACTTTATATCAGAAAGAATTATAAATCATTTAAAATAATTTTTCAGTATTTGTTTTTGTATTGAAGGAAATTTATGTTGTTTTCACAAACCGAATTTTAAATAAGAAAAGATATCTTTCTTTAATTGTGGAGAATTTGCAGTGTCTTTGGCTTTTTCCTTTATAGGTAATTTCACATCTTAAATAAAATATAACATATGGAAAGGCTTTCATATATTTTGTAGCTTTCATAGTCTTGTGTGGTTTAATATTTTTTAAGCTAATTTTGTGAGTCAACTTTTCAAATTTAAGCAATTATTCGCTAAGGAACATTTCTTCAAAATAATTCCTTGAAACGTAATTCCTTCAAACATAGTTCCTTCAAATTGAAATCCCTTAACAGATTTTTATCTACTATTCTTTTCATTTAAAAGAAATTGAAAGATTAATTTAATTTTTATATGTTGAAAAATAAGGAATTTTAAGGGGAAAGTATTTTTTTCTTGAAATTCTTTGTGATTCCAGAAAAAGTACGCTTATTTATTTCATTAATAATATTAGAGTGAAATAATCTTTCAAGATAAAATACATAGGATTCTAGTGAAAACAACTTTTAATATCCTATATTTTTGCAGGTTTTATATGTCCTAGTCCTGTTTCAAAACAAAAAATTATTATTGATACTATAGAGATACCGTTTAATGCTAAAAGCTTTAAGCATTTTATTAATTTAACCAAGTTTAATGTGTTTTAAATTTGATGTACGCGACTTCACATTATTTTGACAGTTTGCAAGACCAAACAGAAAATATAAAGAATATTTCTAGGTGAAAAACGTTGTCAACAAGCAAATCTAATTCAGAAAAATCGATGAGTTGTCAGCTATTATTCCTTTCCATGAATGACTCGGATTGCCCAATTGCTTATTCCATGTCCAATAAAACACGTAGACACCTGAGTTTACACTGTTTTATCAATTCTTTTGAAATTCTGACATTGTATTCAAGAACTGCTTTTATGTTTCATCTCGTCCGATTAGTTACAGTCTGGCTTATAGAAGTTACACCCACAAGACAAAAGTCATTTCCTTTTAGATTGAAGTCTATGTGGGTGAACAGTTTCATTGGATAAATAGGGATATAAAAGAATTAATTTTAACTTTAGAGAGCTAAATCTTTTCTTAAAGATATGAGATAAAATTTTGCTTAAAATGGCCGATGATTTGTAATTTTACTAAAAGTTGAGAACTCAACAAATTTTAAAGGGCATTAATGGCATCCCCTTTCAAATTTAGATGTTTACAAAAAAATCTTTATTTAAATTAGTATGGAGGCAATTTCTATAGAAAAAGAAATAAATAATTGTGAGCATTTACAAAATCTACATTTTTCCACAGATTTCATAAAAATTTAAAATGTTAAATGATATTTCAAATATTAATAGCATATCAAAAAAATTTGGTTATTTAAATTATTTAAAATAAATTTAATTTCATTCATTACCAAAATGAATATAATAAATAAAATAATTAACATTTGGATTAAGAGAAATTTTAATTTATTCATTCTATTTTATTTTAAAATGTTGTATTCTTAAAGTAAATAAATTATCATAACTAAAACGGTATGCACATGTAACAAACTTCTCCCTCTCAACATATAAAAAAAAACATAATACATAATATTAAAATTAAATTTCAGAAATAACAGTTTAAGAAAATTCCGACTCCATGCAGTCTTTAAGAAATCACTGTTTTCATTTCTTAATTTAGAATTTTGTCTTCATAAAACAATTAATGATTGAAAACCCTATTTCTAAATTCGACGTAATTAGATTTGTAGATGTCAGTTTGTTAAGTAACTGACTAGAATAAAATTTTAATTATATGAACTTAAGTAAGATATCATTATAAAGTTTTAACATAAATGTGAAGAATATTTTTATTAAAACCATTTTTATTAAAGCTTCATAATTTAAAATATTTTAATCTAATACACATGTTTAAAAATGTCTTTAACTATGTAGGGAATTTCCATAGAACATTTGAAAGCGAAAATATTTAAACTAAGAATTTGATAAAATGAATATCGAATAGAAATGAATATCGAATTATTGACATATTATATTATATGACGTATATATATATATATATATATATACATATATATATATATATATATATATATTATATGACATATTATTTCATTGACATATTATATAACGATCAATTTTTAAGCACTTTATTTTCATAATAAACATTTATTATTTTATTTTAAATTTTTTCATTATTTTTATACATTTACACAGATATATATATTCAAAATATATTGCTTCATAAATATAATGAATTAAACCAATAAAGAATATGTTTTAGAATTCTTGTTATATTAATAATTATTTAATTCATTTTAATTAAAAAAAATCACTGCTTTACAAACTCCTTATTGATATGAGATCAACAAAACTTATTTAAAAACATTTTTCATTAAAGAATACTCCAAGAAAATGTGTTTAAAATAGTTCTTGAAAGGTGGAAGTCATTACGATGAGGGTATTTTAAATGAGTTAATTAATGATACTAATAACAAAAGCTAAATTTACTTAGAATACCTCAAAAAATATTATATTATAAGCATATAATGTATGCATGTCATTTCTAACATATTCACTTGTGCAGCAGACGTTTTACTATTCAATTATCCATTGAATATTTAAAAAATTATTGTGTACAATATCACGACTAATAATGAATAAATATCCCTAATTTTACGTTGTTTTATCACAATCAGCTATTAAATACTTCTAAAGGCAATAAATAAGTAAATGTGTAATTTTTCTTCTCATTTAAAATAAATAGAAGTAACCATATCTCTTTGGATAAATTATAATTTTCTATAAGAATAAAGCCGACTTATTTCTACCCAGGAAAACTTATTTAATAAGATTTTTTTTATATTAAAATAAAATTCTCTTAAATAAAAATAATACAAAGACAAGATTTCAAAACACAAAATGGGGTTCAATTTATAATTTGTATTCATACATATTTATTATCTCATTTCGTCACTATTGAACAATAAAAAATGCAATACTATTTTCCGCCCACGCACTTATTAGTTCTTAAAGAGATTTTTTTTATTTACAAAATGCATGCATGCTGCATTCTAGAAATGCTTACTAAGTGGACATATAAGGACAAAAAAAACCCTCTTAATAGTTTTTTCTCTTAATTTGCCTCTTAAAACTGATTGGATATGTTATCGCAAAGATGATAGCAAGCTTATGGAAGTTCAATTTCGTAAAAGAAGAAATTATATTCTTTATTTTTAGGTACTCTCTAAAACCTTCATGTCAGAACACAATAATATATTTCTTTTTGTGACATATATTGTTAATTAACGATTGGAAATTTTCTTACACTTTCGTAGCTTTTCTCAAAACAGTTTTGTTTGCTAGAGTAACTGAAGACGATGGCAACTTTTAATTGAATAAGACGATTAAGTCAAAATATTATACTTGCCGAAATTACAAAGTAATAAAAGTGTTCATAAATATTCCGCAAATCCTAATAATCGTTCCTCGTTTATGAAAAATGTGGTGTTTAAGGTATTGTTAATGCATAAAAAAATACATTTTTAAATCAGACTTGAAATCATTTATTATAATTATGATTTTAACTTGAATAAAAAAAAAATTTGGAATTATTCAGCGAATTACCGAAAGTAAACTTAATTTTTAATTTAGTATAGCTTTGTCCGGAATATAAGAAATATACTTTTATAGCCAGTGTATTCAGAACTTAAGTATATTGAGATAAGTAATTATTATTAGATAAATAATGTTAAAAAAATTTCTAAGCAGATTGAGAAATATGATTTTTCCTATGACAACAACAGCTTTTAGAAAAATTTCAGTATATAATCTGAAGTAGTGAAGGGCCACAATACCCAAAATCAGAATTCTTGACACCGCTTAAAATCGATAGTCAGTCCCGAAAAGCCACCTGCCGACTGCAGATCAGTTTGAAACGAAAACAAACAACTATATAACTACTAATTAAATTTAAAAGAATTGCCAGAATACATCTCTAAATTAAATTAAATTTTCTGATCAACATATCTCTGCTGACTAAATTATAGAGCACAGGAACTTGAATAAACAGTGTATTACAGGATATTAAACAAACATATACGGAATATCAGATTTAAACTTTTATAATACCGAAATGTAAATTTAATTAAAGGTAGGAACTTCTGTAATTAAATTTACATTTCGGGATTATTAAAGTTATGTTTTGCTCTTCGATTATCTGAGATATGTAAAGGGCATGTTTTAATATAACACATTGATATCGCCTCTATAGTTTAATAAATAAAAAATTGAGTGAAATATTTAAAATAGTGAAACGACGTATAAGTTATGATGATGTTAATTAATTTTTATAGTGATATAATAAAATACCTTTTCAGTTCATTTTACTAATATACAATTTTTATTATATATATTCAAGAGTCATGAAGAATATTACGCGAAGTATTTAAATAATTTTGCCATTTCAAAAAATTATATGAAAAATTGTTCATTATTTGAAGGCAGTAAATAATAATATAACTGAAAATGATAATCATTTACAGTTGATAGTTTCAGTTCTCACATAAGTCATCATTATTTTATACTGGCTTATTAAGATAAATTTTTAAAGAAAGCAAATAATTAATTTATGTTAAATTTTTTGTTTTATGTATTACATAAAACAAAAAAATTAACATATATTAATTATTTGCTTTCCTTAAAAATTTATTATTAATTTATTATAATTATTATAATTTATTATTAGCTTATATATATTACATATAAGCTTATTACAATTTTGACACTACTTCTTAAAATTGATTATGTCGTTTTCATTTAATATCGCTTTAAGTAAAAATAAAGTAAATTTAAAAAATTGGAAATCTGGAAATTGGAACAATTAAAAAAGTAAGAAATTTAATTTATTTAATATGAATTTATGATATTTCTTTAATTTATATGAAATTCAAAATAATAAATAAATGATACAAACACAAGGGAAATGCTGAGCAAAAATTTTGTAATAAATATAAAAAGAATGCAGATATCTAAAAATGTTTTCATGCTTTGCATGAAAATAATAATCTGAAAACTGAATAAACTGAATTTTTCTCAAACTAGAGCTAAATACGTGGGAAATCAAAACTGACTCCAAACATTCTTATATCTTCTGAAATATCCCAAACAAAAAAAAAATATATATGTAATAAATAAATACACTCACACAGAGAAAATTAATGAAAAGCGTATAAACTGTGTCTCAAAAACCACTGTCTAGAAAAGATGAAGGATAACTTCTAAAATCAAAATATGAAAAGTGGCAGTTTGCTCCGAAAATAATACGGGGGCAACAGGAAATTGGACAATTGTTCCGATTTTGATAAATGAGTTAATTGCTACCATGTTGCCCGCTACGAACCGTTTTGAAGCCTTAATCGTCGCCAAGGGAAAAAAATTTCTTTCTCTCGCCCCTGTAATTTGTTTTATCAGATTTTTGATACTAAAATGTGTAGAATTGGTCTCGGAAGGCCAGCAGTTTCGATAAGAACATTTTCTGATTCATATTTTGTTTTTGAGTAAGAAAGAATGTAATGTATATTTTCAAGTAAATAAATTAACTGATTGATATATATTTTCTCTTTGTTCTCCTAAATAAAATGTACTTGTTGTTGCTTCAATTCTTTCGAAAATGTAATATAAATAATTTTAATAAAAACTTTGGTAGTTTTAAATAAAATTCGACTGCTATTTATATTATTGACTTAATATATACAGAATTGATATAGGGAAAGCCAATATTTAAAATATCCAAATTGCTTTTAATATATCACTGAAAAAGAGAAATGGCTTTGTACTTTTGAGTTCTTGAGTGATTTATATGAGAAATTTACTTTTTATTGAAGATTTTTGTTCTTTACTAGCAATATATTTTATATATAAATGGCCATTTTTGTAAACTTCGTTTTTATGCATTCATTCCTTTGGAAAATGAATATAAATAGTTTTCAAAAATATTTATTTATAGTCACTAGAAGGAAATAATGTTTTAATACTGTATATAGCCTTAATGGTTTTACTTGCGCAAATGTTCTCTTTAGAAATAATAACTAGTTCTCTTTAGAATAACTATAAAAAAAATTCTTTACAATTGAAAGAAATAAATTAAACTTTTTGTATTCTTGTCATAATTTTTAATTTTTTTAATTATTTAAAGTTTTAATTAATAATTCAATTAGTTCATTTTTAATTAATTAATGTTTTTAATTAATTAATAATTAAATTTTTAATTAATTAATTAATTAATTAAAGTTTCTATCCCGCATGATAAATTTATATATTTAGAGATAAACTTGATTTAAAATGTATTCTAAAACATTTTTCAAACTATAAAAATGCAAATGGGATAGTTCGATTTAAGTTAAGGAAATTAGGAATGATCAAATTATGTTCATTGTAAGCATCATTTTTGATGTCTGTGATGAAACAGTCATATTCATTTCTAAAAGCGACTATGTTTAAATTATTTAAGCAGAATATTTTCATAGCATATTTTGAGACTTAAATATTATTAAACTATCATAATATTTATAATTAATATGTATCATACGTCAAACAGTTATAATAATAAGTATAATATCTACTATATTCATGGTTTCTTAACAGTTACAAATATCTTTGTTGCAAAGTAAACAATTTTGTTGAATGAAAGTTAGCCCCTTTTGGTAAGCACTTGCTAGCGACTTATTACTATTATTTATATACAAAACTTCCGTAAGATTCAAACGAATATTATTCTTTTTAGAAAACATTACATGTTTTATTTATTTATTTTTTCCCATAAAAACATAATACTGTTGAAATGGCATTTAAGTGCTTTCTAGCTTTACCTACAGCTCTGTAAGTTATTAATTGCAATCATAAATAAGGTCACATTTTAATGTAAACATATATTATGCAACTTCAGAATAATAATCATAACATTTTTTATCATAGTAAGGATATATTGCAAAATTTATCCCGTGAACAGAATTTAACTATTAGCTTCATTATTTTGGGGAAAAGTACAGACATAAAATTTGTGTAATTTTACACTTATTTTCTAAAACATTCATTCCAAAGATTTCATCTTTTCTTATGAAAATTAATGATTTAACTTGTCTGTATAATTATAATTTTAGTTTCCATTTTTATAATTTGTGATAAAAATATGCTATTATTTATACGTCAAACAATTATATGCAAAATAAAAATAAAAATTTATAAAATTTTAACTAAAATAATATTTACTGCTTTAAATATAACCATGTTCATTTCTGTGATTATTTCTAAAAATAAAATTTAAAATTACAGATTATTAATATTTTATTTGTTTTATGTGAATTCCCCGATTATTTTTATTCTTTAAATATCTTATTACATGTTTATCATAAATTGTTATAAAAATAAAAAATATATACTCTTTTAAATTTTTAGCAGATTGCATCACAAATAAATACGTGTCAATATTTCCTTTAATGTTGAACGAAAAATCAAAATACAATCTTTCCAATTAAAATTTTTTTTCATCCAACTATAAATAAAATATTTCATTTGTACACGATCCCCCAAAGAAACACATTCAGGTAGAATAAGGAGAGGAAGAAAAAGAGGAGGGGGAAAAGGCGGGAGGGGTGGAAATTGTCGTAAAGAGAAAAGATAGAATGAACGATAGGGGATAAAAAAGAGAGAGAGAGAGAGGGCTCACATTTTTATTTTTATTCTTGGGTATTATTTTTTCCTCTGCTTGCATCGGACGAGCTGAGGTATAGAGTCCCGCATGTTCTGCAGCGAGTAGCATATGCTGTTGCGCCGGCTCCTAGTTCAGTGCGGGGATGAGTTAGCGGTTGAAGTGGTACACTCTGGGCCGTAAGCTTTCGGTGGAATGCGGCGCCAAGCCGGCGGAAGGAAACATGTCTGAGTCAAAACTTTCACCCGTCCTGATTTCATCAGGAAGATTTTCTTAATTAGGATCCCCTGCACAAAAAAAAAACTGGATATCTTTGGAAAGGTAAGAGTACTTTTCAGTACTTCATTCACGTTTTTATATCTTGGAGTAGCAACTTAAATCACATTCCCTTGAGGAAAATTGAAGTGGGGCAGATAAAAAAGGGACATTTTTGATGTAAATAGAAGTTATTGCAGTTACAGATGATAACATCGTTATTTTTATGAACGTTCTTAGCTTGACGTAACTATAATTTGTTATTTTCAGCAATCGAAAGTTGGCTTATATGTCCATAGAATCAGGATTTGTCATATTTTTCGAATCATTTCGTTTACATCGTTACGTTTATTTTAAATCTAACTTTTTATGTTTCTCATATGAAAAGTTCTACGTAAAAAGCTGGAAGTTAATGCACACTGAAAATAAAACTAAACGCTTTAATTATTGATGGCTTAAATAAGGTGATTTATGGTTTGCAAATTTTCAAGATCAGGATCTATTAGAAATAAGTTGTTTATCTTAAAACGAATGCGATCGAAATACAAAAGATTTTTTTCGTGAGAATCATCTCACCTTTTTGAAACATTCTACATAGGCTGTTTTTATTTATAATAATTTATTTATCAACACATTTATGTAAATAAATTTAATTCGTTTTTTAGGGAAATAGTTGAACATTGTATTATGAATAATTTTGCTTGTAATTTTTTCCTGAAGAATATTATAAATTCCTTTTGTAATTTTAAAAATCCGTAAAATCAGATTATGTTTACTTTGCTAAGGAAATATAGATTACCCTTCAGATTCTTTATGTACTTAAAATATTTCAATTTAATAATTCTGCGTCTCTTTATTGAATTTTATTTAATCAAGTGAATAAGGTTAAAAGAAACTTAATTTGATGTCGCATTTTTAAAGCAAACTATTAATTTTTTTCTGTTCCAAATTCAAACTCTTAATAAAAACATTGCATTTGCATTTCACTTCATAGATAATTTATGTTAATCGAATGAAAAGAATTTATAATAAAATTTCATAATTAAGTTTCCGCTTCGAATTATTTTAAATTTCCACTTCGAATTTATTGTTAATAATTAAATTAATGGGTACCAAACTCAAATGTTGATCTTCAGAAATAAACTAATAATTTTATCAGAAAGAAACTTCTTATAAATCTGTTTTCGGTAATACTTTCTTAATATAATTTAAAATTTGGTACTTAAGAAAAACTTTTGCTGTTATGAAAATTCTCTGATTATATATTTGTATCATACATATATCATTATGTTTTACTTACCAAATTAGGATTTTAATATTCCGTCTTAGAAATACAAAATGAAATCAAAATTATGTGCATATAATAGTTTGGTATGATTTGGAGAAAGAAAACTATAATGTGATAATTTATATATATATATATATATATATATATATATATATATATATATATATATATATATATATATATATATATATATATATATATATATATATATATATATATATATATATATATATATATATATATATATATATATATATATATATATATATATATATATATATATAAATATATATAAATATATATATATATATATATATATATATATATATATATATATATATATATATATATATATATATATATATACATATATATATATATATGTATATAATTACATTGTATATGTATGTATGCATATATATACACACAAAATATTGCAAATGAAAGTTGAGCAAGTTAGGAAGTTCACTTGCAAGTCAAAACATAGTAAAAAAATTATTGCAGAGTACATTACTATAAAAATGTAGATCGCTATAGTATAGAATTTATTTTGAATCGACTAAATGGAAAATTGATGAAATAAAGCTATAATTTACCTTAAGGAAACAAAAATCAACTTGGTTCAAAATTTCATGTTAAATGTCATTATTTGATGAAGTAAAGACAATACTTACATACATTTAAAGAAATTAACTTTACAATAACATACATTTTTTCCAGCAATGTAATCCAATTCGAACATTAATTAAAAATAATGCCATTTACACCAAATAAATTTTAAATCTTTGTTACTTAATTATATTTTCAGGCATATTAACAATATTTTGTAATTTTTCTTGTATTTGTTTCATTACATTTAAAGACATAAACTTACTGGGAAATAAAAATTATTTTTGTTTCATAAATACCAAAAATTTTTTAGACACGGTACTAAGTGTTACAATAATTGTTTAATACAAATATAAAATGCTTAGCAGCATATTTTCATGCATGTTTGAATTTCAATGTATTGTAATTATTTTAGCAGTAAATTTTCTATTAGGTTCTTTAAAGTGAAATTTTAGACCTAAGTAATGATATATTACTTTTATTTTGAAATTATTTTATATTTTAAACACAACAACCACAAACACAATGTATCTTATTATCTGCCAATATAATAAATATTAAACTAATTTTGAAATAGGTACACCATTAAATTATTTATGGTTAATAGAAACTAAAGAGACTTGTATATACTAAAACATAATTCTTATTTTTAGTTCCAGCAGTGACAAGACAAGCCTTTAAATTGAGCATTTTATATTTACACATATAATGTTTATGTATAATGAGAAAAAGTAAATGAAACAATCGAAGCAAATAGTTGTTTTACATGGATCAGTCGATCATTGGAAAGCAATTAGAAATATGATGCTCAAATATAAAAATATTCTTTCTTCAAATTGAAGGGGCGTTTCGTTGTTGACAGTACAACTCTCTTACGCTCCGCTGAACCAGTAACTCACAATTGCTATCATCTGTAATGACTATGTAAACATATTAAAAATTAAAACAAAAATGATAATATATTTTGTTTTTCTCGTAAATGTAAATACGATTAAATTCAAAATTTCTGTATATGAACTAGATTTATTATAATATGAAAATATATTTAAATCGAATAAAAAGAAGAGTGCTTTACATTTATAAATTTAAGGTATAGATTTAAATATTTAATTAGAAAAATTAGTCAAACACTAAAAATATAGAAATTATCTGTTTCAGAGAACTAAATTCTGTTTTATAAGATTTTTTGTTCAAAATTATATATATATATATATATATATATATATATATATATATATATATATATATATATATATATATATATATATTGAAAAATAAATCTATAGGAGTCACACTTTAATTTATAGTGTCTGAAGTACATGCATTTAATGAGTATTAAACATTCGTATGTTTATGTCGGTAGTATGCAATGTTGACTGATTGCTGAAAATCAGCACATGTGACAATTATAAGCTGTTATAAAAATTTAAGGAACAATAAGATTTGAAATTATTAATGGGCCGTAAAATATGTTGTAATATAATATAGAAAATATTAGAAGCTTTTTGGAATAAATAATAAGCAAAATAACGGAAGAATTATTTTAAGCATGAATAAAATTATAAAATATTTTCTACAAAAGCATAAAAATCACTGATTCAAAATGATACATCACCAAACTCATAGCATTAATTCAATGATTCAATATGATACACTACTTTTCTCTTAAAATGTATTTATTTAACTTTTCTTCTGTTTAAATTTTTTCAAATTTCTGTTTTTAAATTAATGTTTTCTTTAAATTTTGATTTGTGTTTGATTTTATTATAGAAAGCGAAATTTTGAAGGTTTTACATTTGATTTAATTTAGACGCGAATTAAATGATCAAAATAAAATTAAATATCTCTGGTGTATACATGTGATTTATACAAAACTAATATCAAACAAGAAAGTTAACTATAAAATATTCCAATTAAAGAAAATTTTAAACCTATTTCAAGTGGATGATGAATATAAAAAAGACAGCTTAATACTGTAGTTTATGTTAAAGATGCAAAGGATAAATTTTGAATCAAATGTAAGCAATATGGTTCCCATTTTTTTATTTATTGCATAAATATATTTCTCCTAGACAAAATGTAACGCTAAATATACACATAATTTCTCCATATCCAAAAAAGTTTCGTTAATCAATTCTCGTTAAAAAGATTGAGCAATTAAATAATTAATTTACAGAAATTTATGAAAAGTACAAATACTATATGCTAACAAATTTTTGCTGTTTCATGTAAAAACGTATAGAAATTTTTAATTTCTTTATTTTTTATGCTATGCAACTAAATTAATATTACATCAAAAATCATTGTAAATCATTGTAATAGATTGTTGAATACAATATTATATATAATTGCATATATTAAATTATATTTCAATGAATAATTATTTCGTTGCATGTCTTTGAAGTTACCATCTGTTAAAACTCAAATTATTGGATTTTTAAGAAAAAATTTGAAAGATATCTTAAAGAAATATATCGATATTGAAGTCTCTGAATCTCGAACCTTTTTTTAAGGATTCAGGAATATAAAAAACTCATTTCTTTTTAATTTCATACTCTTTCCAAATTCTTAATAAGAATTTCTTTTTAAGCGCATAAGTTCGCAACCAAAAGTCTTATTAAAAATTTCGAATTTTATGTTGATGTTTAATATGCTTAATACTCAACTATAATTATTTATAATGGTAAATTTCGCAAGAATATTTAATAAATTAACCAGAAAAGGATGCTGATTTCTTCAGAAATTAGTTAATTTAAATTATTTTCTAGTTAATAAAAAGTCTCTCTCGCTTTCTCTCTCTCTTTGAAAATTACTATTTTAAAGCCCTGAGTAAAAGTATGTTGTAGTGGAAAGAAATATTCAGTACACTACGATATGTTTATTATATAGACTATTCATAACATATTTCTCTTAAAAATTTATTTTTAAACTTTTTTCACTACCGTTCTGTTTTATTAAAATTCCTGTCTTAAAAAGTATTTATCAAATATTATATTGTTTAATACTATTCTAACTGTAAAATTTAGTTACTTTTTTAAATTGCTACTTGAGAAAAATTTACCATTTTTCTACCTATCGATTTGTATCAAACTTATAAACCAATTTCTTAATTAAATTGATGAAACTTTACTCTATTATATTTTAAACGAGAATTTTAATAAATTTTTATTGTACATGTGCTAAATACCCTATGTAAAGCATGAAATATTATATAAAAATAATTTTATTGGCACACTGAAGACAACCAATAAAATTAATTTTATAGAATGTATTTTAAATATATTAACTTGTTAGAATTAGTTAAAATCATTAAAAAAGAGCAAAAACAAGAGTAAGATGAAAATTGTTATTTAAAGAATTAATAACTATCACAGAAAATTTAAATGCATTTTCAGAAATTTTATATTATAATATGAAAAATTATATTTCTTCACATGACTAATTCATAAAATGCTAGCAATCAATTTAAATAATTTCTTATAAGGTAATTAGGGAATTTTCTGAAAGCAATATTTTCTTCCTTCTTTAATCATGTTAGGTAGAAATTTTAGAATTTTTTAATAGAGTTATATTCGTTTACTTTACTTACTCTGTATTATAAACTTATACATAAGCGTTTCAAAGCAGTTATCTAAAAATATAGTCCAAATGTTTCAATATTGGTTTTACCTTTCCTTACGAATTTTTAAATTTAATTTATGGTAAAATGTATTAAATGGATTTTAGTGATCATCAATGATGGCACAATAATACTAATTAAGTGCTAATTAAATGATTTTTCTAAAATATAAGAAATGTTTATCCGGATATTATAGATGAAATAAGCAATGCAAAATATAAATGGGAATCTTCGAATCAATAACTCTTCTTAACTTTCGTATACTTGAAATTATAATACGAGTAACTAAGTTTAAGCTTCTCGGCAATCACTGGAATTATGGTACAGTTTCATAGAATAACTGATAAATATTCAGTAAAAGAAGCTGAAGCTAGAAAAATATAATATTTATTATTAATCTATGTACAATATAAAAAGGAGATAATTCAGCTATTAGGAAAACATACTTACAGAGGCATTTTTTACATGTTTTAAACGTTAAAACTTTGAAAAATTATTTATTAAATAAATTGATTTTGCCATGCTAATCTAGCTGCTATCTGTTTAGCGCTCTGGTCATCGATTCGCTAACTCCAGGCTTCCATATTTAGTTCGAGGATTTTCGTAAATGTAGTTCGGAGTCCACTTTAAACCATAGTTCCCGATCCAATTAGCTCTTAAGTGACTGTAGAGCTTCAATAAAGCAAAACATTTTGTTAAATTATTTAGAGTGCTAAATTTATAACAAAATATTACCTCTTCTCTTAGAAATATTTATATCTTTATTCTATTAAAAATCGTCAAACGAGGCTTTATATCATTTTCTCTGACTTAGATGAAATCCTCAAATGCACAAATAAATTCCTTCCTATTGAATTGATGCATTCCTTGTTTTTTACAAAATGTGTTGAAATGCGCATCTTTTTTAATTTAACAATCTTTCTTATTTATATTTTGTTTTTAAACAAATTAAAAATGATTTTTAATAAATAAAGTAAATAGCTCTCTTTATATAATTATTGTTGCAGATTGATTACTTACATTGATACAAACAGAATAAAAATTTAAATTTTTATATTATTTTCAAATTTTTAAATATATTATGCATTTTCCACACTGGCAAAATTGGATGCTATAAAATGGCAAAAAATGAAATAATGACTTTTAGAAAATGATTCCTTTGTAGAAAAGAGTTAAATGACAAGTGGAACAGATACTTTTTTATATGGTCTTCATAGCTATATAAATATTTTATATAAATTGGACGAACAATTTCATCGATAAATTAAAGTTTATATTCGATTATAAAATTATTTTAATGAAGGAATGAAGAAAATAAATTTTTATTCTAGACTTTCTATTTTTCTTTTTCATCTGTAAAGATGATAATACAGACTTCAAGAGCTCTATTCGTTTAAATTATGAGTTAAATTAAATAAAAAATATATTATATCATATATATTATGATTCATTATATGTTGTCTAGAGTTTCTGATGAAATGTAGCAATGAATGCTTGTGTAAGTAATGACACAGTAATTTACTAATTGCAATGAATAATTCATAAAATTAATAAATAAAATAATTAAAACTTGAATAATTTAACAAATTTGTTAATGTGAGATAAAATCTAATATGTGTTATAAAACTATTACTTAAATGCAATATTTCTTGCCCATTTCCTTTTATGAAAATAATTGCTTGCGGCAATCTTGCGAAAGAACAGCTGTTGTGCCTTTTGGGACATAAAATTCTCAACAATTAGATTAACTGTGTCTAAGAAGGTCAAAAAGTGTTAATCATTGTAATTAAATTGAAATGATGGATTAAATTAATAGCAATTTCATTGATAGTTAGTATGGTAATCAAGCGACGCGCATTTTGAAATAATTTTGCATTTCCATCACGCACTTGAATCGATTTGCAGCACCCCAAAAAATAAATATTTAGAGCAGAGTTCGTATTTTAAATATCCATTTAATTGCATAGTGTAGCTAGATTTCTTGCAAATTTCTGAAACTTTGTAACCTATTTTCACGAATATAATATTGTAAATAAAAAGACATTATATATAAAGTATTCACAGCATTCTGATAAAATTTATTTGGAATCTAAAGTGAATAATAATAATACAAGCATCGGTCGCCTAAAAGTGTACTTAATGTGATATGTGTCTTTATTCTATTAAAAAAAATCTGTTTTCTATATTTTTATTATTAAAAATCATCAAACTTTTTTTTACATAATTTTCATTATTTTAGGTAAAATCCTCAATTGTACAAACAAATACTTTAAAGTTTAAGTAAATGACATTGTTTTCTAATTAAAATCTGTGACGATGAATTTGAGAAATTGTGTAATTTTAGATTATTTTGATACATCGTAAGATCTCGAGGAAATAAAAATTATATTTATTTTTATTTCTGTATTTTATCAGTTAATATTATAGCTATTAGTCATGCACTAAAATTAATGTGTTATACATTTGCTTGCAACATTTTATCTGCATCATACGATACTAAAAATACAAAGAATAAATTTCTTAGGTCATATTATTAATAATTATAAAAGAATAATAAATGTTTAACAATATATTAATGCATGTTGTTCTAAATATGTTTTCTTCATTCATTTTTCGTAAGTATTTGCAAGTTTCATGGTTTTATTGTAGCTTGTTCATGAAACATTTTCTCTTTTCAAGAGACTCACTTGAACCGAAAACTATTATATATGTATCCAAAAAGAAGCTGAATAGTTTCTCTTTTCATTTTCCTAAAAACCGTTCTTAAAAGTATTCTTTTTAAGAATATAAAAATAATCTAAGTTAAATAAATAGGAAGAATGAGGAAAATTTAAGTCTTGAAAACAAAGTAGTTTCATTGTAAAAATATTTGCAAAACACATGTTGAACTTTTCAACGCATTAAACAATGCTTACATCTACATTGGTATTCATTATTGATCTTTATCTTACGAACTGAAAAAATTAGGTATACATGTATCTATTACTAGTATAATTTCCTTCATGTGTCTTCTACTTTCTTATAGCGACAGTGATGACATTTTTTTCTCGTTTTCATTCAAGATACTGATATTTATTCATTCTTTTCAAAACTATACAAAACTTGGTTATCGTAGATACCACTGTTTCCAATCAGTTTTCTGGAAGCATTTCGACCCATCTTGATAATATTCGTTATCAGATGAATAAAATATTTTATCTAAATGACAAGAAATATATTTATATGACTTAGTAATAACTTCTATGTTAATAATATTGCCTCATTTAACGATCTATTTTTCTTAAAACGCTTTTTCCATTCGTAAAATTATTTGTAAATTTCATGCTATTCACTATCTAGGTATCAATTTTCTTCGTATAAATCTGCTATTATATGGGACTATAAAGCTGTGAAACTACGATTATTAATATAATACTTAAAATTTAAAAAACATTTAAATAGGGCATATTTATAATAATATGCCAGAATCCCTATATTATGAGCTGTATGCTTGATTACGCATATACATTAAAATTTATGCAGTAAAATGCTGTAGCTTTGTAAAAATATTATGCGAAAACTGAAAGCATATGGTTTGGTTTGTTTGTCGCTCAACGGTCATTTTTTGCACACGAGGGCTAATTAGACCGGGACTTACGGCTTAAAGTGGATTCCGAACCACTACAAACATCCATGCCCCAGGTGGGATTCGAACCCACGAACTGTTGAACCGAAGGCAAGAGCGCTAACCATTCGGCTGCCAGCTCGGCTGAAAGCATATGAGTTATATGCTTAGTTACACACATAACAACTTATACAACAACTTTTCTAAAAACTGTAATCACGATAATACATTGTACATGTCATTTAAAAATTATTATAAAAATTTGAAATGAAAAGTAGTTTTTCTTACTTTGAAACCAAAAATTAATGATTAAAAAAAGTGATTAAATAAGAGGAATATCATGAAAACTGGAAGTTAATTTGGCATAGTGACAAAATCTCGCAAAACGCATATTTAAAAATAAACGTTCATTTAATAAAGAGAGATTAATAATTACTTAATCAAATTTAAGAGCTTGAAAAATTTAATATCACAAAACATTAAACAAAATAATTTTTGTCAATACGAAAAACGTTTCAAGTGACTTTATTATACATATTTTATTGCTCATTTAATGCGTTTGTTAAATATTTTATTTTCATTATTGCTCTTTATATAATCCTTAAAAAATTGTATTCTACGCAAAAAAAATTTCTTAGAATGTATGGGAATCAGATTAGAAAGAAAACCTAAAATATTTGGAAAAAATCTTTTTAACGTTTTCAATATTTAAAGCACTTTATGAATTTTTAATTCATTAATCTGTATCTCACAAGCAATCTGCGCTAAAAGTATTGTACTCATGGATATGCCAAATTTTTTCTGAAAAACTTACAGAGAAGCTCTATTGAGTATTTTTAAATATTCAATAAGACTGCAAAACTTTTATATAAATCGACTGCATTATCGAAATGAACTTTTTATTACTTAAAACAAATGTATTTTATAATTGTCACCTAAAAGAAAACCATATCATAGTCACCTTAATTAAAATAAAATACCAACCTCAAATCTTAAGAAACGGTTTCTTTTATTCACCTGGAATTCATTACCAATCATTTTTCCCTCAAGTAGTCAATAGTTTTTTTTTTTTTTTTTTTTTTTTTATGCAACGTAAAAAGAAACTAACCATGCTGATAGAATGGAATACGCTAATTAATGAGCATAAGAAGACTTTTTTTTTGTAATCTTCCCCCTTCCCTTAACCTATAAGTTGAATAGTGATGATAGAATAGGTTACAAATAAAATGTCGAGGTCATTTATAAGATTATTAATCCCACTAACCTTAAATTTTTAAAAGTTATATTCTTGTATTGCAAATAAAGGAGAATTAGAGAGAATACACATTTATATGATATAAACTAATCAAGAAGTCCATGTAACTTTTCTTCTTTATGTTTATGTTTATTTATTTGTTTTTGTTCAGCCATGAAGTCTTCTTTCACAGGTGGCTGCTTTTGTATAAGTAGGTCGGAAAGGATTGTGACACGGGTTTCAGTCGATAAATAAGGAAGGAATTTCTCTCTGAAATAGTTGAAAGTATAAAATATTTCTTTCTAAGAAAAAAAAACATTCCGCTATTTAAAAAATTAAGAGTTTTCTTTTTTTTTCTTAATATAAATACGGAAATTTTCGCTCAAAATTTTTGTTGCTCTATGATATTTTTTTTAGTTTCTAGAATTGCAACGCCATTAAGTCTTTCTTTGTTTTTTGAGGATTTCAAACTTAACAATCAAATTCCGTTATAATCTATTGGGTTTTAAAATTTTTTAAACGAAAAGAATCTTTCTGTTAAAATGTGTTGTCTACATCTAAGTTTCCGTTTCGGTATTACATGCGAAAAAAATTGAATTGATAAATTATTTTTATAATCATAAACTACAAATTTTATTATAGCTTCTAACCCATGGTTTGAGTTTGTTCTCAGATTAAAAAATTCATACCTACATTGTTGCTCTTCTCTTCAAAGCTCCATTCCACACCATTTGAAGGCAACTGTTTTGCAAAAAATTAATAAATAATAGCTATATCAGCTTAATGGTCTTTGTCTAGGTGAACAGAAAAATGTCACACTAGCTTTTTTTATCAATGATACTTTCTCGAAACCAGTAAACTTCTGAAAATTGGGATTTCAATTTTTTTATATCTTTCGTCTTGAGATCCATTGAATTAGGAATTTTTTAATAAGAAAAGAAATAAAAAATTGAGTGCATCACATTATTAAAACAATAATACCGATAGCTTAGTTTTAATAATGCAACATACCTATTGTAAAAAATATTAACAATATATTGATGAGACATGATTAACTATAATTTTGACTGCATTTGTCAAAATTCAAAAAATAAAAAGTATTTGTTTGCTAAGAAACATTTCTCTCACAAAATCTGTTTAATATTTTAAATACATGTTGAATGATTGATTCTTGTAAAAAAAGCATCTGATGATGTGAAAATGTAACTCTTAATAAATTTTTTAAAGTAATTTGTGTTTGAAACTTGTTAGCTGTTTTTAGATATATCAAAAGATGAATTGATTTCCTTTTCTAAATCTATGCTCCCCAAAACTTTACGCATTAAATGTTTCCTTGTGGTGCTTTAGTTGATTCTAAATGAGCCATCGTATTGTCGAGATTTGAAGTAGAGTTCTTGGGAGAGTGTTTTTTGAATGTTTGCTGTTTTATTATTTTTAGTGATATGATGTACGCAACTATTGCTGTTTTCAACATTTATACTTTTATGAATTTTTTTGTGTTTTTCAAGCACTATCTATTATTTTTGAAAAATAAACTGTCCAAAAAAGCAAAACATTTGTAATTGGGTTTGAATTTAATAAACAATGGAAAAATCAGTTAACAGGAAATTCATCAGAAAAAATTATTTTGGATATTAGTTGTGAGAATACTGTTTCACATAATAGAGGGCTTGGAAAATAATAGGGATAATAGAGGGCTTGGACGAAGAAATCTGAAAAAGATAAAACTTATTTAAATAAAATGTTGAAGATTTATTAATGAAATAAACTTTATTTGAATTTACTTTACTAATGGCAAATAAAAGACAAACATTTTTCTGATTTAAAAGAAATTGTTAAGCCTTGTCTTTAAATAATTGCACATCATTTTGATAGTAAAAAATTGAATGAAAAAGAGAAAATTTGCTACATCAAGCCAGACAGTATTGAGATGTAATAAAGTACTCGCTCAAGAAATAATTCATCCATTGGAAGATCCTATAATTTTTTTCTTTAACTCTTAATAAATAAATAAGTGAACATATCTGATGTTTCACATTTAAGCAATTTCATGAGATGATTTGGTGATAATTTTAATATTTTTGAAAAACTTTATGGAATCATTGCATGGTAAGATAAAAAAAATTAGACATATTTAAAAAGTAAAACCATGCCTAAAAATCAAATAATATGCAGCAAACTCATCAGTGTGTGTACTAATAGAGAACCATGAAGGAAGGTAAAGTCAGTGACACTGTATCCTTATTTGAAATTTTTTAAAAGGTTGTCTTATACATAAACATTATTTCATAATACATCAAAAGGCACCATGAGTCTAAACTTTAAATATGCAACATTTATATCACCACATGTAAAATGTGTAGATAACATTAAAATACGATCATTTAATAGACAAGAAAATTGTGAATTGTTAGATTTACAATATAGGGATCTTAAATCATCATGAATTTTGTTGTTTTTCTAGAGAATATGTTCTTAACAGATTTTAAGAATTGAAAAAAATGTTGTTTCTAATTCTATAGAAATGAAATATCTGAGGAAAGAACCCTATATTATTCGACAATAATTGACAAGTGCATTTGGCATTTCAATAAAATTAAAAAAACGATAAATTTTTACCGACTGCTTGGTGTCGACTGATGGGCCCAATAAATAGTGTTGGTATGTATGAAATGAGTTAAAAACATGCGTAATATAATTAGAAAATGAGTATTTGAAACAATTTCCATGCTTGAGATAGCAAAGTGAATGTTCTGAGAATGATAACAATTTGATCAAATATTTTGAAAAAATTGAATTATTGCAAGGGACATTTGAAAGTAGTTTTCATGATATTCATAAAGATGAAAACTGCGTTCTCATTTTTATAAGCCCATTTTGACTTGTTGAACAAAATTTAATGCAGATAAAAAATACTCAAGCTTTATGAGGCATCTGAATTCATCTGTTAGAAAATTGACAAAAGTTGGCCAGCCTTGAGCCAGATAATCAATGAGCGAAGAAATATCAGAAATTGAAGTATATGATTATTTTACATGTTCTATTGAACGATCCATACATCTTGTTTAAATGTTTAACCATTACTGAAGTGACATTCAAATACTCATAAAATGTTTTAGGAAACATCTCAAAAAATCTGTTCAAATAATGAACATCAAGACCAAAAAGATTCAGTTTATAATTCTGTCAATTTGTGTTCACTGAAAATTAAATAGTGTTTCACTTTTGAAACAAGAAAAATTATTAATTATTATAAATTCTACTAACATTTTAAATGTGACTTGTAAAATAATCATTAATTTTATTATTTTATATACTAATAATATTTAAATAAGCTTTTTTAAATTAAAGAAACCTAAATTTAAAAAAATCTGTGACTTTATGAATAAATTTCATAAATATGTAAAGATTTCTAAGCAATATATTCTAAGCTCTTGCACAAGTATAATTAATAAGTAATTAATTTCGTAAAAAAATTTGCATTATATAAAAAAACAATCAACTTCTAACCTTGATATTTTCAGGATTGAAAAAAAATTAAGGGAAGAAAGGAAGAAGATCTAAGTTAAGGGAAGAAAATCTTTTTTTTAATATTATAAAACTCTATTTTTTTTCCCTAACAATATATTTATATTGTATGTAAATTTGGTTAAAGTATATTTTTCGTGCAATAAATAATACATTCTAAGCTTTTATATAAATTTATTATAATTAATTTCACCAAAAAAATTTCTTAAAAGGAATTAATTTCTGACATTTTTTTTAACAATATTATGCTTTTAATCTTACATAATTATATGTTCTTTTACATTTTTATATTTTTGTGTATTAATTTTTTCTTCTGATAATAATTTCTTGTAATTCTTTTTGGTATATAAAAAACAAAAAAAGGGATAAAAATTTATAAAAATTGTATTTAAATCGTTTCATTATCAAAATAAGTAACAAATTGCCAAAATTAAAAGCAGTATCTTAAATTTATTGTGTAAGAAATAAACAACGAAATATGTAGCTGAATAAATCACAGTCTGTTCTTGGGCTTTATTATAATGACAATTTTTAAGAACATGCGGCATAAATTGAAACTATGAATTTTCGGATCAAAAACCATGCATATCATAAAGTACTAATTAATACAGTCTAAATAAATTCAAAATGAAATCAATATTTGACGAAATTTGGATTCCAAACGAATGCAAATTCTTGTAATAAAAATAATGTAATGAAATATGTAAAATATTTATGCAAAATAGTATGTTTGTTAAATAAGATATTATTATAAACATGAAAATTAATGTGTGATATTTTTTAATTTATAACATGGAAATAATAAAAGTAAAATTATTTACGTCAGAAATTTTAATAGTAAATATTTATTTTCCCTATATATATATATATATATATATATATATATATATATATATATATATATATATATATATATATATATATATATATATATATATATATATATATATATATATATATATATATATATATATATATAAGAGCCTTTATAATTTTAACAGCATTTGAAATTGCCGTGGTAGTTATTACATTCTAGTATCTTAGCTATTATTTTACTTATAAAAATAGATTTATTTATTCTTTCTTTTCATAACAATTATTGATTATTTGAATTAGAAATTACTTCAACTTTAAATTGAACATCCGTTAAACTGGTCAAAAACACTTCCACACACTTTAAAATAGTATACTTTTCAACCCACGCACACAAAAATTATGATTCAAATAACATAATTCCGGGTACGTTGTTTGCTAAAGAAAAATAGATTCATTTTTCACTCCTAGTGTCACAGCATGATAAAAAAAAGTCTTTGAAATGTTGTTCATTTAATTTATAAACTTCTGAGTTTGAAATACTCCCGGAAATTTTATGAAAAGAAAATTCAATTGATTTTAAGAACGAGGTCTAAATAGGTGCGGCAGTGATTCCAAGTCGAATCGAGATCATTAATGATTTTTAATTCTTTCATGACAAATGCGGACAAAGGAGCATGCTTTTGATTCAAGAGTTGAGTATTGCTATCTTACATAATATTGCCTTTTCTTTAGTTCAGTGCAATTACGAATTCGTTAATTAATGACAGGAATACTTTTATACATATACTCTTAAGTAAGCCAAATACTAAAACATTCAACAAAAATTAATCTTTTCACTTTATTCAAAAAGTTAATATAATTCTTACAGCGAGTATTATTACGAGTAATTTTATTGATGTCAAGAAAGTTATTAAGAGTATACTATGATATTTGTAATTTTAGTAACTTTTACATGAATGTAACGATATAGTGAGAAAAAGGATGATTTGAATGATTACTTTTTAAGAGAGCATTTATAGTACCTTATATGAGTTCTTGTAATTTCTCAAATTCTAGTATATTAAGCAAGAACTCAAAGAACTAAATTAGCATCTTATTAAAAGTAAAAAATAACTACTATATTAAATTTCGTTAAGTTTTGTATCTTTATTTCTCCCCGTTCGTTAAAACATAGGGAATTCTCTAATATTCTTAACTGGAACGACCGCTACATATAATTGTGTCACCATTGGGCCACCAGTTTCAAAACATTCTTTAAACTTTAAAGTGTTATATATAGTTTGTATTTCATCAATAAAAATAGGCTGAGACAAAAGTAATCACTATTAGTACTGGAAAGCCACAAGGGTATTTTCAATAGAGGAACTCAAAGTCTGAATGCAGATTCTATTATTTATATAAAAATGTATCTTTAAAAAAGTTGTTTAAGTAGATCGTTCTGTTAGAACATTTCATATATAATGGGTCAAATTCACGTGTTATGAGGAACAAAACCTAGAAAACTCCCTAACACAAATATTTATAGATATCCAAGTGAAAAGCAAAAACACATCATCTTTCAATATGACTTATTTCTAAAGGAAAAATAAATATCTATAACATATATTGTAAGTGCGGATGCAGTGACCTAGTTGGTTATAGTGTCTTTCTCATTATCGGAAGGTAGTGAGTTCGAATCCCAACTGAACCGAAGATCCATCACGTTAACTTAAGGCGGCTGGAGCACGTTAAATAGGTTGTTGTTGCAATGTCCTCAAAGTGAAATGATGCCTCAGGCGGTGCAAGTTCAAGTAGTGGGGGTGTCTTCTGCTTGTTCCCTGCCTCTAAATTACGTACTCTGATCCTGATGTTTCCATCAAACTGCTAGAACCCAACTCAGAACTAAGTACAGGGAAGTAAGCAGGAATAACAGCAACATATTTAAAAATAGCTAGGATAGAACTTGAAACCTTTTACTTTGAAAAGTATCATTAAACTTTTAATGTGATTATAACAAAATATATTATTTCGGCTTCAAAATAATTTATACATTTAGGGATGATCTAAAGAGACAGTGATCAGCTTTTTTACAGAGCAGCATATATTTACTTTGTGAGTAGTAAAATTTTAAAAACTCATGTGCGCTTGCTTCGAAGTAAGTGGTAACTAACTTCGTAGTAAGTGCTATTTAACTATTTCGTATGTAATATGAATGCTCCCTTCATTTAAAATATATTTATTTTATACTATTATAATGTGGTAGATAATGTGAGAACATAACCACCATCATTCATCATAAAAGAATGATGAATGATGATGTTCTGTACGATCTCATTCAAAAATAATATGAACATAACAATTAATAAATAATAAGCACAAAAAACATAATATATAATAATAAACAGAAATATAGTAATTAATAAACATTAAATAAAACAATAAAACTTTCTGTGGTTTAAAAAACTGAGTTATTTATCTAGAAAGTTAAAAGCTAAAAACTTTGAAAACCTTCACATTTTTTATCAAATCACTTTCCAGATCTATGTAAAAAAGAGGTTATCTTTCAATTCCTTTTGTTTAATTATGAAACTTATTATATTTAACTATTTTATGCATGTTGTTGCTATTTTCAGTTGTAATTAGTTAAAATATGTAAGAAATATGATTATTTTAACTATGAAAATTATTGTTTATGACTGAACTGTCCCGTATTCATTAAATTACATTAGAGTATGCTCTAGTTTATAAAAACTCACACACAGATCGATCATTTTCTTATAATCTTTAAATAAAAATCTCATTAATCTTGCAAAATAATAGCAATCCGCCCTCAACACGCATACGTAGATAAATTTTCTTAATGAATAGTATACATATATAAAAGAGAAATGAATGAATTGTTCCTTGCTCTAAAATGAGCTTTTCTTATTGTTCATCATTGCTGTTTTAAAAGGAAAGGCTAAAAAAATGCTTCATTTCAAATGAATTAGGAAATCCTTGCCCTATTTTAATTCTATCATTAAGCTTAAAGCCTATAATTTCAACCCATGCATTAGCACAGTGTCTAGACATGGTTACCTCAATATAACCCACTTGCATAAGAACGTAGTAAAAAAATGACGTTTGAAGTATTTTAGCTTAAAAGCTTTTATGTTGTGAAATAAGAATTTATCATCAAAAACTTAATTTGCTGTTTA
Organism: Latrodectus hesperus; assembly: GCA_037975125.1. NCBI lineage: Eukaryota > Metazoa > Arthropoda > Arachnida > Araneae > Theridiidae > Latrodectus > Latrodectus hesperus. The sequence continues at coordinate 51,207,952 of CM075859.1, read as the reverse complement.
AGAAATGACGCCCATCAGAATATTTAATAAATATATATTAAAATATGTCTAACGTTTTACTCTTCTTAATTCTTCTTTACATTAAAAGTTGTAAAATACTGTAATAAATGCTGTGAAAGAGGAACTGAATATTGAATTCTCTCAAATGTACGAACTCATACTGTAGACTTTAAAATTTATAACCATTAGACAAGAATTTTAAGAAAAATTATAAAAAATTCTATATTCATTTAATTTTAATTATTTTTAATTGAAGTTGAAATTAAAACCTTAAAGAATGAAAATTTTTAATTTATGCATAATTTATTTATAGTTACATAGATTACTAAGAATATTTAGATGAATTTTACTTGATATCTTAAACATATATACTACTTAAAACAATTACAGACTATTGGGAGTTTTGTATGAAGAAACTATATTATCTGATTTTTTTAAACAAGAAAGAATAGAATTCAACTACATATAAAATAATTCATAAAGTCCATAAAAACTAGGAATTTAAAAGCGGCGACTCAACGAGTTAGTTTCGACTTAATTTTTTTATAAATGTTTTGAAATAACGTCAAAAAGGATAACTGAAACCGTAATTAAATAATTCTTAAAAAATTAAATATTGAATAAAGTTTAAAAATGATTTTAGTAAAGATAACATTTGAATATTTTTATTTTATTTGTTAATTTATTTTTACATCTTCCTCAATATCTTTTGATAGTTTTCGTGATAATGATTAAAAGAAGTTGGGGTTTAAAAATTGTTTAACTTGAATGAAGATAGTTACCTTAAATGAATTTCATAAGAATTGATAAGATTAATTATAATATAGATAATCAAAATTAATTTAACTGTTTTTTTATTTTGTATTAAAAATTTTATTTCTCATAAAAAATTTAAATCTGTTTAGAGCGTTACGTTATATTAACAATTTTTTAGTTTGATTCGTTATTAAAAAAACGATAAGTTAACTAAAGTTTTAAAATAATTTTTAAATAGTTAAACACACATATTCATCTTAAAACTTATTAATTAATTTAATTTTTAATACCTAAACAATATCAATGATTTACAGATATGTTATTGTTAAAAAATAATGATGTGTGTATTAAATTTCCTAAAAATGTAACATTTAAACTACTTTTTAAAATTTTTACTTTTTCGTTTTATGAATTTATAAATAAACATAGAGTATAAAGTATTAATAATATAGTAAAGTATAATTCGAAAACATATTGTAAACTTAAGAAACGAACCGATTAAAAATTAAATGAAGCTCACAATAAGTATTTAATTAGTAGTTGACCGCAATGTAGCACAGATATCAAATCTTACCTTAGAATGAATAAAATTACAATTAAAACAGAAAAGCTTAGTAAATCAAAACATTTCCATTGCTAGTTCACGACGTTCAAAGCTATTTACAAGTAAATAAGTACATTAATTATTCTCATAGTTCCTGATACTTTCATGTAATTAACGATTAATGTGACATGTTCTACTACTTTTTTAATACCGGTAGCAAAATAACAAGGAAAACTTGGCAAGATATTTTTTACAACCCTTTCTCCAAAAACCATAAACGTAAATAAAACGTTTTTTTTTTCTTTTTTAATCTGACTTCCATTAGAAATCCCTTAACTGGATTCGAATCATTAACCGAATATCGGGAGCGATTAAAAGAATGAATATTTCGCCAACTCTTTAGATAAGGATTCTGAACGCATATGTGTCGTCCAGCATTTCAAATAAGGCCTTGAGACATCAGGTATAAAGCCTTGTGGCGTGGTCGAAAACTTAATTGAACTGCTTGAATTTCCGGCGGTATTCCTCTTTGAAGGAAACCTGGCGCCGGCACAGGAAGTCTTGCGATGACCATGACTTGCGATCGGTTGACACATTATATTCTAGGTCACTAGAAATTTGATCAAAACAGTGCAAGAAGAAACTGGCATATGACGCAACCAGTATGCCTAATTATGGCCTGTCTTGTTGTAGGGGGAAAACAATAAACGATAAGCAGGTTGTTTTTATGTAGGCTTATAATTGAATGTGAGTTTCTTACTCCCGATTTGTGTTTTTTTACTACTATGATCTACTTCCACTGGTGGAATTCCATGCTTGTTTATTCTCTCTCTTTATTGCTGCATTTCTGTCAGTCGAAGTTCGATCATTCATTGATTTTTTCTTAACTACGGACTAAGGGACATAACAAGATCTCTTAGACAAGTGGTATTTCCATCGTCTCTCAATCAAGTAAGTTTGCCGGTAATTATTGTTTCAGTGTAGAAATAACAATAAGTCGTATTTCCTCTTTATTGCTGCTTTTTAGAGAATGAAAGTTAGATTATTCATCCATTTTTTGTTCACTACAAAGAGTTTGATAGGAAGCTTATCACCAAGAAAAAAAGTAATGCAGTTCTCCTACCATGCTAAATTTCTGAGAATTAAAACTTGCTCATTCATAAATTTCTGTTAAGGGTTGATTCGTTATATTAAGATTACAACTGACAAATTAGTGTCTTTTTTTTCCTGAACCAGATGTATATATTAACTTTTTACTGTGGAAGTAACAATAGGTCTTACTTTTTATCATTATTCCATGAGACGAAATTTGGTTATTCATTGATTCTATGAATACGAGAACGTGATTAAAATTTCCGGCCAAAAAATTGGGAAATCTTTTTTCATAGAGTAAACCACTTCAACAATTATGTTTTTATTGTATCAGATGAAAGCAAGATATCTTCTGATTATTTCTATTTTTGTAGTTTTATAAGTCAAGATTTGATCATTTAATGATTCTATCATTGTGTATCAACAAGTGTCAATGTTAATAACAATCGAATGTCTTATAGGGCTATCACTGAAAATTATGAAATCCTTTTTCAACCATTTAAATTTGTTGATAACTGATTTTCGGTTAGGAAAATATAAATACACTATCATTGCAGAGTTTTTGATTAATATTTAGCTATCAAAAATTTTATAATTAATATAGAAATATTATTAAGGTAATCAAGTGAGAAAAAAACACATTCCTTTTTTTTTTGCTAGAAACGTTATAAATAAATTATATTTTGCTTCATGTGTTGTTATATGCCATTAAAATATGTTTAAAAAACTTTTATTTGTTTTATTAAACCTGACGAAAAGTTTTTTTTATCAACAGAATAAGTAAATCTGATATTTGAATTATTATATTTTTTATATCGATCATATTTTATTAAATATTAAATACATCCCATAAAATGATTGAAGCTAAAATGCTATTCGCTAGAAAATATTCTCAAACTGACTTTAAAAAAATTTCAACTTTCACACTCACATACACATACGATGCGTTTTAGTTTTAACTATCGTTGTACTTTGTAACAACCGTCTCAATAATTGGTAACAATTTCTAAAACTTATATGTATTCATGAAAAAAAGCTGCAAATTTTGAAGCCTAAGCGTATTACTGTTTTAAAATTTCATTTTGGAACAAAATACTTTTTTAAAATAGGAAAAGAATTTGTATGAGAGTGGAAGAAATTTTAAACACCTACTTTTAGTCTTCGAAGAAATAGTGCAACGTTTTCCAAGACAACGTTCACTTAAAATGTTTTCTTTGAAGAATTATACATTTTATTTAAAAACCTGAAAATTTTTAATAATATGTTTTACCAATTTTGAATGTTCTTGAAAGATAAATAATGAAAAATAGAAATAATTGCTGGAAGTTGTAATATAAAATAATATTAATCTTGATATGAAAAAGGAATAATACTTAAAAATATATATTTCAAAATTTACTTTTTCTTTCTTTTAAAAATATATGTTGATAAATTCTTCTTTATTTCATATCGTGGAAATTTTACAACATATTTTTGCACAATTATAATTTGAATTAAAGAAACAAATATTATTTTGTCACAATTCTGTGTGGTATAATTTAATATATAGGGTATATAAGGCACGATAATCTTATGTGAAAAAGCGCTGTTCTCGTGTCAAGAAGATAGTGGGTTCAATACCTGAACTCAGTCGAAATGTAATGTGTTGAAAGGGTCATTACACGAAAAGCTTTCGGTTGATTCGAATGTCCATCCTCTGGCGTGGTTTGAAGAGAAGGATATCAGATCAGGCGTCATCCTTCTCTTTTCACTTCACCAGCAGATGGACATACGAATCAACCTTCTCACTTTTCTGGTTCGAGATAAAGTTGCGATTGTATTTCTCCCATCGTCAGAAATGGGCACACACAACCCAACATGTATCCATTTAATTTAATAGTTCTATATTAATTTAATAGTTTTCGCGCAAAGTTTATATTTTTATCGTTGGTAGAAAGATGTTGCATTTCTGGTTTTGGTTAGTACATGTATTTGAGTAGATGAGTGAGAAATTTCTTGGTTTTCCTCCTTATGATGAATGAAAACAATCAATTATTTATATATCTATAAAATATTTTTAACCTTCCCCGGAAAATTGTAATGAACAATGGCTTATTTAGATGAGCACTTAATGCATATTGAACAACATATTTATGCTGTAAACATTGTTCATATTGCAATTTCTTTCTGGGTATCAAAAAATGTTCAATTAAAAAAGAAAGCTTAAGAAATTATACTCTTATGAATTCTTATGTGAGAGAGTATATATATATATCATTTTATTATCTTTACTGCAGATTCTGTTTTGAAATACTAAAACATCTAAATGTTAAGACAAAGGTATTGTAGTGATTTTTGAGGAAGATGTCAAAAATAGTTTTAAATACTCTGCCAATAGTGAGATAACACCAGAAAAAAAATATTAAAAAATTTCCATGGTGTGTCTGAGTCAAGACACCAAGAGTCACCCAGTCTGATTCCATGAAACCCTTCAGTTACCAGCATTCCAGAGCAAATTCCATTCAATTTAAATAACTAATATTTTTTTACAATGTGTTTTTTTTCAAATAACGAGTTTGAAAATTTCATTCAATAATTAAACAGTTTCAATGCTGAATACATTTATATAAAAAATGCGTTTCAGATTCTAGTAGTGTTTTTCTCTTAAATGCTGACTATATTTTACAAATTTATAGTTAATTCTTATTTCTAAAAAACCATCAATCAAATCTCAATAAAGTTATCATTTTTAAATTTTATACCGTTGATTGTATCGATTGTTACATAATTTGGACTTGAGAGCTAATATTCAACCGGTCGTAAAACTCACCTGTAAAGGTCAATCTTTTCACGAAAGAGATCTTTAGCTGATAAACATCATCGCTCACAAATCCTTGAACTACACAAATCGCTATTGACTTGACCTTCTTAAATGTTTTTTATGCTATTTCTAATGATAAATGAAACTTTATTCGGAAGAAGATGGTAAAGCGCGTCTCTTTTGCTTTCCAAAAATATGTTTATTCCTCTCATAAGGAGAAACCTGAAAATTAAAAAAAAATCTTTATATAATAACATGCGATATTTTTGAGAGCTTATATAATTTGTCCCATGTTATGAAATTATATAAAAAAATAGCAAATATTTGTTTTGTTTTTATCTCACTCATATTTTCTATTTATTATAAATTGATTATAATAAGTAATTAATAGAGAAATTATTATTATGTTAGTTATATTAACCCTATTTAATTATTTATCGTATTCCGCAAAATTGTACCATTTTCTTTGAATTTGTTAAGATTTATATATGCTAAATTCAATTTAATCTAAATGATAAATATTTTATTATTTAGATTAAATCGAATTTAATCTAAGTGATTAAATGTTTATAAGTTCACAAATTTCTCTGGAAGCCAAAATAAATATGTGTTGTGATATTTTGCAGCAATAATTTGTCTCATGAAATTTGAAACATAAATGTAATTATTAAACTTAAGTATGGTTAACTTAAGTATTTAATTAGAGCTCATAATTGTTAAGTTGGCTAGTTTTCCATATGTTCGTTTGTCTGTGCCAGAAATGTTTAATTCTTAAAAATGGTATTTTACTTACTGTGCTAATTTGTTAATAATGCTAAAAGAATTTTTCACCCAGTCATGATTAAGATGGCATGTGCTACGTTATGTGCTACGTTAAAAGAGATATTTTATAAAGACGTTTATTATCTTTTCAAAACCAAATATATTATTCTTGTTAAAAAAAAGTATTTAAAAAAGAATAACGCACAATTACGTCTACATATTAAACTAAAATGAGACTGTGTAAACAGTGAAGTCATCAGCATGATACATATTTTAAGAGATTATACAAGGTAAACAGGAAAGTTCTTGCCATTTTTAATGACCCAAAAGTACATGATCCACAGAAAATGTAGGCTATTATTAGTCCTCGAAATAATACCATCAGCATCCAGCACTTTCTGTCAACGTGTCTCCAGTCATGCAATCCCCTTGCAGTAAAACTCTGGTATTTCGGTTGCAAAGATGTCTGTAAGTGATTGACGTAAATATGCTTCCTTCGTGAAGGATTTTCCAAGAAGATGACTGTCCAGAGAATGGAAGAGGTGGAAATCTGATAGTCCGATGTTAGGTGAGTGAGGAAGATGGCACAAAGTCTTCTAATCTAGTTTATGTATGTTATTCCTGGACTTCGACGCGTTATTGGCGAAGAACATTGCACCCTTGCGATTAGCCAGTTCTGACTCCTGCTGTTGCCAAGTCTGTTACACACGTTCCAATTGCTGAGAGTACAAGTCAGCAGTGACCATTTGGCCCGTTGGTAGCAGCTCATAGTGAAACACTCGACGACTAGTCTGTCAGACACCAACTTCATTATGGAGCGACAAATCTCCTGACCTGAATTTGTGAAAACAATGGCTTGCCGTACCTTGATTCCCAGTACTATTCTCATATGCTTGGCATATTCGGTGACTTGATGCAGCAGCTGATAAGCTCACTTTAAAGTCATAATTCAAACAACACCGAATGAGCTCCTTCAACAGGTCCGTTTCTCTCCATTAATGTACGAGTTACGATTGATAGGTGTGCGCGATGGGCCTGCTTTTATAATGACTAATATTCCTATTTTCGACTGACCCGTGTCACAACCACTTCATAACTAATTTGTATACTTATTCTCACTTCATTCAATGTTGCGAGAAGTACGAAAATGGCAAGAACTTTCTTATTTACCTTATATATTTTTAATTTAATGTAGAATATTCAAGAAATATTGTCAGCAAATAAATAAAAAACAAAAATTAAATTCAAATAGTATGAAAATTATATTATATAATAACCTTCTTTTTTTAAAAAAATGAACAAGAATTTATGCTTAATTTTTTATTTGAATGTATTTTTTATTTTATTATTTTTTAATTTGATTTACATAAAATTCGCTCCAAATGTCATTTATTTGACCAATTTGAAAAAATAAAGTTACTCTGGACACACTTCTTTCAAAAGAAGTGAAGAAAAAGTCTAAGACAACAAAAATAGAAAGCCTAAAAATCGCAGGTTAAATTATCCATATAAAAGTTTTAAAAAAGCGCGAACATTTTCTTTTTTATGTTTAGTAATTCCAGTCATTTACACATGCAGTGGTATCTTGAGTTTACTTTTAACTGAACTTAAATCTTTCCGTTGTTTAAAAAATGCATTTAAATATAATTGTACACATCGAAGTATGTTTTCCATCATTAAAAATGAGCGAAGATTGTTTTTTTCTTTCTTGTTAACTAATTAATTGATATTTCCTGCGTTTTCTAAATTATATCATATAGATACATTATTTTAACATTTCTTAATGAGCTTTGAAACATTATATTGAATTAACTGATCAAATAAGCTTTTGAATCTGGGTTTTTCAATAGGTTTATTCTTCATAGCATCATGTTTATGTCAGTTTTGCTCCCAATCGTGGACGATTCTGTTATAAAATGATATTATTCTGTTATAAAAATATTATTTTATGTGCGTATTTATATTCTGTACAAATGTGCTTTCTTTTAAGATTTTTTGTGTCGGTCATATCATGGATATATTTTTAAGTAATCGTCACATAGCATAAAACTGATATTTAGTTCAATAAAAATTATAGGAACATTATACTAATATGGAATCGCAATTGTTTGAAATTGTAATAAGAAAGGGAAAAGATTAGAAAAGTTTCACCTTAAAATGAAACTTTCTATGGAAGAATTCCAAGCAAAATGCTTCCAGGCAAAATAAATATATCTCTGAAAAATAATAATTGTTTTTGTGTGATTTTCATCTTCATAAGTCATCGAAATGTGGCATCCTACATTTCAGTGGTTCATCAAGAACTTCAAATACACGTTAATTCAACATTAAATTCTTCATTAGTAAATAATTTACAATAATTACAAAGTAACCATCGTGTTCAAATTATGGAAGAGATAAAATAAATAAAGGACTAAAAATCGTTTCTAAATTCTTCTTTTTCTCAGTTCATAAAAGGAATTCTTTTTCTAAGTAATTCCATTTCTGACGCTACTAATAAATAAATATTCTCTCCAAGTGAATCATCAACAGAATTTTATCTTCTAAATGAATAATAACCCCACAACTTGCTTTGTAAACCATAAAAAAAGTTACGAAGGCTTATAATTAATTTTAAAGATTCTGTTGAATTGATATCCTGTTACGCCCTGACTAATTCTCTTGTTACGAAGATCATCAGTTCAGGAGCGTGTACCTACAAAGGAATATAATAAATGTCCATTTGTTTCATAGCAATTAATAACTGCACTGCTACTCGCATTTTGCCCTTTTGTGCAATGGTTTAAGCGTCCATAGCGCCACCCGCTCAAATCTTTGCAACACCTAATTTTTCATCGGTGTCAGAAACGTCAAAGTCAAGAATGGAAGAGAAATATCATTGACCTCTACTGACCGCTTGGGACGAAAGTGAAATGATGCTTCCACCATTACTCATAAAATACATTATTTGTCATTGACATCTGAGCTCAAAGACTATAACCCCACGCTACAGCCTAGCATAAACAATTTCGAAATAATCTGGATGAATACCAACTGGAAATGGGGAACCTCAGACACTGTGTAATAGTTCATTACTCATTCGGCTGGGACTCTTGGACCTGCGGGCATTTTTTTAAAATCTAAGAATAACCCCTTCATGAGATACAGCTGTCACTTGGCTAGCAAAATAAATTGCACCAAGTGAGTTATGCTCCGCCAAAATTCACTTCCCGAACTGAATGGAATCTTAATTTTCTAATTCCCGAAGCTTTTATTGGAATCGTAAAATTTAACTGTAAACATTCTGTAAAAGAATCATGCCAGTGTTGCATAACCTATCCTTAAATAACTGGCTATATTTTATTTTGTTAAAGTTTAGGGAAATATATAGCATAATGGGAAAATCTTCCCGTGATTAAAAATTTACAATTTGAATATTTTTTTAATCTCGGTAATTTACCGGAATGTAGTATACCAGTTTGAATAATTTTAAATAAATAAGTATGAAATAAAAACTATCTGTGACAGAGCTTTGAAAAATATATATTACCGTCTATTAAAAGAACAGTCGTAACTATTACGCTAACTACTAAAATAAGAACACAAACAAAATAAATTGTATAGATTAAACTAATGACTTTTTTGACATAATCTTCTCTTCCAAATTCTGAAAATTGTTAAAATTACTTGAGGCATATTTAAGGCAATAGATGTCACTTCTATGAAAAGTTTCATTGGCAGAAACTAAGCCAGTAATCTGAGTTTCTATACCATTTTAACTAAGTGTTATAGAAACCACTATTAATGGGTGCAGGTGATGAAACCCGCTTAGAGTATCTGAAAAACATCACGATTAAGGCTAATGAAAATGTGATGCTCCATTTCTATGAAAAACACATTTTCATAAAAACAAAATATTCAAAAATTATAACCCATTATTTACAATGTTAAATATGTTCTTAATACGTTATCTGTGTATTAAAGAATTGATATTAACTAGCCTTTACAATGTTATAAATGTTTTATATATTAAGATACTATCATTAATTGCATAGTTCCTCCAAAAATTTAGAATGAATGGGTATTTTTTATTAGACAGAGGGAGAATTATGATTTCGAAATTATATATGACCTTCTTTGGACTAGAAGAATTCAGTGTTTTCTAGTTGTGGCCATATATTGCTTTTATCTTACAGATTGTGACAGCAAAGCATTTGAAACTCACTTATGTTACTAAATGTGTATTCAATAGTAAGTATATATTACTAGTAAGCATAACATAAGCAGGTATTTTAAAAGTTTACCAAAACATTAAAAGCATAATTGTGCTTTTAATTTGTCATGTATTATAATGACACCAAAATAATGTGTGCATGTATTCATAAATATGATGTTGAACTTTTTTATGTATATTTCCTTTAATAAAATTATAAAAAACACTCATCACAATTATATTGGGTTGTTCGGAAAGACATTTCGTTTTTCATGTAAAGTAAAAAACTTGCAGCAAATAAATATTGTATTGCATTGCACATTGTTCATGCTAGTCCAATAGCTTTTACCATCTTTCTGGTAGTATCATGATTCCACAGTCATAAAGTGGTTGGTTTTTACTAGCAAAAAGCTGATCCATGTAGGAAAAACGAAATTACTTTCTGAACAACACCTAATAATAATATATTTAAATAAAATTAATTGACATTTTTTCAAATAATCTGATAAAAATCTTGTGATTTTAATAAATATATTATATTTTACACCAAAAATACTTTTTGTGTTTGCTTCAAGAACAAGTGTAAGTTATAAATTTAAAATTGTAACAAATAGTTAGCAAATCTTGCTAACTTATTCAATATTTCAATGGGGAATATATTTTTTTACTCTATAAATCTTACATTTTTCAATTCAAATTCAAAATTTCATAGTTTCTAGACTAAAAGTCAAATCTTTCTATTTTATCTAATGAAATTGATTTGTTTTCTACTAAAAACGACTTTACCTGGAGCATAACCATAAGAACTGATACCTATGATTGCATAGAAGTTTATAAACTTTGAAGTTGCGTGTTTCCTTTGTAGAAGAAATGGTTTGTGAAATTATTGGGATCGGTTGTAAGAGAACTAAAGCATAAACTAAGCTACCTAGACCGGCCCTTCTTACTGGAGGCTTCTTTAGCTAAGTTACTGACACCAAATACCGAAGGCTGAGATTTCATTGCAATTTTATATTCCCGGTTCATAGCAGTAGCTCATCAAAGTGACTTATTTATGGGGACTTGAAGAACGTGAAAAATTTCCCAGTGAGCAGGAGGTCACAAGCGTGTTTTAAAGGTCATCGGTGATGATTTGATGATCATTAAATTAAATCGGATAATCTATCTTCCAATCCCAGAGAAATAGTTCTTCACATTATGGTCAAAAGAAGCGCTTATATTGTTTAGTTGACATCGTTACTTTTCGGCGACTTCTTGTAGGAATGTGAGGCTCGTGGCTGTTTCGAAAAGTTCCTTTGTCATTAAAATAAAGGGAGGGGCTTTCATTCCTTCCTTTTTTTACTATATCAATTATTTCTTTTTATTGCTGAATTTAGCGAAGCTTGTCCACACGCAAAAAAGTTTATGACCCAGTTGGATATAAAAAATGGCTTCTGACATTATCTTGGACCAAAAAAAAAAATACATTCAGTAATGAATAAAAAAATTATACTTAGCATGAGAAGGAATTAATCACAAATATTTCTGCAAAAATGTTTTTGTTTCATTCTGTCATCAGTGTTTCAATTATGAAAAAAAACTCATTTAATTTAAAATCGATTAAAATATTTAATGTATATTTAATTAAGTTTTACCTTAATGAATAAATATTATTTTGTATTGATTATCATATCTTCATTTAAAGGAATATATTAATTGATTATTTTCTTTGCTTACACATACAATTCCATCTTCATATTCAAGAAATTTCTCAATGTGCTCGAATTTTTTCGTTATTATAATCGCCATTCGTATTTTTTTTAAGAGCATCCAATTTTCGAAACATCTTTATTTAATTCATAAAATCCAGAAATCTTCCAAATATGAAATAAGAAATTTTCCTAAGAAATATGTAAATATAAATTAAAATTAGAGAAGAATTTTGTAATAAAGCAAATTTTGAAATATGATTTTAATATGATAATAAAGTGCATGATAAATTGTTGTAATTTATCCATTAATTTAACTGCAATATAAAAGGAATTAAGTTAAGTTTTATTTCTTTTCGTATTGGAAAAAGCTCCTTACATAATATATAATTCTATGATCTTTCCTTAACTATAAACTCTCATTTTTTAGAGACTACTATTATTATCCTTACTGGTTGGTTTTTTTGTTTTTTTTTGCATACATATATATATAAATAAATCCTTACAATTACTGAATAATGACTTATGGAAAAGTTTATGCAGATTTCAACGTTTTATTTACTTGAAAATTGATACCAATCTTAATATCTCATATTCATTATTGCTATTTCTTTTTCATTTCATTTTAATACATAACTATATATATAATAATAATTTTATAAGATTTATTGTTTTAGAAACCTATAATCACAATAATTATCAGAGTTATTTCTAACCAATCAAAAATCTTCATAATGAAAGACAACTAATTATTACATTACCATGACCACTAATTAATAGCGATCTAAAATTCCTCTGTGTGCAAAAAATAGCGATTCAAGACCAAATGTAGACATCGTTTTATATAACAACGATTTAAAACTTTCGCGTCACGTTCTTTTCAAATGCACCTATGGTATGCCTCCAAACGATCATCAGTAACATCATTTTAAATTTCTAAAAAAAAAAAAAATTAAAAAAAAAATACACACATTATCTTATACTTGAGTTTTTCATTAAAAATTTTACTGGAGTTTCAAAGTAAAAAAAAATTAGATATGATTTCAAAATTTAAGTCTACATTTTTCTACTGAAAGATACTATTAATTACCTCGGGAAGTAATTTTGCAATACTATGTATCCAGTTACTAGTTGCATAAGTGTGAGAAGATAATCCAGCAAATGTACCTTCTACTAAGAGTAGCTTAATATCTTCTCAAAATGGTCTCTCATATGAATCTTTTAAAGTATCTGATAACATTATCAATACGAAATAAGTTAGAAAGGAGGAGTTTATCAAAAGCTCTTACATCATACTAGCATGCCCGATCATTATTTTCATTTTAGTACCAAGACTCTCATACAATGAATCAACCCACGTGACTCAACACAGTGCCCTACAAGGGGGAACGTTTCCTCCATACTAAATTACAGATTGGATGCTATTCATTTGATTGAAAATCTTGGAGAGACTTTAATGAAATTGATCAGAAAAGAGTCTCTTCCACTGCTGTTCTTTGTTCTTTGTTTTATTTTACGAAGAAGGAATACAGTCTGCGGTTAAAACAAAGGAGCACGTTGCGAGGGTACAAAAACAGCAACGACTCCGTAATAAGTACCAAAGCATCGTGAAGAGCATAGTAATGAGTTTGCAGTGACTAGATATTAAGTTTATTGACCAAGGAAAAAATAGAAAAAAAAGTAAAACCGAGGAAAGAGGGAACGAGAAGCTCTTTTTAAACTGCTGTCAAACCATCAGAATTACTCGAGGATCTGTGAAATAATTATAAAGCTGGATTTAAAGTCCCCAATTAACAGATGATATTAACTTTCTACCGATGTCTTCCACCAGAGATCTGAAAAAGGAAATTCTATCCTCTTAAAATAGTCATTTCGATACATTTTTGTAAGTATTGCACTTTTGAGAAAGTTCGTTATCAATAATACTTTTTTAATACCAAATATCACGGTAAAAGCTAAGATTAAAGATTATGATTTAATCTCTTAGCATCATTTTAAATAAATGTTTTTTTTTATTTTTTTAAACTTACAATGCCTCAATAATATCATCATTTGAATGATGTATAGCCAATTTAAATCAATAATTGCCATTGAAAAATAATGTTCAAGGTAAAATCTATTTTTTACCTATCATAAAATACTTATAATATATATATATATATATATATATATATATATATATATATATATATATATATATATATATATATATATATATATATATATATATATATATATTATATATATATGGACAGCCCTAAAGGAAACTAAAGTAGGGATTCTTGACAGTCATTATATATTGTAACCTCCCCGTGTAACTTTTCCTATATAAAAGGCTATATTCAGGTGTCATAAGTGTGGAAACACGGAAAATTCTCAAGCATCCACTTAGGTAGATGTGTGCATATAAAAAGTAGAAAATTCAGCAATATTGTTAACAATGGGTTGGATCAAGCCTAGAAACTTCCATTAAATATTGATATCCTACAGATACGAAATAGTGAGTCCAATTTACTACACATTTGAATATAAAAAGTATTTAGACAAATTATTTCTAAAAGCAATTACTGAAAACAAATAATTTGTTTATAGGTGTTTTCGAAAATTTTTCTCAACATTATATTTGTTTTCAAAGAGCCAAATATTAACGATGTAACACAAAGATGGGTTCCATAAATACAATAAAATAGATAGAACATTGAAAATATCTTTTATAAATTACAAAAAACAAGGAAATATTTTTTTCATTTTATCGGGAAAATTTCCATTAACAATGCTTATTATCAGAAATTCTCTGTAATAAAATTTTGACACAATGAGTTAATCTAGATGTTTCATTATTAAGTTGTTGCGGTATATTACGATAGAAGATGAACCAATATTATTAGGAATAAAAACAATTCTAAATTATTTTAATTACGATAATTCTTACTAAAATTTCAGTATTGCGATCAATTTAAATAAATGTTCCACATCCAATAGAAAAATCTTAAATATAATGTATACGAAATAATGTATCGATTGGATCTCATTTTACAATCACCATTTACAATCATCAGGAAAAAAAGAAAGATCTTCATCCAGATTGGAATCCATATTCAAGTGAACGATAGCAATAATATAAAATAAAAGATAGCAATTTTGGATATGTTTAAATGTATACAAAGGAAAATTTAAGAGAATGAAGTCGATATTAAAATGAAATATTTTCTACAAAACCACATCAGAAAATATATGAGTCAAAGCAACAAGTTAGAAAAAAGAAATAAGACTATATAGGTCTAATTTCTTTTTCTAATGTTATTATTATTTAATTTAAATTAGATCAGATTAGTCTGATCTAATTTCTTTTTTCTTACTTGTTGCTTTGATTCATGTCTTTTCTGATGTGATTTTTGTAGAAAATATTTCATTTTAATATCGACTTCGTTCTTTTAAATTTTCCTTTGTATACATTTAAACATATCCAAAATTGCTATCATTTATTTTCTATGCCAAAATTAATATTCTATGTTGTGCACTCAAATTTTTTATTCTTATTAAAAGTTTAAAAAAAAGATTTTATTTAGTGAAATTAAATTGAATATACTTTAGTATAATTTCTAGTATTTGTATTGACATAGCTTATTTTATACGATTCAGATGTCTACTATGTTTCTCTTTACTCGTCTACTAAAATCAGCACTTACAATCATTCGGCAAAAAGAAAACTCCGTTTTCTGTGATTTTAAAGCATTCAATATTTGCTCGAACACTTCAAAATAAAATTTTATACTCAACAATATCTAAGAATAAGAGAAGGAACATTTATATTTTTAAAAATTAATAGACTTTATGAGCCCTTGTGTAAAATACTATTAAATATTTCTTAATAAATACTAAAATATCCTAGAGACGTAGAAGCTCAATTGGAAATCTGAAGCTACTAATTATTTTAATCACTATATTCTTTTTAGAGGGTGGGAGGAATTTATATTCAACGAGTATTTGCAACAAAATTTTACTAAATATTCCGCCTCTAGTTGTTAATCTACTCAACTTTTCTAGTGTTTTACCCGATATGTGGGATACAAAAATTTATGTTTCATTGTAAGATATGTTTCTTAAGAAGATTGTTTTTCCCATTTCCATGACACTCAACACGAAATATCTGGCTGTTTGCGACAAGTCTTAAGAAAGTTCACTAATGAGATACGCCGTTCGAAGAAAAGATTAAATAACCTGTCGATTACGCGTATCTCAAAGGAAGGGGGGTAGCTTTTGCAATATTTGCTCTTCCCCCCTCTCTGCATCCTTGCCCGTTGAAATTCCAGTCATTTGCGATCCCAACTTTGGAGAAGAGATGCAAAGGACCAAAAAGGCGAAGGCATTTCGTTTACCAAAAATTTTCAATATGATGGATCGGGCTCGTCGGCCTGATCTGTGTAATTATTGCTTAAACAGTTCCTCTCATTCTCCCGACCTAGGTATGTTATGCAAGAATTGATCGGCTTCTTCCCTACAGACGTAAGCACTTTTAAATGTTGCCTATGTCTAGAATTGAAGATTGAGTAGTTCGGGACAAAAAAAGAAAATTATAAAGAAGGAGAAAAAAAAAGGGGAGAATGAAGAAGAAACGAAATTGTTTCTCGGCAGCTCAAGTTTGCAAAACACGAAATCTTATCTCCATCGGCATCCACTAACTCGATACACAGCTCATTTAAAATGTATACTATGTTTCGAGACTCAGTTTTTTTTTCTCAAGGATAAGGGGGAGGTATCAGAACCTCATTGAAGCAAGCGTGATTAAAGGTATAATGACCTCTTCATTTAATTTGCCTCAGTCAGTTTTAATTTTAGAGGAACATTTTAGATTATACGCATTGCAAAACCACGAAATTGAATGACTAAATTTGAAAATAATTGATTTATATCCAACAGCTCTTTTTAAGCTCCTTTCGTATTCGCATACAATCCTTTAAGTCCGAACTACATTTATTTCTCCACTTGACTTCAAAGAAAATACCTTACTTCCGTTATGGAGCTATCTTAGTCAGAGCTCAAGTTTACATAAATTCTATGAGTTTTCTATTTAAGAAATTCTGTTTGGGAAGAAGCTTTAACAATAATCTACTCTTTCTGAATCAGGTAAACATTAGAGTATAGTTGGATAAGCTAAGGCCCATGTTCATATTAAAATCTCCTTTACGAAACTGCTTTAATAGACTTAATTAATGTGCATTATTTGTTCATTAATTATGTCTGTTAAGATATAAATCTTTTTGAGGAGCATCAACATATTGGATAAGTGTTCCCTCAATACTATGAATTATATATCACTTTGAATCTTTTATTATAAATAACATTAATGCTTTTTATCAACAGGAAAAAATGTACTCAAACTATAAGTCAAAACAACTAAAGTAAATCTAAATAATATATTATAATATTTAGAATAAACTATTCTTGAGATAAGTAATATTTTTATACCTACAGAATCTCTATAACTTAAAATCTTGTTTCGAATGTCTCTGTATTTCATAAAATATTATTTCTTTGTACTTTGTATAAGATTGCTTAGTTTAATATTTTAATCTCTCTTTAACTCTACCCATCGAATTTCTTTGTTTTTCTTGTGAAAACAAGGTAACGAGGTTCTACTGTTATCCTACATAAACATTGAAAATCACACCTTTTAATAAATAAAACTCAAATTACAATAGCAAATAAGTTAGCATTTTCATATTTATATGACTTCAAATTTTATTTATATCTATAAGCAGTATGTTGGCTTATTTTTTAATCATTTTTTCTCATAGCTTTCTCCAATCTTACGAAAGTGTTTTTCATTTCTCTAGACACCTATCTGGCCAACTAATGGAAACAGTTAAGCTTCAGCATATTTCTGATAAACCTGAAATCTACTTCGAGTTAAACATAACATCCTGCAGTAGTCCAGTTACTTAAGCAGAGCCCCAAGTCTCTACCTTTGGCAAAAAGAGAAAAAGTCGCAGCATTGCCTCGTTAAAGTCGGCCATGGATTTCTACTTCAATGAGAGCCGGGAATCGACCACTGACGCGAGTGACTCATTTTCCTTGTCATCCACACCAAAGCCCCACTTGGACTTCAGAGGGACATTGTATAAATCGAAATTTGATTCTTTGTCGTCTTATGGGGCACTCGCCGGCAGAGCTTCACCTGGCCATGACTTGGGCTATCACACACTTTTAACCAGAGACAGTGTCACGCCTACCCCTACTCACACTCCAAATGTACCTCGCAGAACTTTAGATAGTTTGAGTTGTTCCTCATCGTCCTTCAGGTGGAGTGAGACACAATCTTCCATGTGTAACACATCTCCTTATCCAAGGACTTCAGATATCATCTCACCTCCTGCTTCTCGCCTTCACGCTGCAATAACACCTTCATCGTCTTCTCCTGCCACTAGGTGAGTATTTCCTGAAGAGCTAATAGTTCAGTATTCTGTATCTTTTGTCTTTGTATATTATTGACATATTCATGCTGATCTCTTTATCTCATAATGAAGCAAATTAGCAATTCATTTTTACCTAAATTAAGTTGATACCAGTTTTTCTTTGGGTTCTCTTTTTTTTTTCAATTCAGTTTTGCTCTTTAATCAATTAATATAATATTTTGCAATAATGTTATTTTTACCAAGCATGTTAATTGTTAGCCTAAAATATAATTTATTTGCTTTCCCTCGTTAATTCAATTTGAACTGAATGGAAAAAGTAATAATTTTTTAAATCTTATGTTATATATTTGTCAATAAAAACTACAAATTTCATAATAATCAAACTGGACTTTTAATAAAAATATTCTTTAATAGAAACCTTCCATCATAACACAGTTTTTGTTTTTTATTTAAAAAAAAGTTTGAGGATAAAATGTCTTTGCTAATTTTAGGAATTTTGAAGCATTAAATTATTAGTTAAATTAATATTTTCCTGTTCATCTCCGATGATAGATTAAGTAACTATTAAAATTTTTGTTAACAATTGTTAAGTATTTGATTAAATATCTTATTAAAAATTTATATTTTTCACTAAAAACACACACACACAACTATACTAATTATAATAGATCAATGATTTTGTGCATTATTATTATTTTTTTTTTACTTTTCGGCTTTATGATATCACTTATACTAATTTGATTAATTAACATTAATTTGAATGAATCATGTTAATCAAATTATTTTGATGTTATTAAAATTGTGTGATTGAGACATCAAATTCCGCATTATTATTCAAAAACTAATAATAAACGTTTAATAAACTACAATATGCCGCTGAACTGAAAAATTTTATAAGATAATGTCTTTTTCTTCGATATCAAGGAGCGAAGATGGTTTGCTCTTTTTATCCTAACATATTGATAAATATCTCCGAAAAGATTCAACAAGTCTCTTTAACCGTTACCCTTAAACTAAATTACTATAAACGCTATTGAAACATTTATTATCAAATGTAACTATAAATTTTGTTAATTTTACTATAATGTATAAAACAGAGATTCTGGAATATTATTTGCCTGCTATTTAACGTTTTATGAAACCAGTTTCGATAATGCTATTTGAAGTATATTACAGTGATAATATTAAATAATATTAATTTTCATATACCAATAGGAAAAATTCGTCAGAATAAACAGTTTTTTTTAAAGTTATATATCAATATCTTTTGTGTGTCAAAAATTTTACAATGTCTCAAAATTGAATTTTATAAATTTAGGGTTTTGTTAATGTATCACAAGAGAGGAAACCTAGAAACCTTTAAGTTTTGCATATTCTTAATCAAAATTTACTTAACTGTCATTCTATTTCTTTATGAGAAGTGATTCTTCTTATGGCAATACAGTAATAAAGCATTTCTTTAAATGTATCAGGATATAAATATCTACATTGATAATGCAAAAACATCAAAATTTGCAACAAATATTTTAATATTTACTCAACTTACTGCGAAATTATTATTGTGGTTATTGAGGAACAGAGAAAAAATATAATGTAATCATGTGTTTTTAAGTCATATTCAGCAATTTACTTAAAATCAATTCTAAATATACTCTCATTTTTTAAATATACTGACACATATACGTTTTACTAGAATATCGTACAGTAAAAAAAAACTTGTCGATCGTATATATTAGCTTTAATTTATGAAAGAGCTCCATAAATAAAGCGCCGAGCTGGCAGCCGAATGGTTAGCCCTCTTGCATTCGGTTCAACAGTTCGTGTGTTCGAATCCCACCTTGGGTATGGATGTTTGTAGTGGTTCGGAATCCACTTTAAATCGTAAGTCCCGGTCTAATTAGCCCTCGTGAGCAAAAAATGACCGTTGAGCGACAAACAAACCAACCATAAATAAAGCTTTTATACACGGCCATTTTTTTAAGAAAAGTATTTTTTTATTAATTTCAGTTCCAAAGAAGCTGATAACTCAGTCTTAAAAATATAAAATACAAACATTACTTAATTTCAATATACAATCATAAGAATAAAAATATACAATCAAAATTGGCAAATTCTAACATATTGAATTTTAAATCTTAATTTAAAAAGCTCATTAAAAAACTTTAAAACGTAAAATGAAAATATCATTACGGATATTGAACTATAGGCATAAGAAAGATATATTTCAATACCGTTTTTTAGGGTATATATACCTCAACACAGTTATAAATTATTTTTATTAAAAAAGAAAGCTATCTTAATTAACAATTTTAACAGTACATTGACAAATCGCAATAAAGATAATTATCATATTTATTGTTAAACAGAAAAATAAGGCAATTTAATAGCGTTTTATAATTTGCGTTAATTAAAACGAAATTATTTTTACCCTCACAACACTGAAAATTTAGCAAATTTATTTATATTTATATTCCACTGGTTTCAATTATTGTGTTAATCGATGATCTCAAATTGCTCTTATATGTTGTACTTTCGAACAAGATCGGAGAAAAGTATTGATTACATAACCATCAACAGTTTCATTTTTCGAAACTCATAAAAACATCCTGAAAAGCTAATGTTAACATATAAATATTTTCAATTTAAAATTAACAGTGAGGTTTTTAAGAAACTCTTATAATTTAGGATGTAACCAGTCTAAATAATTGTCTCCTAAATGTAAAATTCTTAAGTAGCTTACATCTCTCTTCCCTGCATTTTTATCTGAATTCTTGCTCACCAGTTTAGAAGGATTAAAGAAATGATACTCTTATTTATTAGTAATTTAAACAAAGGGCCGTGGTAACCTAGTGGTTAGGGGTTCGATTCTCAATATCACCAAAGATCCACCGAGTACATGCGTTATACGTGCTCGTTAAATCTGTGGAATCGAAAGTCCTGCGATCGATAGCTGGACAGTTATCATGGGTGTAATGGTTTGGAAAAAATTCCCTCCGTCTTCAGATCAATGACAAAATTGAGGGAGTGAATCATCTGGTGGTGCCATCTACCGGAGGATTTGAAGAACAAATTTATACTTTCACCTTCGTGGTGACCTCTGATTAAACGAAAGACGCACCCTATTCGCTTAAATTCACATAGTCAAGGCATAGCGAGCTTGGCTTGTCCAAGTGTCATTAGTAATAGTAATTAAAACAAGTATTGGTAACAAAATTATTCTCCTAACAAACTTTTATTTTAAAGAATTACTTTCCTTATCTCAAAAGCAATGCTATTTTACTTACAGTAATAGAACTCTATAGTAACTGATATTTAACGAATTGATTTTAGTCTTGAATTGATTTAATCACTCTTAAATTTCCTTTGAGTATAAACTAAGTAATGAAAAAGCGTAAAGTTGCCTTAATTGTTTCATAGATTTAAATCCTTTACCTTGGAAAAAATAAGTCGTTGTCTATTCATAGAATCTTCCAACTTATCCTTAGTAATTTCGTTAAATAACTATGCGTTTAAATTATTGTTTACTAAAAAAACCAAATGCATTTAAATTATTGTTATTAAAGTTTTGTTTATATTCCTACTAAAAGTGATTGAAAAGGAAGAGCAAAAATGAATCATGATTAATTTCTGTGCTTGCATTTTGCACACTCATCATTTAATCTTTTTCTTTTGCAGGTCAACGGGCACAAATGGTTCCTCACATATTGTAAATACGAACTCTTTGGTAACTACTTTTAAAGGAAAGAAATCGCACAAAAACTCACCGTTCGATCGTTTATCGGACGACCTTATCCTAAAAATATTTTCCTTTCTGTCCAGTAACTATTTGTGCGTATGTGCTAGAGTGTGCAGGCGGTGGTATTTTCTTGCTTGGGAACCACAACTGTGGACTTCGGTGTGCCTGAGCAGTGAGAAGATACATGTTGATCGAGGACTGAAGACTTTATTCCGCCTCTTATGCAGAGATTCTCCAACAGTGTGCCTGGCTGTCGAGAGGATATCCTTGAGTGGTTGCTCCAAACTCACAGACAAAGGTTTGTTCACAATTGCCAAAAAATGCCCTGAATTAAAAACTTTAGAAGTCAAAGGCTGCGCCTTAGTAACTAATTCGGGAATTTCCGAGCTGATCACCAGATGTTCCAGCTTGAGCAAGCTTGACCTAACTGGTAAGTTATGCATTCTCTCCTTTGATTGCTTCTTGAGAATTTTTTCATTCAACTGAATACTTCGGCATCTGTTAATATTAGTTATTGAACATGAATGATATGGGAGAAAATTTATTATCATCTGTCTATCTCTTAAGAAGTCTTATTGTTAATAAGTTTATGAATAAATAATTTAATGAACAAATTTG
Organism: Latrodectus hesperus; assembly: GCA_037975125.1. Lineage (NCBI taxonomy): Eukaryota > Metazoa > Arthropoda > Arachnida > Araneae > Theridiidae > Latrodectus > Latrodectus hesperus. Next base: position 51,185,348 of record CM075859.1, on the reverse strand, counting down.
AATACAGTCATTAAAATGCTTTGTAGCTTATGTTTTTATCAGAAGGTGATTAAAAATTGCAGGTGATTTCTAATAACGAATTCATATAATTTTAGGAAAATATTATTCTATATATTCTTTTAAAGTAATTAACATATCAAAATATCTGCTTAACTTAAGTAAAGTAACTTCATTATTTGATAATTTAAGTCAGTAGCTTCAAAAATAGTTTCTTAACTCTCTTATTACTTTTCATAATAAAATTGTTTATACTTATATTAAAGTAACTTGATTGGGATTAAATACATAAGCGTTTGTTGGAGTAATTTATATAATTATTTTTATAAATGTTAATATGAAAAACATTTATCACTTATGTTACGAGGTAGAATCTGTTAAAAAGAGGTTTAAGAAAAATTATTCAATAAATGTGTAAAGTTAAATCTTTTATTTTATTCAAAGCAACGAATAATAAAAAAAATGTTCATCACGCTGAATGCTATGAGTATGAGCTATTTGGTGTTATAAACCTTATTCTCTGGGAAAGTGTAGATTTTTTTCGCAAATTTTTATCTTTTCGAAAGTCATTTTCAGTGTAATCATAAGTCATGATTTATCAAAACCAGTTAATGTTCACGCAACATTGCGATTTTGGAATAATTCATAGTATAGTTTATGATATTCTTGAGAGAATGCGTTTATAACATTATAACGATGATCTTCGCGTCATTATTATTATTTTTTTCTTAACTTTACATATATGATAAATGTGTGGTATTAAAATTACGCAAGAAAAATGTTTAATTATGTTACACTTTACACCAAAGTTATGTTTAGTAATAGAATAATGATGGCAATGACATATATTTGTATTAAATTTGTAAACCACAGACACAGCAAGGTAACTGTCGACAATTAGTTTTTAAAAAATTTTAAATTGTTGGAATTAAAAATTAGACTGGCAAACTGTCACAGAAGTACTTATTTAAATATTGTGTAAAGAACGTTACTCAATCAGATGAATGATCTTAATCATAATTTTACGAAGCAAGAAAAAAGAAGAAAGAAAATGTCTCTCGAACGGTATTTGATGGACGTCTTTAAATCGATGACGATTAATTAATCGTTATTTAAAAGAGCATGCATATATGCTATCTCTATACATCCCTAGTAGATAACTACATTTTTATGAATGAACTGCTTTGCATTATTCAGTCTTCTTAATGATCTTGAAAAGCCACTCAAATTTGAAACTGTTACGTCACAGAAAACCTCATCAATCACTGAATGTTAATTATAGCATTTGGTCACTTTCTTGGAAGACTTTTTTATTTATTCCAATCCGAACAATGCCGGACATAAAACTCTTCACCTTCCAAATCTACTTTTTGGTATTTTACTCTTCGCAGTTTACTCCACATCCATTTAATGATTCAGTTTATTGTGTGTTCTCTTTTTTCTGCGTAACTAAACGACTCTTGCTCTCTACAATTAGAACAGGCGATTCCAGCGTCAGAAAGGGATGCACCATGAATAACTTCCAAATGAGCTTGAGCTGTTAAGAATGTTTACATTCGCAGAGCTGTCAAATTAGGTAGAGAAACGCTTTTTTCCTTTTCTACTTTCGTGACATCAGATGCAAATTTTGTCTGGGCATTTACTGAGTTCATTTTTTATCGGTTTAATTGCAACTAGATGTATGAACTACTGAAAATGAATGTTGAAATCTAATATTGTTTTTAAAATATTGACTGTGGAAATTCTTGCTCAACTTAGTCATGTAAAAAGTGTAAAATTATTAATAAAATAAAGATTAATTATCATCTACATATACGTTTTATACAAATACATGCGTATTTGTTTTAAATAAAATCTTTTTTTTTAAACTTTCTTAGTAGTTTTCTTATTTTGATTTTTTCTGAAATTTTAAAAATTATTTCAGGGGAGTATTAATTTACTAAAAATTCCATTTTATTCTGAACAATATTGAAGATTTTTTGTGTAATATTAAGATACTTTAAAAAATTAGTGGACGTCATTATTATTATCTATAAAACTATATTTTAAATTTCAACAAAACTGTTTTTAATATAAGCTAAATTATGCTTTATTTTTTGTATTTTTTATTTGGCTTAACTGTGACGGATATTTTGAATATTTGACTGTTGAATTTTCGTTGTTTCGTTACATAAACTCAGTATAATTTAAGCCGAATTTGATGTGGAGAATTTCTTTATACGCTATATTTTATTATAGTTGTAAAAATTTCAGCAAAGAATTCCTTGAAACTTTAAAATAAAATTACCATATTATGGAACATCCCAAGAAAATAATTTCTACATCATTGCGAAACTTTTCTTATTTTATTGTTAATAATGATATTTGCATGCATTTGTATAAATATTGATTTCTTTTCATTATTCAAAAAGAAGGCAATAAAATTATTAAATCATATAAAATTTGTACATAACTGTTAAAAAGCTTTATTAATAAATAAAAAATAATCTGTTTTACACAAAAGTACACCAGAAATCAATATCAAATCTATTTTAACCTTAGGCTAAATAAATAGGTCTTGAAACCTATTTATTTAAAAAATCAAATCAAAAATACAAACAACATTTAAATATGTATCTTTTTTTTTACTTAAGAAACGCACATCTTATCTTAAACCCTGTAGGAGCAAATTCCCAACATCCTATAAACCTTTGATTCCTATAAATCTTGAATACCATAAGCCCACACTTTAAATGTTTGGAAATACCACATTATGTGTTGCCATCTCAACTTCATTTTACATGTACCATTCAAAACACTGCACTAGATTATCTCGATGCTAAATAATACGTTTCTTTGCATCAGATTGCGGTATGTGGCATCTCCCACGCGGTGGGGTAAAAAATGAAAACAAAGCAAAAAACGAAAAATAAAAACCACCGTGATGCATCAGCTTGCCAAGCCTTGTCCACAAATTATGTGCCTCGGTGATTAGGATAGAGCCCTTGTGGGTGTTGGCCAGAGAATCATTATTAGGCCTTGGCCGCTAAAGACTGCATTAATTTCGATCTGAGTGGGCAAAATTGTAGGTTTTCTGGTTTGTATAATTAAGCACAGCATACCTGTGTAGAACTCGACTATTGTATTCTGGAACAGATAATTGGCGAAGGGAAGAGTTTTCTTCTTTGGTTTTACATTCTATTTTCATTCTCTTGTAGGTGGAGTTTTTAAAATCTACATTCACATTCTTGTGTACTTTTGCCATTGTTGATGACAATAATGTTTGAGTTTTACTTTCATTCCAAAGAAACTTGATTTTCTTCCCGGACTCTTTCATTCACTTACTATCTACTTCAAAGTATGTTATTAAATTTCCTTTGTCATTATTATATAAACTAATTTTAGCGTCTGGTGACAATACTTACTTTTGTGCCTCTAACCATTTCATGATGGAGGTCTATGTTTTGGAATACATGTATAAATTCATGTATGTTAAATAGAAAATATGATGAATATAAATTGGATGAATTTGAGGAATATGAATAGAAATATGAATTTTTTTTCATGATTTATAAGTTTCCTATGGTTCAAACCATAGTAAGAGAATAAAGGTAATTATATCTTTTATTACTTTTAGTTAGCAGTCAAACTTCAGTTTTTGTTGTTCTTGGCAAATGATGAAATGATATCAAATTCTTCAACAACAAAAATCGCTTTCACTATATGATTCAAAATTACAGTCATAAGCTCATAAACCATTGACTGAGATAATGACTTTTGTGTGTCTCACTAATAATTTTTCTTAACATCAAAATTATGCGTGGAATACAAATTCAAGATGGAATACAAAATATTGAGTCATGTTGTTTTAGCTTTCTTTCCCACAAATTCTTCTGCCGTCTTTAGACATACTTCAAGCAAACAGATTAAACCGTTAAATCAATGTTTGTTGATTAACCAGCAGTTAAAAATTATGATTGTATTTTGCTAGTTACAAATTATATCATTTCAAGTATTGCAACTTGTTTAACTAACTTTGATTAACACTTGAATTTATATTTGCTTCTTTGATTATCTCAATATGAAATTGAAGATTGAATAATTATTTTTATTACTTCTCCATAAGAAAAACAGAAAGAAAGAGCATTTTTCTTTTCCGTAACTTATTCTAAATTGATAGTTATATCCAATCAATAAAATTTTGATGAAGTTTAAATGGACCATAAGCCAAACATTTGACAGTCATTGATTGTGCATTACTAATGTCCATTTCAAATAGATTATAACCCCCTTTTTTATATAAATTAAATATATAGGTAAAGAAAAAAGGATAATTGTTTATGAATCTTTTTGGAAAATTATCTTTAAAAAATAATGTTATATTTTAGTACACGAATCATACATATATTAATACATGAATAATAAATTAAAATTATCTACATGTAAACAGTACAGATTATTATAAGCAACATTTCTTAATTTGAAATATATATCTTGAATATGTAATGTCCCAAATCAATAACATTTAAGCAGTGAATAATCACACACACAATTAAAATTAATCTATGCTTTCATATTAAATAGTTTGCATCCTTTTTTAACAAATAATATATTTCATTTTATAGCATATTTAAAAATTCAATGTTTTAATCGAAGCTCTTTTATTTTTAAACATACTGTATAAATGATTGAGGCGAAGAGTTATAAAAAAGTCAAATACAGTATAAAATATCAATCAATATTTTGAATTATAATTCCATTCCTTAAGACAAAACAAAATAACCTATTTTTTCTTTTTGCATTAATTTTTTTCCCGCTGATTCTTGGTCCAGGTAATAAACTAAAATTTGTTTCCGCGTATAAGATAATGATGCTCATTTATTTGCAACGAAGCATACTTAAAAGTAGTAATGGAAAAACCATTCTTCAAAAAATATCCCTGATACTTTATTTGTACCGATATATAATTTACAGAACGAATAAAAACTTAATAGAAATCTAATTTTTTTTAAATAACAGTATTTTTAGATAGCCAATATTAAATGAATTTTTCATTTGCAAAAAGTCTTTAAATTGATTTCAATACTAAATTTCTATGTCAAATATTGTAAGCATTGTTTTTAATAAAAAATAAAACAAAAATAAAAGTATAATTTTTTTTATATTTTTTAAATAATTTAAGAATTTAGGCAAAGTGGGCAAGATTTTAAAACAGCTCAAAATTTCTAACAGTCATAATCATAAGCCTTAAACTTGATAAATTTGTTTTTGTTTCTATTTTTCACCTTAAAGAGGCGCTAGGGGCCATTTTCTTCTCAAAACTTCACCTCACTGTGGAATCTCACTTCGACGTTTATATTACAATCATTATCCCACTAATACCTGAAAGGAAAATTGAAATTGATTACGGGCACGGTATCTTTTGACAGATAAATAGTGCACCAGTTACGAGAAGATGCATATAACAGGGCAGTTATAAAAAAAAATTTCGCAAGACATCATGCATTTTCACCCTCTACGAATCTCACAGTCTTATTTCTGATGCAATTGATTTTAACGTGTTTTATCAGTTCCTTCTTTAACTCGTACACAAATGTAACAGTTCAAAATAGCAGATATCTATTATTAACCTGTTTGATGTAAAGAGAAGTTTCGCATCATTATTTCCATATATGCTTACCGCCAAATTAAAATTGAATTTATGTCATCAATTTTTATCATAATTTTCCCCTAACACCTTAGGGATAATGATGAGTAAGACTTCCCTCTTTATGATCAAGTTGATCATTATCTCTTCATTGTGGGATGGATGTACCTCCCTCTTGAAGCCCCACGGAATGTTAGAAATTGCCTTGTAACTTAAGTTGTTCTCAAACATGGAGAAATATATATGTGCCTAGAAACATGTTTATATGGATATTAATATCTACATTAAAACGATAAGAACTGTATACATATACTAAATTCGAACGGTTTTAATGTTGATAGAATTATTAAAATAATGTTTGAATCTATAATTTTCCTATTCCTAACTTATGCATAGGAAAATAATTTCATTAAAAACTATAATGAAGCAAAAGAGTTAGCTAATGGATAAAATTTTTGAAGTTTATTCTAACAATGATTAAAAATAACTGACCACAACATATTGCAGTTAAAATAAACAATTTTACATGTTGATATAAGAATGGAGTTTGGTGATTTTCATAAATAGAAAATTTATTTTTTTGTAAATTTTCTAAATAATTTCTCCAAAAACCTGTCCTGATTCAATTCTCTTATAACTTTTCTGTTTTTCTAGATTTATTATATTCCTTTAAGCACTGTCGCTTTATTTGAGGAATATACTTCATATATGTAATCTAAAATAATAATTGTTCTTTTAAAATAACATTGCAATTAAAGCGAAATATGCTTTCAGTTCAGTCAGATATAAAACAGTCGTGATTTTTTTTTCCTTTTAGACTTTATTTATTACTTAAGAAACGTAATAAATAACTTTCCAAAAATATGAATTAATGCATCAACAATTACTTCGCTACCTAAATTCATTATTTAATATATATCGTTTATTTTTGGATACATTAATTGACTATACAGGAAAATATTGAAAGGATAGTATAATTTAATTTACTACAATCGAAAAGATATTTCTTTACTATAATCGGAGTCATTTATTTAGTAAATATATTTTATAAAATTATTCTAAGCAAACAAAATTTATTGTATAACTAAACGTAATTTAGCAGAGTAAAAATATGTTATAATATAGTAACATTTAATGAAAAAAAGAGTGATTTATTCCTTTTGTATTCAAAACATTTGCTCTTTTATGAATGTTATTAAAAATAAGGAAAATTATTTTTTTATTAGATATTATTATTAGTAATACAGTTTAAATTTCCTGTTGCATAAAATATCTAATATTTTTTAAGAATGTATCATAAATTGAAGAAACTCAATAAAAATTATCCTTCTAAATATTACACAAAATGTAGTGTTAAAATTTTGTAAAATCAAATTTTTCATGAGATATATTTTGCTGAATGAAAATATTTTGCTTTTCCTTGAATGTTTCAATGTTAATCATAATTTTATAAATTTTCATCTCTATACATATTTTTTTATACTTTCTTTTAAATAAAAGTCAAACAAAAGATATTTTATCTCATCGCAATTTTTAGAACTAGTATTTTGAAATTAACTATAAATTCTATATTTGTAGTAGGTGTAACGTCAACAAAAGCATGCTATTGTTAACTACTTGAAATGCAGCATTATTTTAAAAATTTCAAAATGATACAAGGCTCTTTGGAAAGAAACTGGGAATTCTTTTTCTTATTTTTTTAAATTCTTAAAACCAATTATTAAAGCATTCAAATGTTGGTGATAATAACCTTAGAAGAGTCTATATCCCTTGGGAAAAACATGCTCAGTAAAATATTTCTTACCTTACATTATAGATACTAATTAACACTTGTAGCCCAAACAATGATGAATTGATTGCAATTAACTAAGAATGATAAGGACTGCGATGAATTTGATGGATCATCATTGCTAGCCCTATTCTGCGTTTTTGCTTCATAAATAGATATAAATAAGGTGTAACAACAAGCTGTAGCCTTAAATACAATCTGGATGCCATTTCCCAAAAGGAGCCTCAATCTTAATTTCCTTTCTTTGATTTTTCTTTTTCTGGTATTATTTTCGTTTAGTGATTGGTCACAACCTCTTAAACTTTATCATCAGAAGATGAAAACGTATTTTTAGATCTTTTGGTACTCTTTCGGTTTCAAACAAAATAATATTGCCAAGAAATGAAATATGGTTCGGTAATTTCGAAGAAATCAATTTATTATATTTGTTCTAATTCTTTAAAAACAGAGGTAAAATTTAAATTTACAGCTAAATCTAAAGTTTTTTTTTACGTTTGCAGACACAAAATATCATATATTCATAAGTAACATCAATGAGATGCAAAGTACATAGATATCATTTTTTTATTTTAAAAAATTCAGTTTTGTGCTTGTTTTTTATCCATAAAAAGATTACTTGGATTGATACTTTTTCTGTGAGTATAAAACTTTAATTGTGTAATTATTTTACGAAATCTAATTAAAATAATAATTTTTGACTATTAATTTACTTTTTATCCTTTATTCTTGTATAAGACATTCAACTACTTTTTAGGGTCTGAGTTTGGATCTGTATTCAAGAAAATTTTGAAATGAACAAATTTTTGTAAACTATTTTGAATCTGTTTGACATATATATTCTCTAAAATTTTCATTTACAGAATTTATGTGCAGAAATGACCTATGCATATTTAGAAACGATCCATTTTAATGTATAATTAAAGAATATAATGATTTAAATTCAATGTCAATGAATCCAATTTTACTAATTAATTCAACAAACTCCTAAAATTTTTAGCAAAAAATATTTACTTTCTAGCATAAATAGAGATGAATTTACATTTATTTTACTCACAAATTTCTTTACATAATTTTTTGTGAATGATGTATTTCAGTGTATAATTAATGAATAAAAAGATTATAAAACATTGAAATCAAAAATCGGTTCAATTTTACTACCAATTTTGCTAATTTCCGAAATTTTGTTTTTTGGCAATAAATTATTAGTATTTTCAGAAATAATTTGAGTAATTAAAGATAATTTTACCTTTATTTTAAATTAGAATTAAAAATTACCCTATTAGGATTTAAAAAGCAAACAAAAACACACTGGACATTAAATCATTGTCATCTCTCTTAACTACATCAAATTTACACAGTGGCTTATTGAGATAACAAATGAGTTTATTATAAGTCAATCATCTTATTAATGAAGACACTCTAGTAAATCTTCTATAATATATAAAAAGTATGACTTAAGATGATGACTGGCAGATTTTTACCAAGAAAAAATATATTTTGTTAAATTCTTACTAAATATTTTTAAAAGCACCACAGGTTAATTTTCATCAATAGAAATACATTACTACTGATTTTTTAAATTAAAATTATCCAGATGAAATACCTCTTGAAACTTAACAATTCTTTAACGAAGATATATATTTTTTAACATTTTATTTTTAATAAAATGCTTAAAAAACTCCCTCGATTTTGAAAGATTGATGCTTTTTTAATCGAACTTGTGTGATCTGAATTTTGAAAATAACTTTCCTGGAAGAGACCTTCAAATATCCATAGATTTGATCATTTATTTCTTTAAATAAAAAAATCACATAAAACTTTTTTCATGCCCATTTTAATTTCTTTCCGTTTAATTTTTAGATTTCATGATGAAAACGAACCCTTATTAGCTTTATTTTGCATAAATGAATATGAAATCGAGTTATAAATTCGTTACTCAATAAATAATGCTAAAATGTGGAGGGAAGTAATGCTAATGTAGCTGCCGTTTCAGTAAAAATTTTGATGCTTCAGGGCAATAATTTCTAGACACCTGTAATCTTAAAATGGTGTAATGCAAGGATTAACTAAATATGCGCTGGAAAAGGACGAATTTCAAAGAAATCTTTTTGATTCAACTGAATTTAACTTAGATTCGTTAGAGAGGTTCAAATTATAGTCTTATATTATTCTCCTTTCTTGTCCCGAACCATTTTGCATAATAAAAATTAATCATCACTTGTGCTTATTGAACATCGGATATCGAGAGAATATACAAATATTTAAATCAATGTGTAAAATATTACAAATAATGTATTTATAAAGTAAACTAATATCATTTTGATGCTTTGATTTAACAATGTTCCATTTTTAACAATAATTCTTGTGTAAATTTCGTAACGCATTAAAAAATTTAATTCCCTAATAATTAAGTATAACAAAATTCAAGTATCTTTACAAAATAAAATAAAATTTTTTTTCGTGAACATCGAATGTTTTAAATATTCTAATTTATAGCAAAGCTATTTAGTTTTGTAAAAATTTAATAATATGTGCTTTATAATCATTTTATAACTACTCTGTGATTTTCCCTATTAAGTTGTACATTTTGTTAAAAAATTATTTTTTATTTTTTTAATTTTTTTTTATTTTTTATTTTTTATATTAATTTTTTATTAATTATATTATTTTAATTTTTTATTTTTTAATATAAAAACAATTATTTTCATTATTGTTTTTTTATAATTTTTTATCGTTATGTACAAGACTGTTTATTCAGTAAGTGGTAACAAATTATTTATATTTTAAATTATTTGTAAATTTATATTTATTATAGAATTCACATTTTATCAAATTTGTTATTATTAAAATTTTTATTGAAGTAAATTGTTTCTTATTTTTACTCGTTTATTTTTTTATTAAATACTGAGTTTAGATATTGACAAATCTAATGTTTAACAATGGCTGTATTTTTTATTGGTCACTCTGTTCTTTCTGGCCATATTTGAATACCTTCGCAAACATTAAAACTATTAACAACCAGTTAAGAGTAAAGTAATAGCATTAAATTTGATTTATCTGTTTTTGAAAAAAAAAGTAAATCCAAAAATAATAAACGAAAAAAGAATGTTTACTTGATTAACTCTTTCAAAAACTGGATATCCGACCTTATATTGAAATATTTTAACCTATATATATATATATATATATATATATATATATATATATATATATATATATATATATATATATATATATATATATATATATATATATATATATATATATTCTGCATTTTCTTCTATAATTTCTTTCAATTTCCGAAAAACTGCATTATTATCATATGATAGTTTTTGACTGTCATTAAATTAATTCCTTTTTAAAACTTTCTTGCATTTTCAGGTGACTGTTTTTGTGCTCCGTTTGGAATGCGTATATCCACAGTTAGAAACTATTTGTGATATAATTAGTTTTCGAATTTAATATATCAGGAAAACTTTTTTTTTATTACGGAAACAAATATATTTTAATTTGTACCAAAAAAAATTCTAAATTTGATATGAAAATTAGCTTTTTGAATATTTGGTTTTAATTAGATCAAATTCTTTATTTTGACTTCATATATAACAATATTTTTTTTTGGCAGAGAGAAATAAACATAATTTTCTGTAGGGAAAAAATAACTCAATTTTCGGCATTAAGTAGCATTACTGATGCGGAATGTAACGATCTTGGTAATCAAGTGACTAAATAAGTTTCGGCATGTTCGAAGAGAGACAGTTTCTGGTAATCAATTCTAAACAACACTTTTTAGAAGTAAATTTTGAGAAAATGCAGTGTCAAAACGTTAATTAAGAACACGATGCAAACGTTTAGCTTTGCTTTCGTTGCCGAGACCAAAACAACCAACTAATGGGGCCACTCCCAGAAAATTGAGATTTCTTTTCTTTGAAGGTATTGTATAAGGAACCAGTGAAAAGGTCAGTTCTTAAATGGTTGTATACCATCTTTTATTTTCTCACATAACTGCGAGGGGCACGGGGATGAGGGAAGGTCAATAGAGTTCAAGCAATTACGAAAGTGGTATTAGTTCTCCAGAGTAAATAAGGTTTCTCCCAAATTTCTACCACATTTCCGTAAAAAAAGAAAAAGAAAAAAAATTATTAAAATGTTTGCAGCTCGTCTTGATGATTACTTAAATGTGATATTCTTAGAAATGTTACGAGTCATTTGCATAGAAATAGAGTTTCATCAAAAGCACGTACATGACCTTTTACTAAAAGTCATTTAACGTTTTATATACTATTTACAAGTTTCCGTTAATTTACTTGCACCTCACTAACTTCATTTGTCTTTATTAAGTTACAAAATGTCTCTTGGCTTTGAAAGCATTTGTAATAGATGTTTTTCTTTTCACTGATTGTTCGTATTTTTTTAAAACACAAAACCTATGCTTTTTATGAAATAATATGCATGAATACATTAATGCACACATTTTTATTTTAAATTTAAAACGTCATTGAAATAATTGTACACCTCACCATAATTCATTAATAATATTTTGCGTGGTTGTATTTGAAATTTTCATAATATATGATATGAGTAAGTAACTCCCATCACAGTAAATCTACACAATTGGTTAATGGCATGATTTATAATCAGAATTTAATTTTGGTTCGTCAATTTAATAAGAAGCAAGAGCCGCGAAACAGAGGAGCACGCCAGATAGGGCATCCGCTCCTCTAATCATCATATCAGAAGATTGGTATTAAATTACAACTGGTTAACTTGTTTATAGAAGGGCGGTATCCTCACTAGCTTTACGCCTTTATCAGTCTTTACACGCTATTTTATCAGTTTGAATATCAAAGATATTTATTATAAATTTCAAAGGCACCAACCAAAATGGTGGTGCGGCTTGTTGGTAAAAGTTTATATTTATAAAAGAATGGACAAAATTTGTGGAAAAATTAATTTTAGTCGAACAGTTATTTTGTAAAATTTCACTTCTTCAAGAATTAAAATGAATATTTGTTTTCAACTCGCATATTTGAAATGGAGTCCAAAAGGTTATGTGTGTGTTCATGTATAGGCTTATTTAGAAAAGCATTAAATACATTTTATAATGAATTAAATGATAAAAAATGTAATTTATATTTTCATTAAAAAAATTGCTGTGCTGTGATTTATTTTATTATTTTTAACTAAATTTTTATTGGTTTTAATAATTAGTTCATTTTTCATTTATCTTTATTTTTCAACAAACAATTTAAGTTCGATTAATCAATATTATGTTTATTATTAAAAAATGATGATAATTGGGAAATTAAAATTACAAGCAAATAATAATACAAAAAATACTACAGAATTAAATATTTTTTAATTTATTTAGTATTAATCAATACATATTTTTCAACAAATAAAATTACATTTACACTTTTCACTATTTACTCTGGGTATCTTGACTGTATTATAGCTTGTATATTAAATTCTTCAAGTTAAGTGCGTTTGAATTGCATTGGAAATATTTCATAAATAACATTTATGTTTACAAAACATTAAGTACTGATAAAATTTTGATTCTATGTGATAATTCATACTTTATCAAAACTCAGTATCATGAATAAATAGAATTTTAAGTGTTTATTTAATGAAATTTTTGATACACACACACACACACACACACACACACACACACACACACACAACACACACACACACAATATATATATATATATATATATATATATATATATATATATATATATATATATATATATATATATATATATATATATTATATAGTAATACAACAAATATTTTTAAGATCTTGTATTTAATTAAATTTACACGTCGTGTGTTAACTTATTTTAATACAGTTGTGGTTTTGATGAAATTACCTTTATAGTCTTTTATATTTATTAATTTTAAATCTGATAAGTAATTTTTTTTTATTATTGATGAGAATAAACATGTGAAGTTAGTTAACAATATCTATAATAACAACAAAAAATTTTTTCGATCAAGAAAGAAAAGTAAAATGGAAATTAATTTCAAAATAAGTTAGGTGAACAACCATAATTCACCTTAATATGCAAAACTACAAGAAAGAAATCAATATTTTCTATCTGTTATACTTTTTAAAATATATGAATTCTAATTTTTTATGTTACATGAATGTTAAAATTTAAGAACATTTTATATTAATATATATTAAATGGCTGTCCCGATGTGCTTGTTTTTCATACTGTAGACTAAAGTATATCTGTTGTAAGCCATAGCCTAAAAAGTAAATTCATTACAACATCAATTAGATCTAGTACATTGAATTTTGTTCATAATCTACAACTTGTATTCTCATTAAACAGTGAGTTAGGCACAAAATTTTATCGTATCTTAAAGTGGATTCAAATTCTAAAATGTTCTTAAATACAGAAAATAGTTTCAATTTTTTGCATTATGAAAATGATGAACATTAAAATTATACATAACTATACAATAATAGCATTTCTTATATTAGAAATTAACTACTGTCATATTAAAAAGAAATGTAACATAGAATAATCAAAAACAACAATTTATTTTAAAAAATCTAAAATTCTGTAATCAAATATAAATATAGTTTTAAGTTATTTATTTCATTGAAAAAATCAATTTTATTTAAATATTAAAAAAATATTTCAATGTTTAAAATATAACAACCTAGTTACCTTCAAGTTTTTGCCATTGTTATTTTCCATGATAGTCATACAGCCGTAGTTATTTTCCATATTAATCGATCATTTTTGTGAAAGTGTACATACTGTTTATTAATAATTCTATAAGTAGGTTCTATAACACAATAATATTCTGCGTACTATTTACGCGAAATTACACGGAAAATTAATTTTTAAAAATTTATCACATTAATCGAATTGATCAAAGAAAATTAAAGTTAAAGCATATTCCAAAACTACATTTAATTATTTAACAGTAATTCTGATCTGAACTCTAATTATTTAATAATAATTTTATTATTGTATATAGTTATTTATAATCTAACATTTAATAAAATAATTATTTAAAAATAATTAAATTATTTATGATTTTACTTTGAATATATAATTTTGTAGAAGATACTTTTAGAATTGAAAATTTTAAATAAGTTAAGTATAAGTATTCTCATTTCCTCACTTATTTGAAAAAAAGTAATCTTTTTATGACTTATATAACTAGATATTATGACTGGATTTTCTATAACCAGAATCAAAACAAAATCAAATGTTTGATAATCAAAAATCAGCAATAACATTATGTAGGAATTTTTTAAATGTTATAATAGACTTTATTTTCGTCTAAATATATTCTTGATCTATTGGAAAAGAATGTGTACTGAATGAGTTCACGTTGGTTTATCAGAAATAATCAGCATTATTCCTGTCTATCTTACTGAAACATGGTTTTCATAGTTCCAATCATCTTTTTATCAATAGTTTCGCTTTATAATTCAGTCTTTCATCGCCGAAATTCCGCGTGAACAAATTGTAGAGCTTCTCTGGTAATCTAAAGGCTATGGTAGATATTTTGAACAAGTGGGCGATACGTAAGTCTTATATGAATAGTACTCTGGTTGCAAGGCAAAAGGAGGGTGAAGTGAAGTGAAGTTAAGGAAAACTAATGAGGGAGGGGGGAGGCAATTGAAGATATCGGGCAAGCTAGAAGGAGGCTGGGCCCAGAATCTCTAATCTTCGAGAAGATAACAACCGGAGGCAAATTTTCATTTCAAGGCCGCCATATCGTATAATAAATGTTTTTTCTTCTACCGCCCCCAACTTTTACGCAATGTTTTTTGTAACACATAGAGAGAGGGAATTCAAAACGTTGCCGTATAATTTTAAAAGATAAATTTATAGCAATTTTCTTCTTCATCATGTTCGAAGACGGAGAAGATTGTGGCTTCTTTCTTGTTTTTAGAATCTGTTTGAATTCTTTTGTTCATATAGTAAGTATTTGTTTCGGTAGACATTCTTTTTCTTCTTTCGTATCGTTGCAGGTTACTCCCCTCGCTTATAGTTCGTAAATCATTTATTTTACTCGAAAAGATATAAAAAAATCATCCTTTCCAAAGAGGAAAAATGGTGAATCATAAAATGTAATGATAATTTTGTTTCCTATCGTGTTAAGCGAGCTCGAAAAAAAATAAACAAATAAAAATCCAACAAAACCTGAAATTTAAAATTAGCTTTTCCTTTGATTATGTGTGGTGCAGTTGTGAATATATTGTAACAAGTACATTGAATAAAAATTTTTTTAATGTTTGGCTTTGAAATCATTTTATGCCTAATTAAAGTGTATCTACGTTACGGTAATAATGAACATATGTTTATATCACTCTAATTGGATGAAGATACTAACATGTCTCAGGTCAATGCTTCCCAAATTTTCTCATGCCTCAGATTCCTGCATTCACTGTTAACATAGCGAAGATACTTGACATCTATATGACAATTTCTCAAGTAAGCTCAAACATAAATGCATAATATATAAATTTTTACAGAATAATGTTATTCCCTATTATTGGGTGAAAATATATAAGACAATTAATTATTTGCAAATGTATGTCGTGTTAGAGATGCACGATAGGCTAATGGTGACTGAGGTGAAAAAAAACTACTTGATAACAATTTTAAAAAGATTAGAACAGCAACTTAATTTCTGCTGAACTAAAGGCTATTTTCATTGCATTGGCAAGGAAACAAACTGATGATATTATAAAGCAAAAAAATTATAGTCTCGTAACAAAGTGTAAATGTTAGGTTCTTCCCCAACTTGGACGAAATGAAAGATTGAAAACAGATACTTAATTATAAGAAAGTTTTCAATCATACTATCATCAATAGTGCAAATATCAACTGAGCATATTTGACGTTGCCCCTGTGAAAAAAAATGTTTAACAAATCAGAAGTATCATATGAGAGTATTATAAATATAATAGAAAAAAAGGCTTTAAGATTTTAATTTCCCCACCACATTTTTACAATTTTCTCTCTAAATTATTCAATTCATTTTGTTTCATACCGCAATGTTGTAATAAAGATGAATTTTTTTGAGACATAATTTGACTCTGCGTTGTGGACTGCCAAACAGCCTAAAGCTATTGAAGGGCATTTTAACGTCCACCGCGTAATTGCCATCCGGGACGGCTAATTATGCGTAGTGGATCGTACTCATGCTTCGCAAGGGAGAAAACCCGAAAACTCCCAAGCACCCAACCGAGCAGACGTGCATGCAGAAAACAAAAAAAGCAACATCCATTCAACAATACTAACATAATTAAATACATGAATTTGTTATGAAGACCGCTATTAACTTTCTTACCGTTAATTGATTCATTTCAAACCATAAACGCATAAATTAAAGTGAGCGTTCTCAACTTATTTTCATATTAATCCATTCTTCAGAGATGAAGGTAGTAAGTAGAGATAACATTGATTTAAATGGAATTATTATTTGTATCATCAATTTATCCTATAATCCCTTTGTAACTTCTTTAAATATCTATGAACCATTGACTTATATCGAATTAGAATCAAATAATTTATGTTAATATTCTCAGCTTACGACATCTTGCTGCAAATTATACATGAGATGATAATAAATCAAAAAATGAAGTGGGGTTTCAAAATCTAATGAAGCAAACCAGAAATTTTATATATATGCTAATAAATATAAGTACATACTTATATTATTTTGAGTATTCTCTAAATATTATTTTTAATTTATTTCAAACTGGTACTGTTTCAATCTTTTTTTAAATTTATCCACTCGGCAAAATTAATGCTATAATTTATGCTTGAGTAAACTTTGAAAATTTATTTTTTTAAACATGAACTCGTTAATAAAAGACGAGTTTTTTTCAAATACTCATTTCAGTGCAAGGATAAATTTGATAGTGATTATAGTGATCGATGAATTATCTGTTTGATGACTGATTGTTATACGATTAACAATAACTAATAAAATGAGTCAGCTATGAATTCCCTTAAAAACTGTTTTAATTAATATTTTAGTTATATTCATATTTTAATGAATTTATATCAAATTATTTCCATTTTTATATTATCTTTAATTAAAATATTAGTTACTCGAGATGTGATTCAAATATAATTTATTTAATAAGCTTGTTTCGGTAGTGAAATATTTTTAAATATTATTAATTAAAATTTTTCAAGGAAAATTTTACGTACATTATTTTTGTTTATACCTCAAAATTTAGCTAAAATATATTAATAAGCAAAAACAAAACAAGTCGTTATAGAAATATTCTTTTAAATAACTTTCCGGTTCCCATTATTTTCTCGTATAGGTTTTCTGATATTACCTGTATTTTTAGGTATAGAAAAAGAGATAGAGAACACTTAAAATTTGAGATAGAAAAGGGAGAGTTAAATTCAAGGCTAATGGTTAAAGAAAACGTCAAAAAAAATTAACACGTGCGACGATGTTCCTATCTAGATCGACAATAGATGGACTTGAACAATAAATGTAATGCATTACATGGCATCGATTAGATCGGAAACTTCGTGGGAGGGATTATGAGACAGGTAAGCCACGTAAATCACCCTTAACGATTGTGCCCGGAATGTGGGCCCACAAAACATCCTTCTTACGTGAATTTCAAATTCGAAAAGAAAAAACAAAGATAGAGAGAAGCTTACGAAGCCTTAATGACGGACAGCTAGTGCTCGTACAAGATTAATGTAAAACGATCAGTCTAATGATTAAAAAACTCTCATACAAAGCACGTTTGAGCAATACTGACCGACCGAGATCTTTATCCCCCTCATCTGAAGCAAATATTCCACCAAGGAAGGGATATGTAAAAATTAGTAAAGTGGTAGTTTAGACGAACCTGTTTTACTTGAGACCCTGTGTGCCGTATGTGCCACTTAAGACCACCGTTTTAACACGCCTTCTCTACGGACCTTAGAGTCATTTTTTAACTGTTTTTTTGACTGGATGCTCTTGGCTCGAGGATCTGATCCGGGTTCGTCATGTATGGATGCGGGAGTGAAAGATCTCCTCATTAAGGAAGGTTCAAACTCTTCTTTTGTTTTAGTGCACATTTTTTATTTATATTCTTCGAAAGAGATCGAGCAAGATGCATATGTTATCTTGTCCTAACACCTACTTCTAAGGCTGGCTTGTTTTAAAATCAAGCAACTGTTCAATCAGAATTAAAGCGAGTATTTTTTTACCCTTCAAAATTTAAATTTTATTTTGTTACATAGATTCTGTCATTTTCTCTTTCACATTTAAATTACTTAAAAACAATATACAAATAAATATAAAATATGTTTATATGACTTATTATCAAATTTGATTCTTATTGTATTGTGATATATTTTTTGTCTATGAAGAGTCTTTTGACTTCATTATTCTTAACAATTAATAATTACTTATTTATTATTACGATAGAATTACTAAGCAATAATATTATTATAATTTAACACAGTTTTGCTTAGTAAAAATTAATTTGCGAATTGTTGTATTTAAACCTCAGAAAAATCATGCTTCTTTAAAAAATAGCAAAATATATAAGCCCTCATATTTTAATAATATTGTTATAAAGTATACGAATAACTTTTTTTATTCGATAAGAACTGGAAATAAATAATAATTTACTCATTAAAGAATCTTTAAATGGTCACTAGCACTTTATTGCCTAACTTAATCTTGTTTTTTGGCGCTTTTATTTATACTTCTATGCAGTAATAATATTATAAATCATCAAAACTATGCTATATAAAAGCATGAAATATGCATTTTTCCTAATTAATCTCTCACACACACACACACACAAGTTTAGGTAAATACACATTCATATACACCTAAGCCATTTAAATTTATCATTAATCCGTAACACGTAGTACTTTGTTCATGAAAATAGAATTTCAAGAGTTATGTCGAGAAAATGATTGACACTCTTTCTTCACGTCACGTGAGTGAAGAGCAATTCGCTGCTTTTCTAAAATATGAAGGTTTTCAATAATTATTGTTTAATAAATTTTGAAATAATCTTAACAGTTTTTCAATATTATGTACTCTAGTTTGAAACTAAAATGTAATAACTTATGTAATTCCTTATGTTATTTAAATCAGAAATAAAAGGTATACAACAATATTAAGTACTTGTTTCAAAAAAGCTTTAGAAATAAAATTTGAATTCTAGTGATTTCCTTCTGTAAACTTGAGAAGGAAACAATCATTTAAGTTCAAGATATCCTTCAGTTTAAACTTTTCGGTTCCCACTTCGAGCATAGATATTGTAGTTCGAAATGAGTTTTAACTTGTAGATCTTAGTTGAAGTTAGTTTTCGTGTTCAAAAAAAAAAATCACAAAACGAAACAAAACCAAGTTAAGGTATCCAATGCGAATATTCCTTAGTTTTAATAGAAATAGATATTTTTGTAAGCCATTATATATTCCAGTTGAAAAACAACACATTTGAATGTCATTATTTATTTCTTACGCTTACTGCCGCCTCGCACTGATCACAAAAATTTAATGATATGATAACATTTTTGTAATATTTTTATTCATCACAAATTTTAAAATTCTGCTTGATAGAAAAAAATTTCTAAGTTGCGTCTATAATAAAAATTAAAGATTTCATTTATGGCTTACATACAATTTTTAAGCAAAATATAATATTGTAAATAAAACACACTAGATATAAATTTTTAAATTGTACTAAAAAATATTATTCTTTAAGCTTTTATTTTTTTATCTATACACATCTTATTGTTAAATATTCTTTAGAAATTAATTTTTACAATAAATTATTATATTATATTATAAATATTATTTGTAAATACATATTTTACTTACCAGCTGTCATGTATTCTACGTAATTTCGCGAACTCCTATAAAAACGTGTTTCCTTCAAGGACTTAAATCGTACCTCAATTGAAATTTATATCAAAAGAGAATGATTTCGACCTTTGAATTGAAAGAACTCTATGAATTTTGAGGATACGCCATAGGACGTCAAGTGGCGTATTTTTCCCCCTTTCTATTAAAATGAGCTTTTTTATTATTTCATTCTAAATTACCACGGCTGGATTTAAGTCTTTCCCTTTTAGTTCCCATAAGCTTCTTTTCATTTGCTCAGCTCATTGCTCACGAATTGGGCGTACTTTAATTAATGGTTGAATTCCGGGCCGGTAATTTAGTATTTCATTCGCCAGCTGTAATGCTTCGTCTTTGCTTCGCTTATATAATAATAATCATTCACTATTCTTGTGAGTAAATAGTATCTGTTAACTGAAGATTGAAAATGAAAGAAATGCAATCACAAGCACATAAATATAGCAAAACCAATTCGCTTTTCCACAATGATGCACTTTCTGTTTTGTATAATTAATGTTCTTTGATTTAAAAATATTTATAAGACAAGTGTTCATCATATCTAGTAAAGATATTGAAAGCAAATATATGCACAAGATAAAGTTAGCAAAATAAAATCAGGTAACTTCCCAAATCTCGAGGGCTGTAAGATGGGGAAAAGTTGTAAGTTCATCTTGTTCAGATAAAAACTTAAGGCTCCACCCTGAAACTACTTTCACGTCTTTGGTTCTGTAAAATATCTCGATATACGCCAATGGGCCAAAGGTCTTGTTGCAGAGGTGGACTTATGTTTGTATCAACAAAAGTTATTTTACCTGCGTGTTTGATCGTACATAATGTTTTAGCTTTTATGCTAGCGAATCTAAATGGCCATCGTAACTTGATATCAGTTAAAGTTAAAACATTTAAGGCGCCGGTTTGAAAATCTTGCCAGAAATGAACATTCGTTATACTGTCCGATAAGCAACTTAAGAGAGTAAACATTTAATGGTTTCCTTTTAACTCTATAAAAGGGCCCTCTCTAAGCGATTAGCTATCACTTACAAAGGCGGTTCGTTCATCTGTTATCAAAACTTTTTTGTCATCGCGAATAATATATATAGTAATGACTTCGGCAGTAAACTAGATATTGAAAATACTGCTAAATAAAACTAAATTCTAAACATAAAAACAAACTCTGCTGGTTCATTACGCCGTTTCTATATTGTTATATAACTATTTCACTTTTATTTCTCATTAATGAGTAAATATAATACTCCTTTTATAATTACTTAGAATATATTTTATGTTATTTTATATACATAAAAAACACTACTACTATTAGTTTATATATTGCATTAATTTCTCTCTTTTTATATATAAAACAAACCTTATCAATATGCAATAGTTATAAATTTTATATGCCAGAAAATTTTTAATATGGGCTGAAACGGCTTTAATAAATTAAGCAAATATGTAAATATGGAATTTCTTTCTCTAAAAAATTTTTCCATTCTATTGTATATTATTTATTTAACTTTAAAAATATATGATTCCAATATTCTCTTTTATTATTGATTATTCTATTATGAATTACACATCATATTCATTTTTTTCTTTGATATATTCTATATAAATCGTATAAAAAATTTCTTATCTTTATTTCCTGTATACAGTTGAAGTATCATTTGACAATATAAATTTTTCGATCGTAGTCTGTAGCATCTATTTTAATTGACCATATATTTAGCATTTCATTTTCACAGATATATAATATATATTTATCTGCCATTTATCTTTTTTCAATAGTTGCAACAAAATAGTTTGAAATATGTGAATGGTATGATATTTAATTCGTACTTTGATACCTAGTTTTTTTAATAAAAAATTTAGGCTTGATTCACGCTTTCTACAGAAGTCAAATGCTTGCAACAATTGGTCAGTTATTTAATAAAAAATTCAATCACTTTTTTCCTGTAACTTCAAATTAAATTTTAAAATAAAGTTGTAAATAATGTAATAAATTCCATCTTTTCGGAATTTGAAACAATAAATACTAATGGATTGCTTCATATTTTTAATTAAGAACTCAGTTGAAAGCAAACCATTAATTCTCGCTCTTTAGGTTGTATAGAATGAGTATATTAGATACCTGGTAACACTAAAAAGATTTTTATGTTTTAAAGAATTTAAACGTTAATAGATAGTTTGAATATAATGACTAATATTTGGATAATGTATATTAATGACTAATATTCGGAAGCTCCTTATAAGATCCTTATGTTCTTATAGAACTTTAGCATTTTGAGGAAAAATAAGAAATTATGAGATCCGATTTTATCTTAAGATTCATAAAGTTATTTAAAGATATATATGGATGCTGATGAAAAAAAACAGGTTATTTATTTTTTATTTATTTAGGTTTTTTTAAAGTTGTGAGCGAGTGAAAGGAAATTGAACCATTTCTTGAAACTAGTTTTAAGATGATTGATTCTTATTTCACATTTCAAACCTACGTTAACCTTGCCAGCCACCGGGGCTAAGCCTCTTCTATCTTAGGAATGCTGTAGGCGAAAACTAAACAATCAAAGAAAAAATGTTTTCACATTTCAAAAAGCTATTTCATTTCATACTTGGTAATTAAAAATATCTTAAGGCATCTGAAATATTTGAAAACATCGATCAAATAGAATTGTATTTGGCTTATGTGAACTATATATACCTCTCATAAACCGAATACTATTTTATTCATTTAAATATGGACTTGAATTTTAAATGCATTAGTTTGTTGATCGTTTTTTAATTAAATTCATTCTTTATCGCATCCCATTTAGTAAACTTTCATTGTAGACAGGTATTTTTCTGTTTTTTATAGTGTTTTCCCTTTTATGTATTACATTAACATAAACTTAACGCTACAAAGATACCAATAAAACTTTATTTGAAATAAATAAAACGGTAAAATAACTTAAACACATTTCTCAGATTCATATAAAACTGCAAAACAACTCTATGATAATCTTGAACACATTATATGAAATATCCTTAAAATAGTTTTAAAACCGGATTACCTTGATAATGAAGAGTAAAATACAGAATATATCATGTTTCACACGTATTAAATTAATAGTCTGTTAATTAATTGTTAGTTAATAAGTAATATAGATGAAACGTAAATTGTTAGCAGTTTATTTAATGCTTAAAAAATTTTGCAATAAATAAAAATTGGGAAAAAAGAGAATTTTTTATAATCAAAATTTTGATTCGGCAATAATGTTGATGAGTTAAAAATGTTACTGTTTACTTATATTATTATAAAATTTTTTATCTATATAAAAGTGACTTTTTCAGATGAATTTTGACGATAAGGAGAAAACTGAAAAAATCCCTCATATTAATAGATTGAATCCAAATAATAGGCGATAGAATTCGCTTTTATTTTTAAAATAATGTAAAACTTATTCAACATGTAATAAAGCTTAGTGATATGAAATAAAGTGTAAAAAAGATATATTTTTATACCTATTCTATTTTTTACAGAATTCGTACATAGATATTTTACTCATAATATAGAATTTATCTATACTATTTGCTAATGTTAACTTTTCTTAAATTCTTACTGATAACGCATTTTTTTAAATGTATATCAATTAAAAAGTAATATATTCATCATCATTTAAATAGTTATTACGAAATAATTATTTGAATGCAAATCAAATAATTGTAAGCACTGTATAAGTTGGCCAAACTTCCTCTTGACAGAATAAAAACAATGATTGAAAACCTTTGGCAATATGTATTGTACCAATCAGCAAATTGAAATCGTCAGTTAGACGAGCAATTATTGGTGTAGTTAGTTGAGAAGACATAGATAAAGACGTGATGTAACAACCTGAAAACAAGGAAAAAAATTTTCTCTTCCATGAGTCCTTACTTAAATTTAGATTTATGGTCTCAAAGGTCGAATCCTTCCTCCTCCCAAGTGCTTTGGAACTTTTTTAAGTAAGTTCTCACGCATCGTCATCGCTTGCTCTGTGATTCTATCATGACGATTAATAATGGCTCGTTTCTGTTCTGGTTTCATCAGCTAGACCTCAGCTATTGTTCCAGCCGATCCCGATTACTTTGCCTAATTTATAGACGCGAGATCTGCCTTGAAATTATAAGCGCAGAAAAGGAGAAAACGGCACTCCCCCTTCTTAAGCAAAATTTTAGACTTTTGATTTCTAAAATTCCATGAAAATGATTTAAACATGTATTCTAGCTCTCGCAAAACTATTAAATTAATAAAAAAATTGCTTATACTTATGTTGATAGCTTAAAGTAAGGGGATCATTTTCATTTAATTTTCTTATATTAAATACAATATTAAACAGGTAGAAAGGTAGTCTCTAACTGTTGCTCTGTATAGAATATTTGCAGAGAGAGATGAGAGATGTATTTTTATCAATATAACGTGACCAAAACATATTTTAAATTCTAAAAATAAACATTTATTTGATTTTTTACTCTAAATTAATCATAAATTGTTTAAACAAAATATGATTTCTTAATCTGAATATTTTTTGTTATTTATCTAACTATAATAGAAAATATTTGGTTATTCGGAAAGTATTTTCGTTTTTCTACATGATCAGCTTTTTGCTAGTAAAAACCAACCACTTTATGACTGTGGAATCGTGCTATTACCAGAAAGATGGTAAAAGCTATTGGACTAGAACAGACAATGTGCAATGCAATACAATATTTATTTTTCTGCTCGTTTTTCATTTTCATGAAAAGCGAAATGACTTTCCGAGCAACCCAATATAATAAATACTTACATGTTTTTCTTTAACAAAACAATTAGAGTATTTAACATAGAATGAATTCTTCATCTGAATTTTTTCGTAATTTATCTACCTATAATAGTACTTATTATGAGTTACACAATGAATATTTATTAGTACTTTTTTTAACAATACATTCTGAAAAGCAATTTATATGTCTGTTTGTAGTATATGGGTGTACATGTACCCGTGTGTGCATTTTCATGTATGTACACGTAAAAGCTTTTTCCTGTGTATTTTCTTACCTAGAAAAAATGGCATTTCCACTATTAATAAAAAGGTGTATGCCTATGTTTATAAAACAATATCCCTCTATTTTTTATTTGTTGATTTCATTTTATATCTTTAAGACAAATATTAATAAAAATAGCTATGTATTTTTATTTTTGTATGGATATTTTTTTCCTTCTAATTGCTTCAAAAAGTTATTTTTATTTCCATTTTAATTCTGTGATTCTTATTAGATTCTTATTAAGAACTTAAATACAAAATCAAAAATACGCGTGCTTATGCATTTTAATTCACAATGATTAAATTTGCTTAAATCAATTAAAAAAAACTTTATAAGATTTCCCTTTTAAACTTAGCCTTTCCCTTTTATTTGTACTTCGATTAATAATTTTCTTATTTACATCCACAACAGTAAAATAGAAATCTAAAATTGGTCAAAAATAATGCATTATTTATTTTCACTTAAGAATAAGGAATTATAAAAAAAATAATCACATAAAAAATATCCGAATGTTTTGCTGAATTCCACTCAAATTCTACGAATAATTCCTTCTTTTTATAGCTCAAGAAATTGTTTTTCTAGTTTGTACATTATCTTAAAAACGAGCATAAGAGAAAATTTCTGATAAACTAAAAAAATTTCCTAAAAATTCTTCATTAAAATTTGATATCTATTTTCTTCAAACTATCTTCATACAAGACAAAATGATGTGGATTTTATTGAATGTAAATAAAATTCACGAATACACAAATAATACATTCACTGATTATTTTATATGAATTCTATTTTGATCTCTTTCTATATAGCTAGTTAATTCAAAAGGATATCATTTAAGTCTAACATAAATCAAAATAAAATTTATTTCAACTAAAATCAAACTTAGTTTTTTGTAGTTGAAATATTTATAATGATAGAAAAATCATAGTTATTTTATTTTTTCTACCATGGTAATGTCTCTGGTAGATTTATTACACACAGAAGATTATGTTCTTTTTCAAGAGCTTTTCTCAGTGTACATCCTATACCCTACTAATTTATTATCAATCCACGTTCAACAACTATATGAATATATTTATGTACCTATGTTTTCTACATATAAAGAGAAATAAGAGCAATTAATGTTACACTGGAGTTATCTTTCTTTGCAGTTATAGATAATTTTACTTAAAACGACAAATTTCAATATAAATATCTGCATATTTTGTAAGATAAATTATATAAAAACATTGTTAAGTATAACACATGTGTAATATGAGGAAAATAAAGGTGTGCGTACAATAAAATATTATTTTATGAGAAGCATTAGAATAATTGATTGCAAGAATTGTAACAATAACTAGCTGTATATATGGACTGTTACTTCTGTGATATAATTTAATTAAAAATTATGACAATTTATTTAATAAAAGTAACAATTATCATAAAAAATATAAGTTTAATTATATTTTTATCCATTATTTAAAACATTTTTTGCAATTAAAATTTAAAATGTGTTCTGGCAAATAATAAAATCTAACTTCTGTATAATTTTCATGTTTATATAATGACATTTAGTGAAATTATGTTGTCATGCTAACATTTAATATTTAAAAGTACCCTTTTATATATTTGAAATCAAACAATTTATTACAGTTGAGTGGTTACCCTAAAATTTTATGAACTATACACAAATTAAATTGAAAAATTATTGAAATTATTTCTAAGCTTTGAATAGCATTTTAAAAAAGTGCATGTTTAGTTTATACTTGAATTCATAACATGTAACGAGCAATTTTTTATTAAATATGGTACTTAAAATATTACAATAAATTCTATTTTGATTTACATTTGAAGTCAAAATTATGTATCAGATGACGAAATATTCAACTGAAGTAATCATAATTAATACACTAATTATAAAACTATGTGAATAAGCAAAAAAGGGGAAAAAACCCTTTACGTTATATCCATGTATATTATAAAACGGAATATATACGTGTAACAAAATGTCACATAAAACAAACGTAAACAAAATTGTAAATGATTATTAATACTTTGGAACAATTAAAAGAACATGAAAAAATGTTTGAAGAAAAAACACTTGAACTTTTTTCACTTGTAGCAATACAACCTCCAAGTACTGGACAGTAAAAGGAGACTTTAATCCTACTGAAATTCATCATCTTAATGTCTCCAAAGCTTGCTTAATTAAATTTAGTTTATGTTAACATCTTAACCAATTAAGTATGCTGTACTATTTCAGTTTCATGCATGTTTTACACAAAAGTGTTGAATGAGATCTGGGATTATCATGTATTAAAATAAATCCCTAATGACTAACCTGAAGAAAAGCTGAAAGTCTTAGCATGGTATACCGTTGGGACATGAAATCTTCATTCCGAATAATATGCAGATCCGTATGCACACCTTTCCTGATTCCAATCCATTTCATCTCTACCCACACTTTCTCTGAAATGTGATAATTTCCGAATGAATGTGAGATTATTTCAACTTCTCCTGTCTCTTCACATCAAAGCTCATCTGTTATCACACTCCAAACAGGATTGAGCTCTTCAATAAACACTGCTTGACACCAATCGCTTTATCTCTAATCTCAATAATGTTCAGCAGGCCACCTTCTCTGGTCCGGATGGTGTTGGGCGCAAGATACTTCTTTGGCATGTGTTCATAAAGACCACACTGAAGAAGCTTGATTTGGAGTGTGTGACTCAAGATTCGTTATCCTGTTGCAAAAAAGGAAACATCATTTGTATCTGAAATAACGTTAACTGTTCTGTCTCGAGATAGTAGTAGGATGTATCGGTCATTATTTGCTGTGGTAGCACATGGGCATCTTGTCCTTGTCCGATCTAAATTTTCATGTTTCTTAGAATATAACGTAGTTTCGAATTTGATATATTTTATTTGGTATAATTATTACTGACGATATTTGCTTAATTTTGTTGAAACACTGTGTTCCGCTAATTTTATGTGGAGCTGTGTTTATCTCTCTTAGATTTATTTCATTTTACTCATTTTGAAAGAAACAATTAAAGTTTCTGCGGTACGGTTTAGGATTTATGAATTAAGAAAATTGAAAATAAATAATATTTAAAATTGTGTTGATTGCTTAAAAATCCATATATTCGGGAAGAAGGTATTTAGTTATTGAAATAAGTAAAATAATAAGACTCAGATGAATAAAAATATGAAAAATGCATGCAGCCAGCCAAATGATTTATATAAGTTATTAGAAATGAATAAGATTTGTGCATAATTGTGCATGAATTTATGACAGGTAAATCATCTAATAATCAACTCAATAAATGCATTCATATTTATGTTCAATTTAGTTTCTTGATGAATCCTTAAATATATAAGCAAATAAAAATTTATGAAAATAGAAACAGATGTTTTCAAATTACAGTTAACCATTGCTTACAGTTTTAAAATATGGTAAGTAATCCTAAATCCCATCAGAAAATGCATTAATTTTAAATGAAGAGACTAATATATTAATTTGTCCAAAATATAATTATTATCCAAATAATTTCTCTGAATGCCGAACTTAATGACATTAAAAACTACTAGGATTTCTGTGTTTGCTTATGAATCGAGGAAATTGAACTCAATTATGTTAGTGTCTCACGTGTAAATATATTTGTATATTTTATTAAAACATATTACTTTTGGTCTGTAGCACATTATTTAGCACTCTTTCTCTCTTTCCAGGAGAATACATTCCATATTAAGTTTTGAGAACTTATAGTATTACTTTTACTACATATTTAACAATATTACTGCTTTAACACTATAATTATTTTCATATTAAGTGGAATGCGTTGTGAAGAAGAAAATATTTTACTTTCTTGACTAGATACTAAAATATTCATTTCAGGAAAAGTTGATCTAAACTGCGATAAATAAAAATCTGAAGTTAGTGAAAAAATAATAATTGATATTTTGCTTAGGAATGCATAATAAAATTGAATATTTTTATGTTCTCTCACTATTTTTCAACAAAAATTAATTAATTGATAAATTAGATCATTCTGTTTCAATAATTAGGTCAAAAATCTCAAAAGATGGTCTAGTAATAAATCACTTCGTCTAATCATGAATAACTAGATACAATAAGGAATTCTAAGCGATACTACAAAATACTGCTCTTAGGTTACTTAACAATCATAAATTCTTCAGATCATAATAGAACTTTTATAACTCAGTCCTAATGTTATATTATCTAGTTAAAAGACAAGTTACATCTGAAATCAAGAAAGCTAAATGCTTTCTCAATTTGCTTGGAATTATTTAATAGAAACCTTGAGAGAAATTATTTTTATTAAAAAATTACTTTATTTTGAAGGACGATAGAGCTTGTAATATTTACTCTGAAAAAAAACGACCTAGGATTCTTTTACGACTACTGTTAAAGAAGGGAAAATAATGCCATATATTTATTGTATTGAGTTTAGGGGAATTTTCTCCGTTTTAAAATTAATGACAAATAAATACAATGCAATATATATTTTTAAAAAACTGAAGATATTTAATGTAGATAGTCAAAAATTTTTTACAACTTTGAATTGTTAACTCCACTACATGATTAAAACCATTTAATTATTCAAAAGCACTCGTTTTGCAATTGAATTTGGCAAATGTACGCAAGATAATTTTTTTATTTTAAAAAAAATTTTAATTTGGGTAATTTCTAGATTT
This sequence comes from Latrodectus hesperus, assembly GCA_037975125.1. NCBI lineage: Eukaryota > Metazoa > Arthropoda > Arachnida > Araneae > Theridiidae > Latrodectus > Latrodectus hesperus. The sequence goes on along the minus strand of CM075859.1, from coordinate 51,155,331 downwards.
ATTACAATTAAAAAACATGTTTTATAAAAAAGCATAAAAAGGGCGTATATATATATATATATATATATATATATATATATATATATATATATATATATATATATATATATATATATATATATATATATATATATATATAAGAGATTTCGTTCTCACAAGGTTGCAAGGTTTAAAGACATAAAAAAATTATAATCAACTGGAAATTCTATCGAAGACTCAACTGTAATGTAATCTTGTGACGAACAAATACTCAATTAGTCTGTTAATAAACGTCAGCAAATACATTCTAGGTGAATAGTGCATAAGGAGGTGATACAAAGTAAAAGAAGCTGCACACATTTTATTTTTTCGTGTAAATGAAATCTTCATTCATCACCAGTAATGAAAATAAGTGGGCCGGAACATTTCGGCGTGTGGAAAAAAAAGAAAAAAAAAGATGAAGAAATAGTCCTAGAGGTTTTTCTTTTCTGCGGGACAGAAAGATTTAGTTAATGTTTTTATTTCCATTCCAGACTTGAAGTTGAATATTGGATTGAAAATGATGATCCTGAAAATGTCATCTACATAGCAATTTCCTCATTTATTACATAGTCTCTCATTCTGGTTTTCGAGTAATTAAAGTAATACGGCTTTTGGAGTTCACTTTTTAGCTGTCCAGTGATAAATGCAATTTGAATGTTTTTGTTTTATAAGAAAAAAGTCATTATGAACTGTCGACGTTAAGAATTCAATACTTCGATTATTTTAATTGTAACTGTACAGTAAAAGAAATTGCGATTGATTTTGACTTTGTGATAGTTTAATTTACAAATAACCCAAATTCATTCAAATAAATTATATTTACTACCGAAAACAGCATTTAAACTCATAGTAGCAATTATACTCGCACATTGTTAATGCAAACAAAATATTGTTTATTCACATTTAAATTGTTAAATAGATTATTTTTCATTTCATTATGTAAAAACATATATGGAACTTCACTTTTTTAAATAATTTTTATTTGTGCATCTTCTACTATATTAAACATCCTTTTATATCCTACTTTCTTTTTAAGATTAAAGATGATTGAACTACAAATTTACTCAACCACGCTTTAATTTATTTATATGACTAAATTTATTCAAATCCAATCAATAAACATTCATTACCTGAATTTGCATTCTATGAATAGCTTTCAATAAAATATTGAAAATAAAATATTAAAATATTTATTGAATTTGGATTCTATAAATATTTTTCCTTTGAATATTATGTTTTTGTACTTATCGTTAAGTTATATTGTTTTAAAAAATTTATGCTCAACTCCAATGCATATAGGACGCATAGAGAAAGAAGCAAATACTGTAAATAAAGCTGTTTTTTAAAAAAAATTCTTGAATATTTCATTCTGAATTCAAATAACATATAATATGAAAATATAGATGAGTGTAAAATTTCCTGTCCGTCCCCTATCTCCTCACCCATTGGTGAACAGCTACATGATACTTACATGTGTACTTACTAAAACAATCTTTAGATAAATGTTAACATATGATCACAAATCTTAATACTCATTCGAAAACGAAAATGAATTTAAGTACTTTTGAACAAAAAACACTTAGAAAAACATATATAAATAAATAAATATTCAAAATTAATGGAAAAAACTAAAGAAACAATGAAATACACATTAATCGGTAAAAGAGATATTTAACGTTAAATATATTAATTAGTTTTGCATTATTAAAACCCCATAATTATCATGGCTAGTTTAATGGGAAGATAAGATAATAAGAATCAAATACATAACCATATTGAAAGAAAATATAATTTTTATTTTATATGTATCTATATGTTAATACAAATGTATACCACACAGGGTATAATAAAAAGCATACCACAAAATAAAGATAAATATATTATGTATTAAATTATCTAAAAGTAAGGAAATTTTCAGTTACGAAAAAAAAAAGTTAAATAAGAAGCCTGTCTTGAAGAATATCGTGCTGCAAATTATGACTTTAAATACTATTACTATATTACTAACACTAAATATAACATTCGCTAAATTGAGATGATTACAGATATATAAATAACGTGAACACTACGTATTTAAATGTAAATCTTTAAAGACTTTTTAACAAAAGTAATGCTGAAATTTTAATTCGTTTGAAAAACAAAAGCTGACTAAAAAACTGAAAAAAATTTGTTTTTTTAAATATTTAATTTTACCTCTAGATTTAGCATTCAGTCGTATAGATTTTCGTACTAATTCCCTTTACTATAGATATTATACAATACACTCAACTGTTAACTCTGAATATTTGAATTTTTCAATTCAGCATTTACAGTTTCATTCATATACACATTTTTTTCATGTTAAATTAATGATACTTAAATAAATGTTAATAATATGCACATTTTCGTGAATATCTTCAATTTCTTTGCACTTGCTTTCTTGCTTTATTCAACTAAACTATATATATTTGCGCGCTTAAATTTCAATACAAGATCTCTTACTTAGAAATCTAACTATATTGAGTTTTGAATTTAATCTCTTACACACACATATATACACACAGAGAGAAAGAGAAAATCATCATATATAAATGTTTTTGCAATATTTTTATTCTCTTACTTTGCATTTTTCCTATTTTTAATTTCTATTTCTACTTATTCCATTATTTTTCGAAATAATTTCCTTTTTTTCTAAATGTTTTCCCTCATTATTATAAGAAAAATTTTTTTAATTTCTTAAAAATCTTTTCTAATTTGAGCAATTAAAGATACTTTATTCTTTCACTTATTAATGCTAGAATATTTTCTAAAACATTTTACCTTGTATTTTTAATTAATTTAGTTATTATTTAAATTCTGCTTTAATATATATATATATATATATATATATATATATATATATATATATATATATATATATATATATATATATATATATATATAGATATAGATATAGATAGATAGATAAACGATCATTTTTCTTATAATGAAAACCGATTGTCGACAACAGTTTGCGAGCTCAACTAAAACTTAGAGCTCTTCCTTTTAATTTACAGAGTTGCAGGGATGATAAAAGAAAATCGCGCACGCTCTCATCCTCGAGATAAAAAAATGGGTGGACATTGGATTCTCACGAAATAACGTTTAAGTGAACGCCCTCAAGTACTTTTCTTCTCTGAACAAGAAATCCGTGTAGATTCCATTATTATTTATTCAATGAAATTGAAAAACTTTTCGACCCCTGTTGGAATAATATTTGCATAAAATGTTCGTTAAGGTTTAAAAACGTATGCGAAACTTTAAGATGAGAAAGCTACAAGGATATGTCTCCTGTTCTGAAACCGTTACACTCAAAAATAAACATTTGATGTTGTGCTGGATTGCTTTTTCTATCGCAATCCTTGATGTAACTTCATAATACATTGAATCACTAATCTCTTTTACCAACAGAAAGTCAGGGCTTGAATCAATAAGTTGAATCAAGTGGTGAAGCAATTATTTTCTCTCTAAATAATATTTTTTTATACTTAGTAATGGATTTTTTTACTATCTCTCAAGTTCATTTTTGCGAGATTAATATCACAATTATTTCAAATTTATGATCTATTTATTTTTCAAATCTTAACTAAGCACTTTCCAAGTACCAGAGTGTAATTTAAGCAAAATGAGCTGATTTGTATTATGTAAACTTGAATTACAATTACTTCAAATTAAACATTTTTTCATCACTAAAATTTTTTTTTTCATTTTATTAACATTTCCGTTTAGAAACACATTTTAAAGATTTTGAGGATGTTAAATAATTAAATGGATTACATAAATAGTTGTAATTAAAATAAAATATCCCCATACATATTATATATAGATCTATAAGTTTTTTGAAGTCTAAGTTTATGTATCTAATGTAACATGATTTAAATATATCGCAGGTAATTATAATATTAAATCATAATTAAAATAGTAACGTCACATCTCGTAGATCTTAGGAAAATTACACAAAAATATGAAAAATTCAACCAAAGATAATAAGTCAGAAGAAAGTAAAAACTCCAATTTATGTCAGTTCGATCATGCCAAAATATAACCTTTATAAATTCTGTATACACTTAAAACATATATATTCAAATATAAAAACAGTTTTACTCCTGGAAATAGAACAATTATTTCCAATCATGTCCAATAAATTAGTCTTGCGCTAATGTTATTGCATTACCAACCTATGTCTCAAACCACACTCAGTCGAAGATTGGTAAAAATAAATCTGTGAGTTCACACATAAAGTGTATTATATTTAAACTGTTTATTTGTTTAATTGAAGCACTTTGCTAATCATGAAGTTGTTATGTATACAAAAGTCATTTTATTACATCTAACGCTTTTACAAATCAACTTAAGTCAGCTTCTATCGAACTGTCTTAAACGACCGTCTTTTTGTAATACGCTCTAATGCCTTCTCTTTTAATCATTAATATTTCCCATTAAGCATCCTTCCCATTATTTTATTTTTTATAATAAACTTATTTATTCTTCTATTCACGTATTCGGTTTTAAGCCATTAGACCGTTTAATGTCTTCTCACAGTCTCATATAAATTCACTATTCACAGCTCTTTCCGTCCTTTTGCGTATTTCTAATGATATCTGCTTAGTACTTAATAGGAAATGTAACATTTCAAAAGAATAATTTAATTAAATAGAAATTAAACAATGATTAAGGGAGTCCAGTGTAATGTGCTTCAAATCATTTGTATTTTTGAATAGGTGTGAAATTTTCTTTTCCTAATTTATGTTTTTTTTATTATTTATTTTACAATAAAAAAGGCCGTATTTTTTTAAACTTTTTTAATGATTTATCCTTTTTACGTTTTACATAAATTGTTATAAATTAAACAAATATAATGCAAATTATCATTTCGTAATTACAGAAATATTTAATACAGTAAAGCACGTATGAATCGTGTATATATTATAAGCAATTTATTTTTCATTATTTAAAATATTTTATGTAAATTAACATTCAAAAAATGCACAAACAAAAAAGCACTTCATTTTCTTTCGTTTTCATTGTTATTGTATAAATATTAAATATTTTATTCTTTCAAAATTAAATATTTGTAGCCATTTTTAATATTCCGTAGTTTTTTTCTTTCCCATTAATATTTCTATTTTCAAAGCTCTATAGATATATTTATTATTATGTATATAACCTTGAAAAGTTCTTCCTTTACTCTCCTTCAAAAAACTATATATAGAAACAGTTTAAATTACGAAAGGTATTTTTCTATTTTGACTTAACTGTATCCTTTTATTATCTACATATAATTATATAATATTAAACTAATAATTATATATTGTAATTATAATATATAATTATTTTTACATTTCATTCTTCTATATATAAGTGACAATCATCTGTTTTTAAACATTTATGTTTATTTGTTAGCTATTGTTTTTAAACATAAATTTACACTTGTCAATAAATATAGAAACTCTTCAAACATCAAAATGAAATATTTCTATGATTTTTAATACTCGCTAGCTATTAAAATTACCTATGATTCTATAATGCTTTGTTTTGAAAATAGCTGCGCATTTAAACTAATATTAGAAAAACATAATCGTTTTAAAGAAAGGCAAATTTCGCCTTAAATTTCATTTTCATAACCTTCTTGAAAATAGCAACTGAAAGCTTGGAATCTTGCGCATGTTATGAAAGTTACCTGAAATTGCTTCGCGTTTCAAATTTGAATTTTGTTTTAATATTCGAAATTCTGTCATTACACCCCCTCCCTAAAGAGTCGTGTTTTTCAATGTCTTTCGTATATTTTGCTATCCTCTCCATGGTACAGTACATTGCTCCCGTCCTCTGTGATAATGTTGATTCATTTTTTTCGATGCCTGGAGCGCTCGCTCAACCAGTCTCTCTTTACATTACATGTCCAACTCAAATCGCCGACGAAGAGTTGTTTATTTTTATGAGACAAGTGAAATGAAATGAAAATTGGACAAACCACATTTGGAAGCATCATCAATCGCAGCACTAGGAAATTTCCTCCTTCCCATTCCAAATAATCTTACATGTACCATAGTATAACTTCCCTATTTCGTCTGTTTAAAAACAGAGCTTTTTCACAAGGGAAACGTTTTTCGTTTCTGAAGTGATTGAAATAAAAGTTGAATAGGAAAAATGCTGCTAACATATAAAACAACTTCTCATTTGTTCTAAGCAACCAGGAAGGGATCCCAAACGGTCAATTTCCTTTCCTCTTGTGTGGCCCAAGATGCTAATTTCCCAAAATAGACCTATTTTTATGGCCGCAAATTCTTGGAAATATGTCTCGATCATCATTTTTCTCCAATAGAGAAGTGAATTTTTTTCTGTTATTACTATTTATATCTGTTTATTGAACTAGTGACAATTGAGCTTTCTCATGGTTTTGCTGAATAAGAACAATTTCGGGAAAACAAAATTTTCAATTGTTTTGGAGTATTTTCTTTTATGATTTATTCCAAATTATTCAGTATAATGCACATGTTAGAAAATTAAATTTATCTTGTGTTTTTAAGTATTCTTATTTATTACTAATTTTCTTTATCTATTCTCCAAATATTGTTAATTATGCATAATAATGACATTTAAATAATGACGCATAAAAATTAATTCTTATTGCTGAAATTTATTTTATGCTAGCTGCTTACTATGAAATGATTATTTGAATTAACAATTATTTTGTACTTTCCAGTAATTATTAACATCATTGAATTTAAATTTTAAGATATTTCCCTTCATTAATTCTAATTTAATGGGAACTTGAAATTAGTTTTTTTCAATAAAACTAATGATTTTTCATGATAATTTTAGCAACATACAATATGAATAGCAAAAGTGAAATTTTAGCTTTTATATAAATTTTTTCATATTTTATTTAATTAACATGAATTGTAATCTATTTTCCATACAAAATTTTCAGCCATTTTGCTATATATAGTAAATATAACAGAATAAGATAAAATATATCACTATATATATAAATTATTTTATTAAAGAATATATCATTTATGTAAACATATCACTGTTATATTATGTTTTGATATGTTTTATAATTATCATCTTATGCTGATAACTATCGGTAATAATACGGACGGGAAAAATTACCGTTTTAAAGTAATTGTATTAAAGATAATAAAAATATCTTAATTTTTCCTTCAGCTTCATATTCAAGAAGATGAACAGTAACTTTTCGTTTATATACATAAATAAGGTAATCAAACTTTCAAATCGAATGTTTTCTCACCAAAGACGAAGTTTTATTTTCGGATATCTGAGTAGTACTATGATCTTACATACATACAGTAACTAATGAAACAATTAAGAGAAATAACAGAAATAAATATATTTATAGATGACTTTATTCTTGGAAAATAAATTTATTAGATTAAGGATCATATCACTTAACGAGCTATCCTTAATTTGGTATATATCTCTAAGCTTCTCAGTTTTTTATATTTTTATAACTATGAATATTATTTTTCCTCTGATTTTACTGCTGTGAAATTTTATCACCAAATGTGGGATAAGTACTAAAAGCATTTCCTGATAACATATTGTGTCGCATAGGATTTGTATTTCCAAATTATTTGATGGTTCTTATCGAGGTCATATCTACGAATGACATTTGAATTTTGTAACCCAACTTGTCACACAGGTTTATTCCTCTAAGAAAAGCCTTAAACTCCAATCTTAAAGAGAATCAAATATCCATAAATTTTCAAATTGTGATTAGTGCCATTGATTTTCAAATTTTAACGATCTTCAAAGATGGGTTTGTTAATACAATTTTATGGCGCTTTTCGAGCACACGATATCGTGACCAACATACTAAGAATGATATTTTAAATCATGAATGCTTTTACCCTCATGACATAAATTTTTCTTACCCGTATTCTCACGGAATAACATAAAATGGTTTTTGTTATTTGAGATGCAAATTTAAAAAAAATGCGACTCACAATAACTAGCTGTTTTTTAAGCGTCTAGTCAGCTTAAAATTGCGTGTTTTAAAAAAACAGAATACACGTTAGAATGAAATACTAGTTCAAGAAAATAGCAATTTACAGCTATTTAATATAAGGTTTATAAAAATTACAGTAAAATCAATTTCATTTAATTTTCATACATTTTGAAATTCAAAATCCTGAATTAAATATGCAATTCACATAGTTTTGCATTGCCCCAATAATTTAACCTTCTAGTTTTTTTTTTTTTTTTCCTTATAAGAAATAATTGTGCAGTTCTCACTTAAAATTTTAATTGCGCTAATTAGAGGAAAAGAGTGAGTATATTTTTTAAGTTAGAAAAAAGTATATTAAATTGAATTTTATATGTATGTATGTGTGTATGTATTAAGCTATTTTTTTTACTCAGTCCTTAGACATGTTAAATATAAGGTTTATAAAAATTATCGATGGGGGGGGGGTTCTTATGAAGGTACAAAATTATGGTTCGAATTTAATGACACTTATTACAGCTCATAATAAATACAATTAACTATTACAGTATGAATATTTTAAGCAAACAAACTTTTTCACTTAGAAAATAATTAAGTTTTATAAATTTTAAATTCCTGTATCGTTTGAGTCTCTTTTAGTCAAAACACATGTTCCTATTTATGTTATTTAGAGATGGGATAGGAATTTGATCTGAGGTTAATCAGAAGAGAGCAAGATTTGAGCCTAACCCAAAATAAATTATCAAAATACTACAAATGATGGTAAAATGTTATCTTCCTTGGGATCTTTCATGAACTCAGTACATTTAAATAACATATTACTCTTAAAAAAAAAAAGATATTTTTACCAAAAGTGCTCAATAACAAAGTTGAAGCCATAATAAATGGATTTAAGTAATATACTCTAACTCCCTTAATGAATTAATGCACCAGTTTTTAGCATGCACACTCTAGCAAAAAAACACATGTACAAACATTTATTATTTATTTATCTTCGTGTTTGAGAACATACATATATTTTGAATTTTAACATGAAAAAAATATATAGCTCCGTGTGAAGCCAAATTGTTAAGAACCAAAGCTAAATAGCTGTTTTCCGGTCTTTTCTTCAATGTTTTTTTTTTATTAATTACTTAAATATGTGCAAATTTTATTACATTATTTATATATTTAAAAAATTTATTAAAATAAGAATAAAAATAATTGAAAATGTGATAGTTGAAATAATCATATTCAATTTTTTTTTAATTCCAGTTACGTTCAAAGTTTTAAAAGATACAAAAAGGCATAAAATTCATAAAAAAAAAATCTTAATTCTAAAAGAAAGTATAAATAATATTATTAGTAATAATTGCATTCGCATAACAGCAATAAACTTTAATCAGAAATAAAAATTTCGTTGACATATTGCTGATTTCTTGCATATTTAGGATTTATAGACACTTGGTAGCATTTTGGTACCATTATTAGAGTAGCATTTTCATGTATACAGTAATTTTGTAATAAATTTAGAAAAATGTGTGTCGTGCCTGAAATATATGCTGTTTCATAACTTTCATCTAGAAAGTATATGAATTATAATTACTGTTTAAGAAAGGCAATCCTGTGAAGTTAGGATATAACAATTCAAATACTAAATAAGTTTTTCCTATTTTAGGGTGCCAATTAGTGACAACTATTCAACCAAGACTTGTTTCGAATGAGAGATCAGATCTGGATCATTCTTCAAAAGATTCCCTGCACATTCCTCATCAAGTCATCCACCACAGGCAATTTTGTATTCAGTTTCTGGACCTAACAGACTGTCATAGCCTGGAAGATTTTAGTTTGAAAACTATTGCTCGCAATTGTCCCCAGATATCTCATCTCTACCTCCGCCGCTGTGTACAAATTACGGACAATGGTGTCAAAGCAATATCCAGTTTTTGCATGATGCTAAAGGAACTCAGGTAAACTTCTCACTAGAACTTTTTCTTTCGTGAATTTTATTTTAAGGAAGATTTTGAACAAATAACCGACTACATATTTCCGAATTGTTATCAATTCTCTTTTATTGAAATATTTCAATATGCAATTTAATAACTATACAAATTTATATAACTACACGGAATTAAGAGCTAGAATTTTGTGTTTCTTCTCTAAATTTACTTCTTACATTTAATAAATTTTACATTAAAATTTATCTTTATATATATTTATATTGACTCAAAATAAAACAGCATAGGATTCTTACTTTGAACAAAATCTCATTAAAGTCATAAATTTAATCTTATTTCGCAGGTATAGTTGGCATATTTGATATTCAAAGCTATGTTCATAGATATTGTTTGCAAATATTTTTTTTTACATTTCTGTAGTTATTGTCTATTTATTTCGTAAGGAATACTTATCTTAACATGACATGTAAAGAAATATCAAATCCTCAATTCCAAAAATGTTAGCATTCGTTAATTGCAAAACTGCTACAAAACATTTCCATGAGATATTCACATCGTTCAATTAAACGTTTTTCTAATATTTTATAATAATTAATAACAGCTGTAAAAATTATTAATAACTAGTCAATGTATTTATGTTCGGTAATAGTATAATTTCTTTTCCATTCCTTAAAATCTAACTACGAGTCTTGAGAGAAAATGAAGATGTGATAGATACTGTACTCCTTCTAGTACCCCTTAGAATTATTTTGCCTCCAGCTTTTTACGTAATATTTCTCTCAACACTGCTACCACTTAGCTCATTATGCAACTTTTATACAATTTTATTTTAATTTTTCCTAATTATAAACTTATTTTATTACACATAAAATAAACAATGTGATCTTAATTAAATTATGTGTCTGATTTTGTCCTCCAACAATTAAATTCTTTCTTTTTCAGTATCAGTGATTGCGTCCAGGTGACTGATTTTGGAATGTATGAACTCGCTAAACTTGGTTCTAACTTAAGGTACCTCAGCGTTGCTAAATGTGATCAGATATCAGATGCTGGCATCAAACAGATAGCTCGTCACTGCTATAAGCTGAGGTATCTGAACGTGAGAGGTTGTGAAGCCGTGTCTGACCACAGCATGGAAGTATTAGCCAGATGTTGTTCTAGACTAAGAGCTTTAGACATTGGTAAATGTGATGTCACAGACTATGGACTTCGTCTTTTATCGGAACACTGTCCAAACCTCAAAAAACTTAGTGTGAAGTCTTGTGATATGATCACCGACGAAGGCATACGATGTATTTCCTTCTACTGCCGAGGCCTCCAACAACTGAACATTCAGGATTGCAATATTACTGTAGAGGGCTATAGGACAGTAAAGAAATTTTGTAAAAGATGCATCATTGAACACACTAATCCCGGCTTCTTCTAAAATACTAAACGGTTATAATCATGTCACTATCTTTATCATATTTATGGAATGTTTCTAAAAAATTACAAAACTTTAAAGAACCATTGCAATTTTAGTTCAAAATCAATAAGATAAATATAAGTCCTGTTTAATTAAGAAATTTTTGTAAGAAAGTAATTCCAAATGAAGTAATATCCCTCTTGTCCCCAATAATTACTTAAAATTTTTCTTTCGTTATTATGTAACAATGTATGCAAGAAATCGCCTACAGTAAACTTGCTTTTTTCTAATAAAATTCGTATATGAAACCTATTTTTACTATATTTTTATCTCTGAATTAGTAGTTATAGCAATGAAATTAAGTCAGTGAAGTGTATAATGTTAAGTTCATAAAAAAAAATCAGTTAAAGAATATGTGAAAATCAAAACAAAGTTAATTAGATCTCTGAAAAGATATATTATTATATTTCATACACGAGTGAATTTTTCAGTTCTAATCATTCGGATTAAAAGTTTTTTTATTAAACTATATAAACAAAAATGTTCAAAAAATATTTATAAAACTCTCCCATTCACAAAAAGTATATTGCTTTGGAAATTTTGGTCAAGATCATTAATTAAATGTTGCCTACGCAAAAAACACTTAATAATTACAACTTTTAAGTGCTGTAAATTTTTTGAAGTTATTTAAATATTACTATGTTTATTTTTTTAAAAAATGTTGTATATCCTATCATTAAGAATCTCCTCATTATCTTGCTCTAAAACTCATTTAAATATTTTGATATCGTTTCAAACATCATCAATACATCAAAATATATAAATTTTCGTTATTTAATTCATCACACAGAAGAAGCATATGACATGATTGTAATCCATTTTTCAGTCTTTTAGAAGAAATAATTATAATTAAAAGATTGAAAAAGTGTGTTTTTCAAGAACCTAGTCTTTACCTAAAGTTGTTAGTGTTGTTGCACAAATACTGATGTTCTTTTAACTAATAATAAGCACGTTAAAAGGCTGCGTTCCTTTATTTTATATAAATTAAAAATTAAATCTGAGCTACTTTATATAAAAAGTACCTTTGTGTAAATTGTTTAAAAATGTATGAAGATGTATTTAAGCATATAACTTCGTACAAATCTTTGTATACACCTATTATATTTTGTACATATTTTTACACTGTTAACTGATATAAAATTGTATTTTGTAGGTTTTACTAAAATATATTTGATTATTACGTGTTTCTGTATTTTTTGTTTATCCTCATCATTTTAATTTGAAATCATTAATAATTTTTAAATAGTATAAATGAAAAGCACATATCAAGATTGAATTGGCTCTGCATTTTAAGAGTCAATTTTTATTTACAAGATACCATAAAAAGAAATTCGCAATTTTTATTAAAACATTTTTTCAAGAATTATTTTATGTAAAATATAAAAGGATAATTTATAATAAAGACAAATATTTTACCAAAATGTTTAAATTAATATTATACTTTTTCGAGATTAATTTTTTTATTCAATGCATTATCAAAATTAGAAAAACTTTTATCTATAAAAATATACTAATAGCATACATACATATTGTTAAAAAATTGTGTATCAATAAATCCAATAAATTATGTTTTATTACAAATTATATTACAAAACCCAATAAATTATGAAAAATTTTTAGAAAACCTCTACTTTGAAAAAGTATTATTTAATTACACAACTGTATTATTTCATTTATAAATTATTCTCAGAAAAGGATGTCATTAATAGGCTGACTTTTTATAAAAGTTTTATTATTAAAAAATGCATAAAAATGTGCGTATTCATTGAGAGTCATTCTTGCGCATAAAGAAAAATGTACAACAAAGGATAAAAATGTAAGATTTCAAAATTAACTTGTGAATGTTTTGGTAAAAAGAAAAAAAAAAGAATTTTTAACGTAGGTTTTATCAAATTCTTTCTTTATTTCATTAATAAATCTATTTAAATAATCACCTCTATCAAATTAAACAACAAAAAAATTTAAGAGTACTAAGAAGTAAATAGTTTTTGCGACTCTAATATTTAATGACCTTGAATGCGTCTCAAAAAACCATTTATTGGCAAATTAAAAATGAACACATTGCTATTCTAAAAGTGATTTGAAACAGAGACAATTAGAATCCAATAATTTCTTAATAAAATAGAAGAAACATTTTCAAAATTTTTAATTTTTGTCTAAAACATTTACGTTTATAACTTTCATAATGAATTAAATGCAAAAAAAAACCTGGAATTTCTTAAATTTCTGATTTTGTGAAACCTTTTATTAAAAAAAAGAAGTCTTAAATCCAACTCAAACACTTTTATGTATTGAATGTAATTACTTTTAAAAACATAAAATCTGAGTGAATCATAATGTGTTATGAAATATTTGAAAAATAAATAGCCACGAGGTAAGAAGAATTATTATTTAATTAAACTGATTGCTAATCACGTTTTAAAAATATGACTATAAAACTTGTTTCATTTGATTCATTAAGTTTTGATGTATTAAAATACTTACATAAATAAAATAAAAAAAAAAGATATTAAATGGAAAACTTAAAACAGGTATTCAGTGCAAAAACCTGAAAAAGGAAATGAACTATACAAGACATTTGATTAAAATTTAACCAAAACAAAGTTGAATATAAAAAAAATAAGTTGATTCAAAACAGAAACAATTTTTTAAAAAATATTTAATCCGATTTAACTAAAGAAATAGAACATATTTTTAATATATGCATAACAAGATCAATCATTCCAGTAACATTAAGAGCATTTTTGACTGCCCTATCATTTTAATATCTTTTGCTCAGTTCGGGGAATTCCTCCTACTCCATATAGAAAAGAGACTATATTCCGAAAACATCAAGAAGATAGCCAGCTGTGTTCTGCACACCCATGGTCATATTCAGTTTTCCTCATGGACATGACACCAATCAATCAACAAGTTCAATCGTAATAAACTTTACTATTCAAAATACTTATCGTTTATATAAAAAATTAAATCATATTCCTCTTACACGATTTGCTAAGAAACTGCATATGATATTGCGTTAGAAAAATGCTACTTCGAATACATATTTTAAGACTTGTAGACTTCTCAGGAATTTGAATAAATACATTTTTTACAGAAAGTTTTGGTCAAAAAGTAAAATGAAGTGAGAAAGAGATTGTAACCCCCGCTCATATTGCATTAATATATATGGAAACGGATATCATTTTGATGTCATCACAATTACGATAGAATTTTTAGCAAAAAAATTATTTTTGTAATTAATGTGAAAAAAAGTTGTGATAAATAATAAAGAAAGTCTACATTTATTTGGAGATGTAAGCTTACTTGAGAAAACAATATCTATAATTTACTGTAGAAGCTGTTTTGAAAAGATAGCAACACGTGAAGACAATGAAATATTTTGTAAAAAAGAAAAAAATAATAGATTATTTTGAAATGAAATATCTATAATCAAAAAGAAATAGTCTAATGGTTTAAATATATATTATTTCTTAAAAAAGTGTTTAAAATGTAAGCCATGCATAAAGAATATGAAAGAGAAATAAAAAATCATAAACGGGTGACATAAATGAAAAAACTTTTGAAAATTAGTCATGAATTTATACATCTCGTATAAAAAAGATCATAAAGCAAGAACCTGTAAAAAATGGAATAGTGTTAAAAATATGCAAGAAAAAGTATTGGTATGAATAATACCAAGTTTAAGGATTTACTAGAAAATACACGTTTCTTTATGTTTAAACTAATCAAGAAACATGTAATTATTTCAGTTCAGCTATAAATATTGATTTTAAGAAAACAGGCACGCATTTTAAAACGAAAATGTGACTGCTGTAATGGCTCCTCAATGAAAGTATTTTAATTGTATAATAATGTCTTATCATGAAAAAGGATTCGATTTACAATTTCTGGTTAAATATTATTTTTAAAACAATCGTATGTATTTACGATTTATTATAGAAATAAACTTATATACACTGCTGGCTACCCAAAATGTCATGCCCTGAAGGGTGTAAATCATGTGAAATTTACATTATACGTTTGTGACGATAAAATATACAAATCATTATCATTGCATCGCATACGCACATCAGGGGTGAATGTAGTGCCACCTACAAGAGCTATATAAAAGAAAAAATAGCCAATTTGAAACATGGCAATTGTTTTTTCGTGCGCTTTTTGCGTAAGATGCTTAACAATAACACTACAAATTCAGTTACGCAACATTCTGTGCCTGCTGGTACCATTTGAAATGGTTAAATATGTCGTGGTTGCTTTGTCTTCAAAGTGAAATAATACCTCTGAGGGAGGCAGTTCAAATATTGGGGGTCTTCTTTTTTCATCATACTTCTAAATTAAAAAGACTGTGAGTGGCTGTTTCCACTTAATGGTAGAGCCCAAATTTGGGCTAGGTACAGGGAAGTATGCTGTACCATTCGACGTCATTTGCGTGCAGCTAAGTGGAGTTTTCTTTCGCATGGCGTTCGTTGCTTCGTTTACCATTTACTCAAATCCACTGTCATTTGCATGATTACTGGTGCGATGAACATGGATAACGAAATTGGATGTCTTATCTTTATTAAAGAATCCCATTTCTATCTACGACACCACGATAGTCGGATTTAAATCTAGAGACAACATGGTAAGAAACTGCTGAATTGTTACACTATACTAGTCCTGACCCGGTATCAGCTCGTGGTCTTCCAATATCTTCAACGTTGGCAATCAGCTGCATTCCAACAAAAAATGCGCGACCTAAGTGGCACTTAATGTTTAAGAGTTCTTCTTTACCCATTAGATTGAATTGCTCCCTTGACCTGCTTGTTCTCCTGATCTATTACCAATTAAAAATTCATGGTCCATGTTTTCATTATTACTGGTTCTGAGATATGTGGAAACCGCGTGGACCTCTATACTACAATTATATATCTAAAGCCTTTTTGATTCTATGCGGATGCGTTTGGCAACTGTTATAGCCAACAATAGCGACCGCAGTAACGACAAAGTTTTTAATTATCCAAAATTCACTAGAGGCTGTAGTTTCAATTATTTGATCTTTAAATAAAGTATTTTCAGCTAAAAATAAAATAAATTTAGCTGTGATACCTCTGATCTTTCTTTGTGCTGTTTTTTTAATGGTTAGCATATACCATTCGATGTCATTTGCATATATATATATATATATATATATATATATATATATATATATATATATATATATATATATATACGTATATATATATATATATATAATCCATCTGGATGCTATATAAGATTTATACATTCATTTTCTTACTACCATACTCATTTCTTAAGAGATTTTTCTAAAACATTTGAATTATGGAAATTATAAGAAAAGTTTACTTTCTTCACCATATTGATTAACTACTCAATTAAAACTAAGTAAGATATCCGGAACTCTTTAACTAAGGACGTGATTCGATTTAAAAGAAAGAAATTAATTCTTAAAATAAGAAACAATAAAAGATCAAGATTTTGATTTTTAAAAAGAATTTATTAAATATATTGTATATCAAATATAGGTATATTAAAAAGAAGATACTTAATTGAGATTATTCTTACAAAAAAAATTTGAATACAGATCTTCTTAAATATGTTATACCAGATGGTGTATTTATGTAGCTAATTTTCGAGACAAATATTTAGAAAAAAGACCCAAATACTATAAATGATGATGTTATACCAAAAGATAAATACAGTAAAAAATCAATTGCTTGATAAAATTATTTATCCGAAAAGAAATATTGATACAAAACAAACTGAATGAAGGTGAAAAGAAATTAAATTTAAGTAATAAATTAAGTAATAGATTGTTTAGTTATTACTCGCATTGATTAATAATTGATTAAAATCAAGCAATAGATTGTTAAAAAATAATATTTCAATTACTAAGATATCGCGAAATGAGTGTCTAAAATATTTAATGGTTATACTAGGACAGTAATTAAAAAAAACAAAATTAGATATGTATAGATGATTCATTTGAAAAATCTATAGACATGAATGATACCGGAAATGAATTTATTCAAAAATAAGAATATGACTTTGATTGTAGTAAAAAAAAAAGATTAAAAAATACTTACGATACAAAAAGATAATTTAAAACTTTTAAATCACAGAATTCCATTTTATGGAGGTACAGCGAAACTTTTTATTTGATTCATTTAATGAAATATAATATAAAAAGTAGATGTATTCAAAAATGAATTCTAGATACTTTTAATTTAAAAACCAATGTATTTAAATTTGTATCCTACAGTATCAAAGTGACGACAACTTAAAATATGAAACTATCCTATATTTCTGCTTACAACGATTGATAAGCTCATTTTGTACGTAATGATTTCGTGTCTACGTTCGTACATAGTTAATTCATTTTTTTTATTCGTTATAAATAGTTTTTATTTTCTAAATTAAACGTTTTTTTTCTTTTAAATCGTATAATTCTACAACTTTCAACAATTTTCTTCTCTTCAATCAATATTTTTCGAACTTTACATCCAGAAGTTTATTTATCAAATTAATCTCCCATACTTTTACATTGAAAATGTTCTCTTATCAAAATCGTTTCCATAGTTATATTATACATAGTGATTAAAAATGCAATAAATTTAAATGTTCTATTTCTACTAACTTCTCATTGTTTCCAGTTGACACAGTCACTCTTGAATTAGTTTTTTCAGGACATGCCAAACATCGAAGAAAATACATTCCAGTAGTATCAGTGATTGAATTCTATTCAAACGTTGGTAAACGCCCTTCTAGAATTAATTTTGATTACAATACAAAAACGACTGGAACTTGCACTTAAAATAAACTCTGAACCACTCTAAACATTCAAGCCCTAAAATAATAGTTTGATTCCACAAACCACTAAATTCAAGATCAAAGTGTAACCATTCTATCAGTTTTTCCAAGTGTTATAGGTAACATGACTAAAAAAGTGCATCAAAGCAACTAAAGTTTTAAAACGGTGATGAAGAAATTCCTGTAGTATAAGAACAATGAGAGAGAGAGAGAGATCTCATCCAGTATTAAAGTTTAATGCATATCTTTTTTGATAGAGGTTTAACTCAAATATATGATTGTTTTCTATATAATTGAGTTTGCGTGTGCATTTAAATTATGCAATTTATTTATATTAAATTTATCCCGAGTGTATTGCTCAGTTTACATTCGATAAGGAATTTGCAATCGCTTTAACTTAGTCCTTTCATAATTTAGACTCGAATTTTATTCAAATTCTTGTGATGAATAACTTCATATAATAAAAGTAAAAAAGTCTATAATTAATAAGTCATATAACAGCCTATAACAAACAAGAATGCAAGACTTCAGTAAGGTATCAAATTTAAATTTACATTATCACTGACATTCTCAAAAAAAACTTTTCAGGGTGTAATAATTCTTCTGCTTGTTACTTATGTGTCACAATTTGTTTTTATTTAAGTCCTTTAATATTCAGATAGTTTTTTTTTATTTTCCCCATTCATGATTTATATTTGAAATTACTAAATTAATACGTATTTATACTATAAAAACAATTTTAGAAATAAAATATTATGTGTATCACAAAGTATTTTGGGATGTATGCAACTTATGAGTCAAATGAAATGTGCTTTGTTTTAAATACAAAATAAGTGATTCAATATTTTCAACTCGACTGAAATATAATTTATATTTGTAACTGATATGTGAAGAACTATTGAAAATAAGTTGAGATGAAAGTAAAAGTTATCATTTGACTTTTCTTATCAAAAGGTACAATGATAAAATTATATTGTTTCTAATCCATTATTAATCATTAAATTATATGCAATTATTGCTTCAAAAACTAAATATAAATTTGCAATTAATTCTTTAAATAGACAAAATTATGCTTTTAATTTCATCTTCTGTACAATAAAGCTCTTGATAAGATTAACAGCCAACAAATATATTCAATTTTCATTTTGTTTTTTCCTCAGGAATAATAAAAATGAATAATTCACTGTAAAACACATTTAATTAGATGTTTTTCATAGAAAAATTCTTTTCAAAAATAATTATCTTTTCTTCACAAAAAATACATTTAAACAATCTTAATAATTAATTTTAGTTGTTAAGCTAAAATTAAAAATACCATTAAACTGTTCATATATTACGAAATTAGATTGGAATTAATAAAATTTTGGTTTTTCACACCACTGCTTAAATGGTACTGCATTCTCTATTAATTCATTCTTTAATGAGAGCAATTTTCTCATTTGTGTAATTCAGTTGCAATAACAATTATATAACTTTAAATAGCGAAAAACCCAATTAATAAGATCATGAAGGAAAGGAAATAGAAAGAGATTACAAAGCCCGGAACTCTAATAAAAAAAAATCTTCTCAGCGAGTAGTAAATGAAGTTTTGTTTTACCTCACGTTAAACACTTATAAAATGTAATACACATTCACAAAAATGCAACACGAGAACGCTTTCAAATTTCTTATGTTACCGCCTTAGATATTTGTAACATGAGAATACTCAACGCCTTGCCATTCATTATCACTTCCCGTTGATACAACTCAAAAAAGGGCCATTTAAAAATTAATGAGGCAAATATATCTTGCAAGAGGAGTTATTCGTATGTTAGCCTGCGCAGCTTGCAAAAGGGGGAGGAGCCCTTTTTTTTCAATTACTGGGTTCATGCCGCGGCTCGGGTATTGTAAATAAAATTTACCCTGAGATCGGTTTCACGAAGTTAATTAAAACTAGGGGGAATCAAAATTTTCCAAACCACGAAGTGTTGTTTCGTCACAGAATATTCAGGAACTGTGTGTGCAGGAACGCGTGAAGATTGGTTAATCAGTGTTGCGATAATGTATCATCAAACAACTAGGGGATAATTTATGTCATTAATAAATTTTCGAGCCCAGATTTCTCACCTATAGTCTTCGATACGGCGTTGTAACATAATAGAATGCGCCTGGAGAGAAAAATCCTCTGCACAGGTGGTCTCTTGAAAGCATGCGCCTCCTGGAAAAGATAGCCCTTGCTGAGGAGAGCTCATCATATATCAGACTTCTCTTGTTCCCGCTAAATTCTTAATAAAATGTAGTTAATAACACACATTTTACAATCTATCAGGAATTTCTTTAAGGCCTAAGGATACTCAAATCTGACTCACAATATCCATTGTATCCTGAAAAAGTCGGAAATAAGAAATCTAATGTCTTTTTTGTTTAATTTGACATTCTTATATTTCAAAAAAGTTTTATTTCTTAACTCAAAATTATAAATAGAACAGTTTCATTACCATCCAACATATTTGAACATTAAGTAAATCAAACATTCAAAATTCTCGCAAATAAGGTAAGTTATCCTTTTAACTTGATATGTAACCAGTTACAAATTATAAACCAATTTTACACAATTTTACAACAATATCAGATTCTTGTTCCAGAAATATACTGGCGTTTCAAGATAATTTTGAACGTAGGCTCCAGATAGGAATTCTAACGCATGCGCACTTGAAGAACGTAGTTGCTATAATTTGGTGGTATAAAATGTGAATATTGTTTAGACTTAGTTTTAGCAACAATATGGTTTCTTATCTCTTGGTTTAGAAATGAGGTTCGCGTACCAGTCGATTTGCTTATTTACATTCCTATTATTTTGTATCTGCGAGCGAAAAGTGAGTGAGAAAAAAATTAGTATTTATGTATTATCCCGCTTCCTTTTTCACCTTAAAAATAAATCGTAGAATTTTGCAAATTTTTATAATTATTATCGAACTATGACGAAAAAGCAGAATAGTTTACTGATATCTTAGCACCATATAGAATACAAATAGAATGAAAACTTTATTTGTTGCTAAATCGCATCGTTAACGACATTTATTTTTTCGCAGATGGTCGACGGGATAATACGTAAGTACCAAAGAAGGGTGGATTGCAATTACCACATTTCCTTTTGATTTCTGTATTTTAACAAAGATAAACATAAATGGGAATAAAATACCATGGTAAAATTAATTTTACTAAATAAATTGTTTTTGACACTTTATCATGGTTTAATTATAAATTAATATCTCAAGTTTTTTTTCTAAAGACAAACTTAAAATTTTTGTCAATTCAAATTAAAAATCGCTTAAAAATTTTTCCCACATGAATTTTTTTAATAATCTTTGGGTGTAATATAAATTTCAATAAAAAAAAAATTGCAGAGTTAAAATATTTTGTTATTTTGGGTGTACATTGTCTATTTTTAAAGTAAAAATTCTAAATAAAAGATAAATTACAAGCTGTAAATATTGAACACCAGCAATTTAATTTAAGTGTACAAGTAATTTTTTTGAAAAAAATAACTTTTTTAATTTTTAAAAATGAGAAAATGTATAAATAATTTATAAATTTCCTCATTTATATGTATAAAAGATTTAGACACTCAGTATCACATTTCCTTCTTATTTCTGTGTTTTAATACAGATATTAAAAACACAAATGGGAATAAAATATATCATGTGTAAAAAATTGAGGGTGAAATTAAATAAATTTTTTCTCTAAATATACCAAAAAAAATATTTATAAATTTTCACTTTACGATGCTTACATGACAAATGCCTGGTTTCATTATAAATTCATTATTTCAAGTAGTTTTTTTTCTTTCTATTTTTCATTTTATGATGCTCATATCATAAAACCATATTTTATGTTTGATTTAATTATAAGTTTATTAGCTCATATTTTTTTGAATTTAATTAAAATTTGTGTCATGTTTAATTTATAATTAAATTTTTTTTCAAATAATGAATTTTTTAAGAAGCTTCAATTAAAAAAACTGCAGAATTAAAATATTTTTTATTTAGTGTGTAAATTTTCTATCTTTTAAATTAAGAATTCCACTAAGATAAATCGCAAGCTGCCAATACAATAAATATCTGTAATTCGATTCAAAGTATAATTCATTTTTTTGATAAAATATAATTTGTTTTTATAAATGAGGAAATTTATAAATATTACAGAATTTAATAAATTTTCTCAATTATATGTACAAATGATTTTAGAAGAAACATTGTATTTTATACAAGAAAAATATGCAAAGTTTTAAAAAGATAAGATGAAAAAAAAATGAGTTAAAACATTCGATAGGATAAACTTGCTAACCAGATAAATTTATCGCATTATTTATGTCGCCAAGTCCCTGAATCATAGCCAAAAACTTCTGCAGCCGACGATCGAGGCTCTATCTCGAGACACTAGTCAGAAATATAATGTAAAAATATGATTTCTTAAATTATTTTTAAAAATTGGTACCCATATATTCTATAAAAAATAAACTCATATTTTGACCCTGTTAAACTGTATTAATAAATGTAGAGTTCGAGTCTATAAAAAGGACGATTTATTTAGCAATTCTTATGTTACTAAAATACGTATTCAATAAAATATTTAACTTTCAACTACGTATATTTTTTGTATTATACATCCTCTAAAAAAAACCCTATCGTTTTTACTTTTAATAATTTTTAAGTGAGGAACTAAAATTTGGAAAAACACATAATCCGAGAAAATTTAGGATGCATTTCCTCTATATCCACATCCGATAACAGGATATAAACATATTGATAAAACATCTTATGCAGAAGAATCTTAAGATCAAGGGTATAGTTAAAATCAATTCCGAGCAAACGTTTCTTGTTAAAATATCAACTTTAAGAAAATGAAATAATAATTATAATGAAATGCCATAAAATCATGTGAATCAAATTAGTAGGAATTAATAAAAAATACCAATTCTTAGACTTTGTAGTCTTAATGTGAATTTATTGTGTTACGAAGAAACGAAAAATTTAACATAAGAATTTCAATAACTTTCCATGTATTTTTAATATTTAATTTATATTCAACAATCTGAAAGTATTGCTATTTAAAAAAAATAATGCATCTAAATTGTAATAATAGCTATTTTAAATCACAATAAAAAATCAGAAATGGAAAATTTAACAAAACTCGTGATACTTAAATTACATTGAGAGAGAAGTATTATATTTAAACTCTCATAAAACTGAACGGATTGCATGTGCAAATAAACCTAAAAGTACTTGTTCTACTGCATATCCCCAAGCGGCTTGTTATTTAACTAAAAATAATTTTCCATAAAAAGTCAATTTTCTATGTATAAACAATTATGACATGTATAGTATTTAAACAACAGATACAGACTAAATACTTTCACTGTTAGAAAAATATTATACACACAATCACAAACAAAATGATTTGATTGGACTAAAACAAAATGATTTTTCATTACAGCAGAAAAATTTGAACAAAAATTATAAGTCCAAACATTCACATCCTGAATATAAGAGCAATATTTCATATTCAATCTTTCTTTTAAAATAATGAATCTTCTTAGGATAATAATCAAGAAATATTTTTAATTATTCCAATATAAACTTTCTCCTAAATGTAACAATGCTTAGATCTCAAATTAATTCATTCAGTTTAAAAAAAGCAGTTAAATCTTTTAGTATTTCTCAAAATAGGTCTTAAATTAATTATTGTACCTCTTGCCGAAATATAATCAGTTTTTTAACAAACTATAGCTAAATTTTAACTAATGTGCAAAAAAAAAAATTGCTTAGCGTTAATACTTCAAAAAGCAATGTTTTTAAAAAATTGCATCTTCTCTCACCTCTAAGCATATTTCTTTAATACTAAAATATTCATCGGAAATATGGCAAAAATTTGGATAAAATTAAAGAAATTTATACAGGATTTTAACATATATTTTATTCTAATATTATAATAATAAATATTTTTATTATATTTTTACATAAATTATTGAATTTCATATATTTGTTAAAAGCATAGGGAAACAATATTTGAATACATATAGTAAACAGGTTGTTACAAACATTTTAAACATCTTTAGCTTACTGGCTTGTGACGAGACTTACATATGGTTCACAATTAGGTGTTGTAAAGGTGGTAATCTAGAAACTGCCAAACACGTATCTTGAGAGGTGTGGATGCAAAAAAAAAACAAAAATCTAGTGTCCATCTTCACTCCTTCAATAATGGCTTGTTAGATGAATGGTCAAAACTCTGATATTGCAACTCAAAAATTCGTAGATTTGGTTCTTAACTCGATTGTGGATTTTTGTAGTTAATTTGGAATATAATTTGAAACATAACTCCCTGTTTAATCAGCCCATATGTCACCAATAACCTTTATCATAAATTAAATACAATGAAAATCTCTGCATATTTTGGTATGAATCTACACATTAAAGATCACTACGATTTGAAAAATATGTCACATTTTAGCAAGATCCATTAACATTCAGAATACCAATCAACTATTTTCAATTTCAGTTGAATGATTTGTTCCTGTAAGCTTTGATGAATGAATTGCGTCAAAAAAGTTAATGGAATTTTTTAATGTTTTTTTTTTATTTATTATTATTTAGATTGATAAAAGTATTAGAGAAAAATTATAATCTGTAATTGATTGGTTTAATAATCTAGGTAATTAATTTGTATTTATTTATGTGCTCGTTGCTTTTTGATTTTTCTTTTGATTGCCAAAATCCTTTTTAACGTTGCTTTGACAGAAATTTAATTGTTTACTTTACCCTGTTTTTTAATTGAATGCAAAATCCTATGATAAATCTGGCTGCATTTTTTCTTAGAATATAATTTGCCAAGACCTTTTAAAAAATAAAAATAGGCAATTTTATCAATCAGTTCATTATTTTCTCGCTTCTGACTACTCAATGTCTTTACTTACTTACTGAATATAAGAATTCCTTTTAAGAACAAATCCATCCTTAAGAGTATCTCATGAAACTCCAAAACAAGCACTGCTTGTCAAAACAACTACTGAAATTACTTCAAAATCATAATAATATTAAAGATAAGTATCATCTCTACCCTCAACTTTTCAACCCCACACAATTTCCAATAAATTTTTCTTTTCGTTCCACAACATTTGTCTCCTTATTGAGTATAGAATTTTTGTAAAGATTTATTGCGTTATTTTATAACTTTTAATAACTAATATTTCATTGGCCTTAAATTTACTGCCCAATATTTTCCGATGTCTCATTAACTTCATTTTGTATGTATATTTAAAATATACATCTGTCTCAAAATTTTCAAATTCTACATTCATGCAGTTTCAAAATTCTATGTTCCAATAGATTTCTAATGGACAAAATTCATTTAAAATTACATGATAAATGATTTCTAATGTATTCATCTCTATAAACGCAGCATTTTTACAACTGGTATTCCTAATTAAGTCTTGTTTCACTTTTGCTACTGCGTAATACTCGAAGAAAATAATTGTAAATCAAATATTTAGTCAAATTAGTATAAGTCTAAAAAAATAAAAGACACATAAATAAAATTAAAATGTACTTCAATGAAACAGATTTCTGAAATCTTATACTAAAAAAGCTGTACTATAGAACTTGTGGTCTTCAAACCTTAATTTTTAACTAAATAACACTACTTAAATGCAACAAATATCAAAAGAAGGATCATTTCGTACGTACAGAAGAATAAAATATTATTCAATTTTCATTTAATTACATGAAAAAATAAGAAATATTTACGAATTTCATTGTTAAAAAAGTACTTGAGCAATTGCATGAAAAAAAGAAAAGCAATTGCGCAACAAAACTCTTCATACCTAAGCAAATCAAAAAATAAGTTATTCATGAGTAATAATAACATAATATACAAAAAGATTTTTTCTGAATAACACAAATACAAAAGGTTTTCCAACTTTAAAAGAATTTAAGCATTTATAGCAATATACCATTAAGATTTTTCTCTTTCTATTAATTAATAAATATCTTCCAGTGTTTCACTCCTCATTCAATAAAGCAAGTTTAAGTTCTTTGACTTAAAAATTTTGACTGTAGAGATTTTTTATTTATCCAAAAATAAAGGGGAATCACACTATGCTAAGTCAGACCAGGATGATGTTGATACATCATCCAGCTGAATTTTTTTAGGAAAGTGTTTAGTTCTTACTTCATTTCTTCATTTATGTTCATTTATGTAGTCTGGCTTTATACAGTCATAAAATGCCATCTTTTAGTTAGTCATGTTTATAACACACAAATTTAGAAACAGCACTATTTCCTCACTAATTTTATGAAATCAGTTCATACCATTTTGCCGAGAAAGGTTGTCATTATCTGACAATCTTTCTCAAAATTCTGTAGCATTGTGGAATAAGAATCGGTTTTTTATCAGCAATTTGATGATATCAATTAGATAATATCAGCAAAAAGATGACAGCAATTTAATGAATCAGCAATTTGGAAAACTGAAAACAGCTGACGTGCCATTATGAATCACTCTTCAAACACGTTTGCTGGCAAAAAACACTTTTACTTTTCCTTCTGAACCTTTTATATCTAATCTTTAATCCCACGAAATTACTTCGATCCATTTACAACGCGACGTCAACTGGCACCAAGTGTAATTTACGTTTATGGTAACCCTTTGCCATTTTGCATTCAATAACAGTATACATTTATTCATTCAAATTTTTGATAATTTCCAAACAATAAGAGATCCTAATAAACAGTTCATATTTTAAATTACATTTTTGAAATCTCGTATGTCTTTTAGTTTTTTCAAACATAAGCAGATAAATGTTTAGTGGGGCTAAAATTTTGCTTGGAATATACCAGTACTTCTCTTTGTAACATTATACAACCAATTTTCTTCCAAAACTTTATAATTTGGATCATTGTTATAAACCAGTTATATATATATATATATATATATATATATATATATATATATATATATATATATATATATATATATATATAACTTTCATTAAATCTTAAATTTTAAAAATATTTGTGCAAAAAAGTTTTTTTTAATAATAAGAAACTTTTTGTCAATGTTTTCATTAACAAAAGCTAAATTTTCTGCTTTATTAACTGATTGTAATGCATAACACCAGTGTTTATATATATATATATATATATATATATATGTGTGTGTGTGTGAATACACTGAGTCAGAGCAGTGAAATTCGGTATCTAATGTGGTTTGATGAGTTAAAAATGTCAGCACTAATTGTTAATGAAGATTTGTATAACGTGCATTTAAATTGCAAACATATAAAAGAACAGGTACTCAAATTCACCGGATCTTAAGATATTTTTTAAGACTTATTTTGCGACATTATTAACTATTATCCAATTTCGAGATAGATAATATGATAAGCCAGAAGAGAAATGGGCAGATGCACAAGCCAGCACGTTGGGCGAAGCGATATGTAACTGCACAATGCTGGCAGAAAGTAATCAGGAAAACAAAGTCAATAGCCACAATAATCCAGGATGTTTCTAAATCCCAAATGTACGAGAACTGAGAAATTAGGGTAGCAGTCACATTAACAACAATGAGAAACTATCATTTATTTGAGATCATCTGCCATCTAACAAGGTGTCAAGGAAAACCATTTGCAGATGCCTTAATTATAAATCTTTACAAAGGTAACTGCCATTAAGGTTTTAAATTGGGCAGAATCTTTTAGATTGGTATCGATCTCTAGAAAGCACAGTGACGTTTGCTTCAAGATATGCAGTAATCTTCGAAGACGAATCTCACTTTTCTCTGTTTTGTGACAACCGTATACGTGTGTGAGGGGAAGTCAAACGAGCAATACAATTGATCACTGAATTTTACACCATGTTTTACCCTTTGTAATAAGATTATAATTATATTTAAAGTGAGATCTATACAATGTCAACCAATCATAATTAATATTTCCGTAAATGGGCTAATTATTTGTAACGTATCTGCAACAATATTTTTATGCTAGAAAATGTTCATATATCCATTATCATAAAGAAATACTGTACAGTATCTCGCAACAGTATTTACAATGATTCATTTCTCTTCCATAATCTGTTTGATTACTATATCTAACTGTAAAAGAGCATGTTAGCGACGTCCTTGGTGGGAAACATTAGACATTTCGTAACACCAAACACTCTAGTCTATTAGTTTCTACATTAAAAATGGAAGGATAAAGGTAATTTAATAAATTTCATATTCCACCGAGTATCACCTTATATAGCTTACAGAGGTAACTACATGATCTACTAAAATTAACTTAAAGGTATTATTAATAATATAAAAAATGTTTTTGTTTAAAATTTGCAATTTCGTTTATACAAACCTACCGAATTTCAAAATCATTGCTCAATATCTACTGCGTGCATGTAACTTTTTGTAACATAAGTTTCTATTTTTTTTTACCCGATTAACTATTCCATCTGTGATCCAATATATATTTAAACTCAACTAATCCTTATAGATAAGAATAAAATTCCACAAATATTATAGATTTTTAATGCATTCCTTTATATTAGATATTTCATTATAATTGCCTCATCTTTCAAACAGGCAGTTTCTTACAAGACATTCTTGCGTTTAAAACATAGGAAGTTTCTTACCATTCCTTGATATTTATCAACAGATTGTAAGTTTAATTTTTTTTAAACTTCTACTGCGGATGAGACTCCTTAAATAATTCTAAAAAACTGTTTTACAATTTAGGAGACTTTTGAGGGTGAAGGTGGGGGATAAATTCCTATAAGTTCTCCCCATTAAACAATAATTTTAATTTTTATGAAAATCGTTTAGAAAAAAGCAATTCTTCTAACTTTTAACACTTCCAAAATTTTATAAACAAATTTTTTACATCGATTGCAGTTTGGTTAGTTG
The DNA here is from genome assembly GCA_037975125.1 of Latrodectus hesperus. Lineage (NCBI taxonomy): Eukaryota > Metazoa > Arthropoda > Arachnida > Araneae > Theridiidae > Latrodectus > Latrodectus hesperus. The sequence continues at coordinate 51,126,179 of CM075859.1, read as the reverse complement.
AAATTTATAAAAATTGTTTTGACAAAGTATAACATCAAAATAGAAACAAAATCTAAAATTTTGCTTAGTTCCAAAATAAGTCACTAGGAAGTGTGATTTTAAAAATTTGAATGCAGCTGAAAATAATTTTAAAAAAAGTATTATAAGTGTTTTAAAAAGATAATAAGTAATAACTTGAATCAATCAATTAACAGTGGATCACATGCAGCACGTTTTATAAAGAAAATATTTGATGTTGAAATAATAAAACGTTAGCCAGCATGCTCTCTTAACGTAAATGATATCACATTTTGGACGCTATCAGACGATGTGTGTTACTGTGCACCAACTCTTTAACTATACGAGAAGTACGAAGATACTTTTTCAGCAGAGGAATAGTATTCCTCAAAGTCAATTCGATAACCTCTGATATCCATATAAAAAAGTCTTAATATACTAGTCTTAATTATTCTATATACCATATTAAATATAATGCACGATTTCCAAACAATATACATTTTTCATTTACAAAACCAAATTGTTGGCATGAAGATTTCTTTCATATTCTTTCTATCATTAAAAGGAATTTATAGTTCCAAAATAAACGTTTCTCTTTTTCTTTTTTTTCTGTATCGTACTTTATCAAGTGCACGCACATACTCTTTATTATATACCTATGGATTGCTGCTTCACAACGGTTTTCACTTTTTTGGTACTCCCTTAATTTTTTAGCTAATACATAGAACAGAAAATTATGTCTACGTTACATTACACACACACAAATTAACTTCGTTTTTTAAATTATGAATGAAAGGAGCGTCTTTACCTGAAAGAGTAGCACAAAATATAATAAAAAAGCTTCACTAATTTGGCAAAATATTAGACTTGAATCTGGATAGCAGAGAAACAGAAAACAATATATTGTAGCGGACTCTGATAAACTAACAATAATTTAGTAAAAATTTCATAAAACAAAAATATTAGATGTCAACCACCGGCAAGATCACCAACACGTGCTGCAACAAGACCAATACCCACATTTAACCCAACCCGAGGATAGAACCTCGGACTTGTGCCTTAGGAGCAAAACACCTACAAGCTTCACCCACATTAAGTAACTTAAGAAAAAACGACCAATGCAGCTCAATTGCAAAAAAATTTCTTTTGGAAATGGACAGAAGCTGCCAAAAACACTTCCAAATATTTTAATCAAGATGGCCTCCAAATACACACACACACACATACATATATATATATATATATATATATATATATATATATATATATATATATATATATATATATAGGTGGTGAATGTGATGTTTACTTTTTAAAGTTTAGTATGAGACCAAAAGTATGGCTATAAAGAATTCAGATTGCATGCAATGAGACAGGAGTCAAATGCTAAACACTTGAAAGTGCTGATTTAGTCTGGAGTGCGATAGCATGGAGGAAGAGGCACTCGAATTCCATTGCTATCAGAGAAAAATTACAGTAAAGATGAGGATTAACAGAGTGGAAAATAATCAGCATAGATAGACGTACGAACTTGCATATTATTTGAATAGGAATTTGAATACTCGAAGAATTCTTAAATATGTGTGATACTGAGACTTTCAAGATGGTACTATTGACTTTTCTGTTTCTTAATACATCATAAGCATTATTTGAGATAAAACTGTTTGAATCAAAATCATTAAAGGCCATTTCATTGTACCACAGAGTGTAGCCAGCATGCTTTCTAACACACAGCCTGTTTAGAAACATACTTGAAAGACAATGCGCCAAGACCAAAGCCTCCAATGACCAGCAAGAATTCAGTAAACTAGAATAAAAAAATCATTTTTTTTTTAACTTCGTAGCGTATATGGAAAATAAATACAGGTGTCCACACTCTTAACTGTTTAGAGAAAACTAAATACCATGTTAAAAATCCAGCATTTTTTTAAAAATAATTTTTTGTGATTTACATATAATCAAACTGCTGCCTTGAAACAATTCAATGCCATTCACACTGTTTCAAATCATTAGAGAACACCCATGTAATTTTTTATTACCTTTTATGTTGAATTTTAACACACAGGTGTACCTCCTATCATTTTCATATAGGGCCAGCATACAAAGTTTTCTTTACTTATTTTTCATCTTGCTCTCCAAATTTATTTTGAATATTATATTTTCTTTATTTGAACAATTACAAAAAATCATACGAAATCAAAAAAGAAACTAAAACATATCGAATATAAAAAAATTTAATAGCTTTAATTATCTTCAACTGCGTCAAATCGATGAATTGAGAGCTGTAAGATTTGGAATTCTAAATTGAGTAACTTTTCTTTTTGAGCATACATGTGATGTCTTGTTAACAACAGAAGTAAGTATAAATATTAGCAAAGAAAATGCTTGGTGAAAAGTACTGATTTATATCAGTCGGGTGAATGCATGATTTTATGGCAAACTATAACAGTAATAACTGATGTTGATTTTTTAGTCAAATGGCTCAAGAGTTTTATTACTACAACTCTAAACTAAGGAAATAAAATTTCTGCAATTCACCCATTTTAACTCTATTAAAAATTTAGTGAACATTAATAATGAAAATAACAGCATATTTTACATAAATTAGCATATTATACACCATTTATGCCTCTAATTTACAATTTGGTCAGTAGTGTTGTAATGAAATTTGATTTATAAAAACAAATAAATGATAATCTAGGGCTAATAGCTTTCCTATAATAATTAGAAATACAGGAATAATGAAAAAACTGTTATAAAAATTAATAAATATTAATCTGGGTATTTAAAATATTTTATTCAATTTCGGAAAAAGAGCACTATATGTAATTCAATTAAAAAAAAAAAGTTGAATACGATTACAATGAAGCTGAATCCATCTCCCCAGATTGTTAAAAAATTTTACTGTGGTCTATTTTTGCTTTAAATATTTATAACAAAATCACCTTTTTATAATTGTCCTATTCTTTGGGAATTATAGGTCAATTCAAGGCTAACCATAACTGTAACAAGTTGTTATTTTATCTGATCTTACTCACTTCCCACAAAACTAAATTTTTATGTAGCTAGACATAACAAGCTTGGTTTATTAAAAAATTAACTAGAACCATAAAAGGAAATAATAATTGGAACTGAATTATATAGAATAACTAAAAAAATTTATATTGTACATTTGTGATAAATATTTTACAACTGATTGTATGTATTTATTTTAAAAACACAACTTTGTAGAATACATTATAAAAGTAATATGCTCCATTTGAATACAATACTTCATAGCAATTTTCATAGAACCAATTAATACAGAAAATATTAGTTAATTATTAATTTTAAAATCATTAATAAAAAAAATAATTTACTCATGCTAGGATACTTAAAACATATCTGTTTACGAAACTAATTTTATACTTTTGTGCGCATTTACAATGTTCAATTTTTAAAAGGCAAACAAAAGCAATCTAGTTCTGCCAAAATTTTGCTTATCAGTATGGTAGTAAGATTAATTGTTTCATAAAAATATATATACAAGATACATATACAGTAAGGGCATTCAAATCTGTAAACGTTTGCACAAATAAGTTGATAAAAATATATAATCAAAGTAACACCTTTAAGTAGCTTACCACTAAACATAACATTACAAAATGCTTTAAGAATATTTTTTAATAAATGAGTTAGAATAAAATGTTGGAAATAAAGTATATAAAGTAACAAAAACTTAAGATGCAAATTACACTGAAAGTGGAATAAAATATCTTTCCAATAAACTTATTTCCATCTTGAGCACTCAATTTCATATCAAATTTATAATTATACAAAAAACTTGTTCATATGATTCTTAACAGACTTGTTCATATGATTCTTAACTATTCATATGATATCTATTGAATAAACTGTACACATTAAAACAAATTAAAATATTAATGAAAATTCTTTATAAAAATGGGTACATAAATTATACACAAAGATCAGCGGAATGTGGAATTACCTATATCTGCACAAATAAGTAATAAAAAAACTATCATTTTACAAAAAGAAAACAAACTTCATTAGTTGCATATCAGGCAGCTATATTTAAATTCACAAACTCAAAAATTCTGTAAGATGCAGTCAAAATAATTCTAATGTGCATAAGTGACCATAGAGTGACAAACACAACCAAATCATAATTGAGTTTATCATTTCACTTTTTATCAGCCAATAACTTATAAAATCTGCACTTGATCACATGGCATAAAATAAATTTTTTTATACATGTGATTTCTTATGTATTGCACATTAGTCAAGAACATTATTTTACAAATTCTGTTATTGTAGTCTAAGATGCAATTTTTCACAAAAAAAGAAATGCATGCTTTCATCACTGCATTTCAAATATAGAAGTTTGAAATCACAACAAATTTTTACAACAAGAAATAGTCTTAATTTATATTGGAAGCTTGAAGAATTTTGCAACTTAAACCTTTAGAACTGCAGTGGGCTATAATTAATGATATAAATCAACTCAGAATTCCAGAAATTACTCATTATGTTTATGTATACACTGAGAACTAACACTTCTAATGTCATTGGATAATTAAGATAGTTTTAAAATGCAAATAAAAATCAAATGGATTGCATTAAAATTTTGATTAATATGATTATTTCAATAAAATTTCATATTACTATTTCAATATGCAATTAAATAGGACAAATATTTCCGAAAAATATCGTCAGATTTGGAAAATTCATAAAATTTAATTCTGCTGCTAACTCAACACATTACAGTCATTTCTTAAAATAACATTTTTTAACATAATAGATTTTGCATGATTACTGTTTAAATTAAATATTTCCAATTTACATTAATGATTTTGTTTGCATTACTGTTTGTTACTAGATGTTTTTTCCTTTCCTAAAATATTTACTAAAAGTATACAAATCCAAGAACCCTGAAATATTTCCAAGCAAATGCAGAAATGAATGGTTTGGTTTTAACACAAAGAAATCGGTAATGACAGATTTGTTGCATACTTCAAATTTTGCCTTATTTTGACAGATATCATTTTTAATATGCATTTTACTCTAGATAATTACTTTAAAATAAGGGTAACTAATTTTCTATGCAAAAGCATAATATCACAACAATGAAAAGCAATACTGCTTGATAAACATACCTTATTGCATCATTTCACTTCCTATGCTTCCTAACACATCTCCTTAACAAAATTTATGTTAATACAACTATCGCTGAATTTTATGAACAACTTTCAATTATGTAACTGATTATTTTATTGGAAACTTTTAAAATTATATTAATCATAAAATACATAGAGATGTGTAATTTGATGGAATCATTCATTTAGAAAATTAGTAAAATCTATCAATCATATAAGCCAAAATTCATAAGTTACTTATCCCATCATGACATTTGATACTTTCGTTAAGTAAATAGTTTTAAAAAATAGAAGGAATAATGAAGAGAATATAAAGAAAATGAAAGAAATACAGTAAATAACATGAAAATACAAAATCAGACTAGAAATAAAAAAATCTACATATTTTTTAAAAAGCCCTTAAGAATAAGATGTTAAGATAAAGTTCATAAGAGGTTACTGTTATAAGTATGGTCTTGCAGTGTTGAACAAGAGACCGATGACACTTTTCAAGTTTATTCATAGGCATATATTTCAGACCATAAATACAGTTGGGGATTTTAAAGATTTCCTTTTTTTAAGTCATGAGTATTGTTTAATTCCTTAAAATGCTATTTCTTGATTTTTATAGTATTTGTTAGGTAATTTATAATTATAATTAAGCAATTTCTGATTCAATAAAAATAATTACAGAAACTTCTTTCATTACCTTCATAAAAATTATTACTACTCAATAAAAGTAATGATTGTTTTAAACTAAAAAATTATCAAAATCAGAATTATAACTAATTTGAGAATTATGTATTTTAACAAATGTACCTAAGCAACTGGAAACCATTAAATTTTCAATAACTATATCATAAAACTTAAATTAAAATATTCTGAATTTATATCGCGATTTTTTTAATTACAACTCTTTTTTTTAATCTGCAAGCATCTGTCTATTATGATAAAAAATTAATAGTATACTGCATATAAATCTAACAAATATGAATAAATGAAAAGTTTATAAAGGAACTTCATTTGCAGCTCAAACAAGAGTGGATAAAGTTATAAGAAATATTTGGAACTTAAATAGTGTGATATTTAAATTATTTAGTAAGGAGGAAGATTTCCTTTGAAATGTGGCAGTGAAAGTAAAAATTTTCCAAAATTTTTATGAATTATTATAAACAAAAGTTTAAGAAAACATTCACTGAAACATTTCAAACTGAATAAAATATATATAATTAAGAACAATATTTGCAGCTAATTTTTCAGTATAATTGCTTCAGATATATCTCCTTAATTATTGGAAATTTGAAAAAATAACAAGCAAAATTACATTTAAATGTAACAAGTAACGTTTATTAAAGTTTAATGAAATATTAACCAATTTTCACAAAATGAGTATAAAATTAAGTAAACTATAAAATCATTCTCAATCAATATTTAATATTCTTATGCTTAGAAATATATTTCATAATACATAAATTAATGCTAAAATAACTAAAAAATTCCTACAGATAATCAAATAACCAAAAGTTTCAATGAATATACAAATCATGATATTTTTTTACAAAAGCACCTTGTGTAAGATATGTTGCAAAAAAAAAGTTGTGCAATTCATGCCATTATAGCAGAAACCCAAGTAATAAACTATTACAGAAAAATACTTTAATCAGTTAAAAAAGATAATACAAAAAAGAGTAACACAATTAATACATTTACAAAACAGAAAATATTTTGGCACATTTGAAAAGATTGCTTCAAAAAGTGAAGCAAATTTTTGGTTTATATTTTAACATTTCTATATAAAGGTTTGCATAAAGTTGAAATACAAAAGAAATAAAAAAGATAATACACAAAAGATTTAAAAATAGGAAGTTTCATATAGTAGATGATATGAGTAAAAAAATTTATAATGGTGTATCAGCGAAGTGCTGCTTTCCTTGCTTATCATTTTCTGAAGGTGGCAAAATTTCAGTTAATATGACTACTTCATATGGAGCACAATCTTCTAAATTCATAACACCACAAAACCATCCGTAAAAACCTTTTTCAAGATCTTGAATTTCTCCTTTCCAGCTATCAAAATTCCAAGAAACTTGAACAGCAGCACTATAAATCCCTAATCCAACAGTTGATAATGTAATCAAAAATGGATATGAAATAATTAACAAAGGACTGATAAAAATCTTGTGGAATATTGTTTTCTTCTCACTGAAATAAATTAGAATGTTATACCAAGTCATTGTTCCCATGTAGAAAGAATACCCAGCAGAAATCAGTAGTACAAATGGGACTAGAATAATACTTAAAATTAAAACATGGGGCCCCTTACGAAAGCCACAAAAACAACGATCATCATCTTCAATATTTTGAGATAAAATGGTGTGCTCTAACTCATCCAACTCTTCTCGTGACATTTGCACTTTCATATCTAGTGTTTGCCCCTTTTTACGACCTCGTTTAACAGTTCCTGTCATAGTAACATAACTCCCTCCACATGAGCCAATGGATGATTCTGACCTTGAATTTAAGGCAGACCTTTCATTAGATAACTCTATTTCTGCATAGCCGCTGTCATTGATATGAACACAGTCAGATACATCACTATTCAAATCAGAATCATCACTTTTATTACTAGCTTTTAAAGATTGTTTTTGATATGCAATTGATCTTAAACCAGGAGATGTATGCTTAAGTCCCTGAGAATCAGAATGAAGTTTAACATTAGACCGATCTCTAGAACGCTCAGATCCAACTGTTTGGTGTAATCTTCGATTTACCCGAGGATCAAGTTTTTGACCAGTTTGGGGGGAGGAATTATTTGTAGCACCAAGTATTTGAAGGCTCTCATTACTTGATCTAGAAGATGACTTTGAACCTCGCTTTCTTGGGGGAACAAACACTGGTTTCTCAGCTATTTCCATTTGAGTCTAAAACAAAAAGCCAAGATTTCAAAAAAATATTGCTATATAAGCAAAACTGTTAATAGTCAAAGAAATTGCTGTACAAAAACTACATATATACTCAAAGATATATATTTCATTGACTAAAGAAATTTGTCTTATAATCCTTATATTTCACTTAAAAATAAACAATAACAATGCAACTAATGTACAATCACTTCTAGTACCTTTATGATATAAATTTCAGATTAATGTAAAAAAATTCATTTTTCACACTTGAAAGCTATGCAATTCAATGTTTGAAATATCATTTAACCAGTACTACTTATAATATAATATAAATAAATTTTACATAAGTGTTTAAAGACATCAAATGCTAATATAAAATTCATTCAAAAGAAACAAAACTGTATTTCAAAAATTTTTATTGTTGATATAAAATATATTACCAGGTTTTCATTAAAACATTAATAAATTTAGCAAAAAATCATTTTTAAATATGGAAGCAATTATTCACAAATTTAAAAATGATTTTTTAAATAATGAATACATGGAATGAAGGAATTTAAAGTTCAACTTTATTTTACATTGAGATTTTAATTCCCTAATTCTTATTGATATTTTTCTATATGTTTTTATTTGCACTAGATTTGCTCTATTTTAAATATTAGTGTTGCGTATGATTCAATTTTAATGACACTTGGTTAATGAACATTGTGGAAAAAATTAAAAATCTTTAACAGATTATTATACTAAAGAAAATTAAGATTATATGCATAATTTCTTTAAGCTGAATTTAAGGAAATCATAGTAACATATTAATTTTTTTAAACTCAACATAAATTAGGTGAACTGTATTCAGCAAAGTAACATTCATATAATCAAAACTTTTTTCCTACAAACTTAACTTATCAAAACGTTTTTCTATAATGAACAAAAATGCCATTAAACATTTTTATTCACATTTACAACATCTTTCATATAGGATAAACTATAATGAAAACAAAATATAAATCCTCAAAGTTTAATAATATTCTAAAGAACTAATTTTAAAATTTATCATTTTATACATCCTAAATCAATTGCAACAATACAATTTAAAAAATGAAACTTAGAAATTTAATGCAAATACAGTTGATTTTATATAAATATATTTAACAAGACAAATATAACTTTAAGATGGCAGAAATATAAATAAATTTCAAATAATGGAACATGTTTCTTATAATAAAAAAATTGAAAAAAAAAGACTTCCAGTTTTGAAACTGCTGGAGGACTGCAGATGAAGGAGTAATGAGAAAATTTAATTAAGGCTTATAAAATGTGCAATCAAACAATTTTTTTACTGTAATGAGGCTTAGATTATTGCTTACATTAGTACAGTTGACGTTTTGGCAAAATTACTAAACCAATCCCTTTGCCTAATAACATGTGAAATTAAATCCATCCCCCATAGTGGCTATGGAAGCATTAATCAATATTTTTCCTGTGTTGTATGATTTTCATAAATATGCTGCAATTTTGTTCCTAAAAGTTTGAAAACTCCCAAATAAATAATACCAGAGGAATTACAACTTCTGTCTTAGAAACTTAGACAAAAAAGGGTTACTATCAAATTGGTTATCAAATAGTCGAGGACTAATACTTGTTCAAGAAATGAATATAATGGCTACACTATTGTGTCTTTTTATATATGTAGACTCATACATGCATTTTAAATTTAACAAGCAAATTAATAAGAAAGAAATTCCCCAACCCAAATCAGAACCATTGCTTTTGAAACTATTAAGAGTAGATATCCAAGGTAGTATCTTACTAGTTCTAAGTCAGTTACTCCAGATTTTTCCTATTCCTGTAATCATAGAACTATTTCATCTTCTGACTGAGCATAATTTTCTGAGTTGCATCTTTTTAAAATTTTATCTCTATCTGCACTCTCAAACTCTGGGTTGTCCATGGATAAGAACCATATTGACGAATGCACTACACTATTATCTCAGAATTCTGTTAAGTATTGGGAAGCAAGGATCAAGACTAATAGCTTAGTAGCGCCAAATGTTTGTATAAATTAATAAAATTTATATGTAATCAACTCTTTGGCATTTGTATAAATTAATGAAGACAAATTTATTTTTTCAGTGTTTCCTAAAACTCAAGCCAAGTTTCAGTGAATCACCATTTAAATAAATCACTTTTTAACAGTGAAAAACTGAAAGCAACATAGTTTGATTTGAAACATTTTAATTATATTTATTTTCTACTAATTCTGATGTACTCTTTCAGTATTTCCTTTATAAGGTTACTTAATTTAATCTACTCCAAGCCTAACATTTGAAGCTTTTTTGTTACTTAATATTTTTATATAAATATAAGAGTGTACACTTTTGAGTCTCATTTTCTTATTGTTTTTTATAGATCTCTTAACAGTTTTCCTTATTTTCATATCTTCGCAGTGTAAAGTTAAATTTATCAAAATATACTATTATTATTCACGGTGATAACAATTACACTAACAGAAAGAAGTAAGTTTTAAAAAAATTCTAAAAGCAAACAGTCACAAAAAAATGAGGACCAAGAGTTAAGTTTCAATATGCAATGACATGTTTTAAATGACCTTTATTTGATGCATGATAGTTACAGATTTTTCTGCTTAAATGATCAACATCTTGCCAGGAATTCATCTTGCAACAGCATTTGTAATTCCAACTAAATCAGGTAAACTTATAAAAAGCAAAAAGCATAAAAATAGGACATTTAGATAGATTGAAATTAAGATGTCTTAGAAGAAATATTTTCAACTACTTTAAAATTAATTGCTTAAAATGTTATGATAATTAATTTCCTTAAATTTAATAGTAAAGCAAATTTAATATAGTATAAATATCATATAGAAAACACTTAATTGCAAGATAAAAATACCCAGGTAATACAATGCAGGTTTTTCAGACTGAAGTTTCAACTGTGTGTGTAATTTAAATATTCATTTTAATTAAATATATTTCAATACATGTACATTATTTGTAGATATATCACTATTATCACCTGATTAAAAACAAATAAAGAAAACTAACATCATTTGATTATACTCGTTTTTTATTTCTTTAGAATTGTTTTCAAAAATAATCTGAAAAATAAAATGATACTCAGCAAATCAAACTAGCCTTAAAATACATATATAAGAAACTGGTTATTTTCATGAATGTTTCTGCAATTCTTTTATTCAAAATTAATGGTTTGTAATGAACTTACTTTAATTCATTAAAAACATGTAATTTTAAATTAAAATGTGATTTTAAGATAAAAGTTAACACAAGATTTATAGAAAAAGAACTAGCAGTATTATCTTGTGACAATACTAAAATGTATGTTTCAAGAAAAGTTTAAAAGAAAGTATACTTTAGGTGTGAAGTGAGGCGACTTGACGTTAATTTTGAGCTTCACAAAAACTTTTTCATTTCAAATTGCTTTTACTAACTTTTTACAGGCTTCAAGATCTATACATGCTCACATATGTAGAGTGGGTACAAAGATCACATGCCATCTATATGAAGACATATGATCTTTAAACAAATAAAGAGTATAAAGCATATGTATTCTACATATGCTTTATATTCTACATACTTATATGTAAAGTATAAGGCACATGTGTTACATATACATGATGGTACTGTTATGAATGAAACCATCCATAAAAACTATTACCTTTCAATCATATAGTTTTTATGGATGATTTTCAATTATAATTTGTAGAAGAAAAAGATTAAAACTTAACTTTAATACTGTTTGAAAGTACTAGTAAGCTCTCATATAATCCCAGAGAATAGGTAAACCCTTGATTTCATTGGAGATTATTCTCTCTCTCTTTCTACACAAATTTAAATATAAGAATCCTATTTTTCCTGGTTTTATGAAGCAAAATAGATTTCACTAAATGTTTGATAAACCAAAATTATGACTAAACTATTTTTTGCTATCATTTATTGTTTAAATAATTTGAAATTTTAAATTAAAATTTAAATATTTTCAGTAGCTTTAAATCAAAAATATGAACTAGTTTTAGTAAAAATATCACTAACATTTTTATGATACCAAATCAAATTTATCAATTATATATGTTTCAGTAATGAGAAAAATAAATATTAATACACCTTATATTTATTGTAATTTGAAATTAAAATTCACATCTCTCAATAATTAAATATAAATTTTATATTTTAAAATTTATATTCAAAGCGTGATACTAAATGTTTTAACACTAAAAATATAACTTTTCAATATTAAACATACTAAATTATATATAAAAGAAGATACAATATAGAATCAGGAAACAATAAAAATGTCCATTTCTTATGGCCTTTTTAAAATTAAATCACAAAATTTGAATAAAAATATAAATGTTTAATATTTATCTTCCCCAGAGTTTTTATTTTTTATTTATTTGTTTAATATTTATCTTCCTCAATTACAAAATTTGTATCCATATGAAATATCAATTTTTTTTATATTTTGATTTAACTTAAAATCTGAAAAAAATACATATTTTTCATCAATATACAAAACTGGTTTTATAACAGGACACAGCAATGAATGCTAACACAATTTACTAGGCATTTTAGATTTTTAATATATAATCTAGAATTTTAGACATTTAATTTGTAGCTAAAATACGATTTTGCATAAATATCTGCTAAATCATAATTATAAAAATTTATTGATTCTCATAAATTTCACAATTTAAACAAAACTATATTATAATGGGAAGCACGGATTTCAATAATGTCAAATAAGAAACAACGTTTATTATATATATTTTTTAATTGCAACTATTACAGTATCAATATCAACAATAAATATACTTTTATGATCCTTTTTAAATAAGTTTCAGGCACAATAATCAAAAATTATTTCAAAACATCAAAAATAATTAACTTGATCTAAAAAAGTACTTTCAACAGCACATGCTGAGTTATACCATAATACAAAATTTTCTTAGAATAAATTCTATTATTAACTAAAAAAATTATTTTATTGAAGTATTATTCAAATAAATTTTTAATACTTCATTTAAGAATTCAAAAGTTTTATTTGAATCTAATTATACATAAAAAATTTTATCTAATAATTTAATAAGGATGCATAATAATGTACAAGTTTTTATGAATATTGAAAAAAACATTTATATACTAGTTACAATAGTTTTTATACTAATTATTTCTATTAAAATATTTAAAAATGAATAAGACAAAACACAACTATATATTAAATTTTTATAATTAATTATAAAAAGAAACCTTGAAGACATGACTATTTTTCTTTTTTTAAATTATATACACAAATTATTTTAACAAAATAATTCCAGATTACTCATATATTCACATATTTACTAACAAAAGATAAGCAAATTTTCTAATATGTACATAGTAGAAAGTTATTAAGCCATATTTTTCTTATGTGTAATTAATTCCTAAAACAAATGATAGAAAATAGAACATATAACTTATTTCACATATTCAATATGTAACATAAAAACTGCCAAGAAACTAAAGCTGATAAAATGTGCCAATCCAACAATAATTTACATTTAAAAAAATTGGTCAGAGCAGCTTTAAGCCATAAATTATTCTTAATGGATAACTAATTAGAACATTATAAATGTAGTAAATTTATTTAAATAAAAGGGAAAAAGTGTGTAATTATTAGAATTGTTTCTTTTTATGCAATACTGCAGTCTATTAAAACAATAGACAAATTTTTGAAATACCATTAAAAGTAAAAAATGTGTAGTTCAAATTAACTATACAAGAGATTTAAATAAGCATTAAATAATTAATATATAATACTAAAAATAATATGTTCCAATATTTTAATCATTTTTTTCCATTTTACAAGCATTATTATAAACAAAACAAAGAACTAAAAATAGAAAGAAAATCCACAGCAGAATTGAAAAAATTTAAACAATGCAATTTTCAATGAAAACAAATTACTTTGAAATTTTTATTTAATGCAATCTTTCACAAAAATAAATTATACAAGTGAAATGACTGAAAGATATCAAAATTTTTTAACATACAATTAATTATAAAAGAAATTATATAAAAGTTGAGCATCTGTACTTTTGAAAAGTTAATATTAGCAATCATGAATAAAATATTTTCATGCAAATTGACAATCAAAATAGAAACAGATTACTTTTACTAAAAAAAATTTGTGTGCACATTAATTGAACAAATTTTAATGTTTGATAAGACATTTATAAAAACACAGTAAAATTACATGTATTTTCCAGTACAAACAAATACTAAAAGAAAATTATTTAAAATGATGAAAATAAGTGATAATTTTTTATTTTAAATGTTAACTAAAATAATAGCTTACATGTAAGTCTGCCATTCTTTGTTTTTCAAGGTACATTTCTGACATTGAATGTCTAAAGAAAAATACAAACATATATCAAAATGTGAAATATTACACAACAAAACCATTACAAAAGCAATTAAGAATATGCATTTAAAATTTAAAGAAAACAAAAATTAGTATGAAATTTTTTAATAAAAAAATACTTAAACAAGTATCTAAATTCACTTTTTATAAATATATACTAAGCATGAATTGCTACAAAACATTCTAATATCTTTCAGAAATTCTCAACATAAAATGAACATTTTGAAAAATTTGCAAATAAGTATAAATAAATCTAAAAATGAGGTAATAAGTTCAGGAAATATTACATTTTATTTTTATTTCAAAATAACAACTTTAACTGTTATTAAATAGTTATTGCATTTAACAAGCATTACAAAATTTACCTTGGAATATTTATTTTTCATGGAATATCAAAAATACATAAAACTTGGCTTTTAAAATGCATACAATATTATTTTTAAAAAATAATTCAAAATTGTTTTAAATTTTAAAAATTGAAATTTATACTATTCTTTACTGTATTTCATTGTAAAAGCACTTTCAAATTTACAAAGAAAAATTCAAATCATATTCTTGAATCTTAATTTTTTAAATAAATCAGATTTCCACAAATTCACCCCTATTGTTGCTGCATTTTCTAACTCTGACTTCCCTGACTCATTATTAACTTGAAAGTCTGTCTTTGCAGTACAGCACATTAATTGTGACTCTAATTCTCATCACTGAAATATATTTTGATATTGAGTACAGGTTACTACCTACTTTTCAATTTTTTGTACATGAAGGTAACAGTTTGAAATTGATTTTGAACCATTACAAACATCTAAACCTAAGATGAATAGAACCCACAAACTGTTGAACTGAAGCCCAGAGCCACTGTGAACTCTTCAGCTGCCATTTTGAGACACTGAGTATAAAAACACTAAGAATTATTAATTTTCAAGGTTTTTAGATTATTTAAAACAAATAAAAACAAGTTTCTTATTCTCTTAAAATCATCACTTTGGACAGTCAAATCCCACTAAAACTTAGTAAAAAATTATGAAAACATCCATAAAAAATACTTTGCTTTGTTTTATTATTCAAAGAAATGAAAATCCATTACTCTAAAAGGTGGAAAGTTTATAAAGTTTCCACCACTAGTAAAAAATTGAAGTGACAATGTTTTAGAAGGAAAGAAAAGGAATTAAATGAAATGAAAACATATAAAGTTTGATAAAAGTCATATAAACTAGAAACAAGGATAGAATATACAAACAATGCAAGTCTTTTTGCTTCAAAAAACAATCAGAAAGAAAAACCAAGAAATGCATAGGTTTCAGAAATAAAAACGAAATAATTTGTCAGATGAAAATATTCACCAAATGAAATAAATTCAACTTAGATAAATATCTACTGGTAGAATGGAATACATTAAAATTGTTTAGGATATTTGATGATGAAATTATTTTATTAGAAATTAAAGAGCAATATTATGTATATACAAATCAAGCAAATATTAAATTTTCTTTGAAAAAGGGACTTAAAAGATATTACAGAATAATACTATTTTTCAAATATCCTTTATCCTAAATTTTGTACAGATACACAATAATGATTGCAGTATTCTTTATATTTACAACTCACATGATTTTTCTTCGCTAACACTATAGCCTATCTTGCCATTCTTCCCCACCTAGCTCGATGCTGTGCAATGGCTCTTCATTGGTTTCTTACTGTTGTTCTAAGTATTTTCCCTCTCCTCCAACCATCGAATTGGGGATCTTCCTTTTCATTGTTTTTTCCTCCAAAATTGAAACTGGAGCATTTTTGTGGAAAATAAATCATCATCTCTAAATATGTGCCCTAGCCACCTTACCAAGAATTTTTAACAACTATAAGATGTTGGGTTCACTCCTCTTTATATATTTCATCATTATAGATAATTCTCCAAATGTTTTGCATAACTGATTCAAAAATTTTCCTTACAATTTTTCTTTCAAAGACCAATAAATGATCTTCCCCATTCAGAGCTCATAATTCTACACTTATGATTAGATAATGTTTTGTATCACAAAGCAAAACCTGCTTCTGTTGTCAATGACACAATTGATAGAATGAATAGACTGACTAAAAAAACTTCTATTTATTGATAACTTTGTAAAAACAACAGTTTTAAGTATTTTCCAAATTGATAAAGAAATTTTTTATATAGAACACATACTTCTACAGAGATTAAGAAATGATTAAACCTTGAGAAATATCTAAACAAAATGCAGTTTATATTATCAATATAAATGTCTTTGTAATTTACAAATATGTTGATAAAATGTCGATAAATAATGCATACCATAAAGTATAAGAGAAAGGGTAATGTTAGATTTTAATGTTTAAGATTCAAATTAAAAAAATTAAAGTCAATCATACATTTTATTGTGAAATTTTAACTTGGCAGCCAAAACATAAAATGATATGAGCAATTGCTTTTAAAAACAATTTTTTTTAATTTTAAATATTGCTTTTCACTACAAATGAATACATAAATTTCATCATTCTATGTGAATAAGTGAAAACAATGATAATATTAAAGTATTGGAAAGGAGCAAGACCTATCCATTAAATGTTCAATTAAATAATAAAAATTAAAAAATATATATTTTATGATAAATAACATTTGTACTAGTTATGCAAATAGATGCAAAACATAATTTAACAAATCAATTTAATTATTTTGTTCTAGAATAATTGTTGAGAAAAAACGATGAAAAATATACTTCTTATTAATTTATTAAAAGTTTTCAAAAGAAAAACTATATGGAAGTAATAATCAAATGTATAACAAAATTATATATATATATATATATATATATATATATATATATATATATATATATATATATATATATATATATATATATATATATATATATAAGGAATTTATATTTACCTTCATATAAATTTTGAATAAAAAAATTAAATACATGTTAAAAATTAAAATAAAATATTTATAAAAAAATTAATAAGCATATTATCTGCAGGAGTATCAAAACAGATAAATGTTGAAAAGATGCATAATTATTTCCATAAAATATTTATAAGTGAAATATTTTGCTAAATTATAATACTGCACATGTATGTATTAAATATGCAGTATTACCAATGTTATATTAATTTGCACACAATCCATTTATTTTTATATCCATTTCTTTTAATACACAAGAAATTAATAAAAAATGAGTGTATTTATAGGATAAATTAAAAATTTGCAGAATCAATATTATTTTAAGATTCACTAAGTCCCCAAGCATAAAAAACGAGTTTGTTTAGTTTAGTTTGTTTGTCGCTCAACGGTCATTTTTTGCACACGAGGGCTAATTAGACCGGGACTTACGGTTTAAAGTGGAATCCGAACCACTACAAACATCCATGCCTAAGGTGGGATTCGAACCCACGAACTGTTGAACCGAAGGCAAGAGCGCTAACCATTCGGCTGCCAGCTCGGCGCATAAAAAACGAGAATTTTGCTCTTATTAATGATACTGGAAAAAAATACTTGTTATTCATGAACAAATTCTAAATAGTTAAATTACAAAACTAAAAAAAATGTGATGGTATATAAATAAAAAAATAGCTTTTCTTTTAAAAAAAATTAATAAATAAAAACAAAATTTGTAATATAAAATTAAAAATTTTCTCAAAAAATATGTATCAAAAGGATAATTTGCTTCAATGACATCAAATAAGCAGGGAATCTAAAATAAACCATTTATGTTTTCTCAATTACTAATCACAAATATATGACAGATTATGATAATAATCACAAATATATGAAAAAATGACAAATTAGAAAAATATTATTTGACAATTTTTTTACACAGAAAATTCCTCAATAGGAAACTTATTATATAATCCCCAGATCCAAAAACATGCTGAATAAAATGTAGTAAATTTATAAGAAACAAACATGACAAGAAACATTTAATCTATATTTAATAATTTTTTCTGCACAGAACTCCATAAACAATAATATAAAAAGCATATCAACAAACAAACAAAGTCTAAAACATCAAAATTTATGATTTAACAAATTTTCATGTCTTATGTGTGTCAGTTTTAAAAGACATAAATAATTCTTTTCAGTATGACAAGTATCATGAAATTTTTTTCAACAAATATCTCTGCATGGCCAGAAAACGGTTTAAAAATTTCGATTTTGCATTTAAAAAAATCATAAAATTATCATTTCTATTTTATAATTAATTATTGATTAAAATTAACCTAATCTAGTATATTTTTTCATTTCTTAATGCATATTTATACCTAAGTGTAGAGAATACATATATATGGTTAGCAAATTTGCTGAATGCTTCATAAATATCAAGTTAAAAGTATAAATATCTAGGCTGAAGACTACTGTTCAGTGCAGTCAATAAAATGGACTAAATGTGCTTAACACGTCAAAATGTGTTTATATGACATAACTTTCATTTAATGACATGATAGTGTACACGTGTGAAATTTTTGTTTTGTCTGCTAGTAACTCTAGAAGCATTTGATTAGTAATTTGTTTTTATTTCATTATACAGTGTAAGTGATTTAAGTGAATGATTTAATATTTGTCTTGAAATTTTCTTCAAAATTAAGTTTCTGTACATTAGTTTGCTGTTAGTTTTTTATTTCAAGTTTCTTAAGTAAAATTTGTTTTGAAAGTTTCTAAAATAAATTAATTTTTATAGTGTTTTTATCATTTTGAATTATCAGTTTCAATTATTATTTTCCTCGCGAAATACATGTGGTCACAGAATCACTCCGAGAACATTGTGGCATGCCGGTACCAATGATTCTGCAAACAATGACAAGAAAAGTTATTTTATGTTTAATTAAATTTAATATCATATGTAACATTTTATGTCAGATATTTTTATAAATATTTTTCAAGAATTATTTATAAATATTTCATATATTGGTATTTAGATTTATTTAGTATTCAGTAATGTTGATTAATTTGAAAGTGTAGTTTCTATAAGAATATTTATATTTTAGATTTATTTTTACTGCCCATATTAAACTGACTCTAGATTGCAGTGCTGTAATTTTTTAAGGTGGGCGCCACAGCTGGTTAATTAATATTTGAGTTTTAATAAAAATGCACTTTGTTTACGTAACAGATTTAGCTTTATTGCCCTGTTACCTCTGTAGTAGATAGCACAACACTGAAGATTTTCCTAATGTGGGCACTTCTGTTTGGTTAATTAAAGTTAGAGTTTTCATAAAAATATACTTTGTTTACATTAGAGATTTAGCTTTATTGCCTGTATGTCATTCATTGTAGATTGCATGATACTTAGTTTATATTTGTTGATTATTATGTAGTCTTTGGGAAATAAGTTTCTAGTTATTAGCATTTTAATATTTAAGTACTAAGTAATTATAAAGAAATATTCGAAATGTTGATATTTGAAATTTAAAATAGCATGCATTTGCAAATTTGAAGTTCGAGTGTGATTGATATTTGGTAACCAGTTATTGTGCATATTGATGTAATTTAGGTTGGCGAGAACTGTGCAGCACTTGTCATGAAAATTGGAAATCACGCCAAACCTGCACAAATCAGTGGTCTCTTATCCATATCCATATTGTATTATAGTTTATATATAAATATAATTATAGTTTAAATATACATATCTAGTTACAGTTTATATATAGTGACACAAAATAAATTTCATCTTAAATAAGGAGTTTTGTGATTTACTATCTCAAAATTTTTGAATTAAATATATTAATCATCAAAAGTTTTGCTACATAAAATTTAATTACAGCTTCCTTAAAAAAGCATTCAACTTTCTTTATTTTCATACATATTTTTATATAGATTTAAGCACACAATTTTCCTTTAAAAAAGAAAATGCAAAGTTCTAAATTGTTATTCTTTAAATCTTTACTTAAATATTTCATAAAAAGCTTTCCAAATTCTTTCTTTTATAGGCTCAAACAAACATTTATAAAATAAATTCTAAATTGTAATTATTATTATTTTTATCTTTACTTAAATATTTCCAAAACATATTTTGGCTACTTTAACTTTTTCTCTCCATATTAATGATAACAATATAATGCCTTATTACAATGCTACACAAACATAAATTACAATAAAATTAATGCACTTTAAAATCAATTAATTTCTATAATATGAACTAACATTTAAAAAAATTAAAACTTCAATTTAATTATAAATTTTTATTGTTAAAAAACAATTGAAAATATTGTATTGCTAACTTGAACAATTAATAAATTCTTAGTTTAGCAAAGTTACAATAGTTATATTGTAGATAAATGTTATAAATATTTTAACTTTGCTAAATTAAAAATTTATTTGTTGGTTGAGTCAACATTACTACATTTGAACTGTTGTCACAATCCATTCAGAATTCCATTCTTAAAAATAAAAATACAGTTGAAAAAATTAAACTACATAAAAATTTGTAACTTTCAACTTTAAAAATTTATTGAAACTAAAAAATTGCTATAAAATGGATTTACTTTAACAGAGATCACGTAGATAAACTTTAACAAAATTAATAGCACATAATGTTTTGATAATAAATTACTTACAGGAATCTCTTGGTTTATTACAAGTTAAAAAACATTATAAAATAATAATAAAATACTTATATAACTTTAAATGAATATAAAAAGATAATATATGAATCAGTGCCTTACACACACACACACATGCACAGAAGATATAAACAATACAAAAATTAATAATTATAGAAATACTTACATTAAAATAAATAAAATCAACATCAACTAAAAAATATTAAGTATAAATAAAAAAATTTAGATGATATTAATGCTTTAATATTTTACTATTACTAGGTATTTACATAAAAATATAATCCCTTACCATGTTTATAATTCTTTTTTCACTTCCTGGTGCTATGATATTAGTCTCATCTACAGAAAATATCCAATCCAGTGTGATACTGGTCAACTAAAGCAATTAAAAACATTAAAATGAATAAAAATTATATAAAAGCTAACAATAAAAAAACATTTTGCCTAGTTATTGAAATAAGAATCGAAAAGATATTTCCAACATAGATAATTTCTCTAATATAATACTAATAGCAGGCTAAATTAAAATAATTCTGATACAGTTATAGCTTAATTGTCTGAAATAATTTATAGCACATTCTTAAGAATTAAAATATAATAATTATTTATTTAAATTCTCATGAATTTGTTTCAGATGGATTCTGTACAATTTGACAGAAATTAAAAAAGGTTCATGCAAATTGATGTAAAGAAATGTTAAAAAAAGTCAAATTAAGAGCTATAAAATCTGTATACATATGCACTACAGATGATGGAACTTGAATATATTTGTAAGAGCCAAAAATTAAACAACAGTCTACTTTATGCATTTTCAAATAAATCAACTCCAACGAAAGTTATCCATTTACGAAGCACTTCCAAGAAAATGATTTCTTGTTTCTTCAATCGTACAGAGCATATCGCAGCCATTCCTTTAAGGGGTTGAAAAACTCTTAATGCTAAATGATATCAGAAATTTGTTTGTCAAAAGTCAACAATCAAATCAGGAAAACAACAAAAATTGCCGTAACATTCTACATCAAAATGCCAGCTCATACACAGCCCAAAAACAATTGATTATTTGAAGGATAAAAATATCAACTTAATGTCTCATTACCATATTTTTCTGATTTGTCACATAACAACTTTTTTGCAGGGGCAGCTATTTTCATAACCTCAAGAAGCTCCTGGTGCCTTCTAAAACTAAGTTTTTGAGAAATTAACTTCAGAGCAGAAAACTTTTACAAATATTGGTTTGAATCGATGTAAAAGTGCATAAATCTTAAAGGTAAATACTTTAAAAAGCAATAAAACAGTTTGTTCTCAAAAAATTCTTTTCATCCTACTTGTTGTACGAAATTAAAAGGCATTCCTGGAACAAACATGTTACAATAGATAAAAATTTTTGATTAAATATAAAAATGAGGAAAATATATATAATTGATTAAATGCAAAAATAAATGTATAAGTTTATAAACAATATTCAGATTGCTTTTTATGACTTGAATAAGAGAACACACACACATACAATTAAAATAACTCTTTATTTTAAACAATTATAAATATTAGCTATTTCCACATAAATACTTTTTGCATATAAAAGCAATTTTTACCCGAACTAAGATACAATAAATTAATATATTTATAACTTTATAATAAGCAATTTTTACAGAGGAAAATTTAATGACTGGTAAATTATTATTAATTATACTTGAATGAAATTAAAACTATTAACCAAAGCAAAATTTTAGCTAATTTCAATAATAAAATAAAAATAATGAACTGATACTGAAAATTTATACAAAGGAGCATGAGCACTCAGTCACTACAACTGTACCCATGCAAATCTAACATCTAAGCCTCTGCAAATAGTCATTGAAAAAATAACACAAAAAAAACATTATCATTGGCATATTTCTAACTAAAGAATAATGAATTGCAATAAAAATGTTTGAATACAATTTGTTCTTCAATATTTACAAAGGCTGGCTTCAGAATTTTCCTTTGGATTATGTGTCTCCTTATATCCTCTCCTATCTCCTTTTTTAAGGTGGGCAGTGGTACCCTAAAAAATCTTCAGTGAAGTGCAAGCTAGCCTCAATTTAAAATGGGCAATAAAAATAAATCTATAATGTAAGCAAATATTCTTACAAAAACTAGACTTTCTAATTAAATAATTGATCAATTAGAAAGTCTAGTTTTTGTAAACTGAATAAATAAAAATAAAAATAAATGAAATATTTTTAAACAATATTTAATATATAATATAAAACATTACATCCAATAGCAATATTAATTAAATACGCAAAATAACTCATTTAATCATTGCTTGTAGAATCATTGTTACTGGTCGCGCGGACAATTGATAGGTTTTATAGCTTCTAAATGTTTTCAGAATGATTATGTAGGCATATATACTCCGTAAGATAATTTGAAATAATAATTCAAAATAATATTAAAATTAATTTATTTTATAAACTTACAAAATAAATTTTACTTATGGAAATTAAAGTAAAAAATTCACTGTAAATTAATATTCAAAAACGTAACTTTCAAAATGTAAACATTAGATCATCCACTTTAAAAGCTCTTAAACGTTTTTTAAATAAAAACAACTAACTACTCATATGTTTCAAGGGTTACTAGCGCACAAAATAAATTTTGTGCATGTGCAAAATCATATTACAACATAAAAGTTACAGCATACAGACACATTTCAACACTGTAAACCAATTATGCACATTTTATCGCCAATTATGCACATTTTATCACTGACACTTAGTCTTTGCCAATATATATATAATCAATTAAATAATTGGAAACTAAACCTTTTCTCTCATCAGTGGCTCAATAAACTGAGTACTTTGCATGCTCGGTGAACTAAACACCGGGATTTCACTTTAGGCTGACCACCTAACCAGGACATATACTTTGTACTGCAGGGCTCTCTCAGGAAAACAGATGTGAGCACTGTATGCCTATGCCCACATTGGGCTGTTGTGCCACAGTTTTAGATTGTAACTATAATACATTAAAGCATAATCAATTTCAAAGTGAAAATCAAAAGATACTATATGAAGAAATCTATTCAGCTACTTAGGCCTCCAGAGAGAATTCTTTCATAATTTCTGATACTATATAAAAAACTTCCCAAGAAAGTAATTAGCTCTGTAAATATTTTTCCAGCATATAAGCTAGTGATTCCCAAAATGGGTGCCACTGCCCCCTGGTGAGTGTTACAGCAATTCAGGGGGCATTGATAGCAACAGTTGGGGAGGGAAGGCAATGAATAACTAACTGTAGGAGTGATAGTATTATAGAATAAAGAGAAAATTTAGAAAAACTGATTTATGTATTCTGCTTATATATAGAATAGAGCCAAGGATTACTAAAGTGGTATCAGTACACTAAGCTCATTCTTCTGATTAATATAATTTCCAACATTTTAACTTTTTTTTTAAATTTTATTCTATTCTGAGTTCAATAGTTTCCTACTTTTAATTTTAAAGTTCAATGTTTCTAATTCACAACATTCTACACATTTACAACAATGTTAGAAAAATTAAAACTTTACTGAAAACATTTATACTTACAATACTTCAAATTAATAAGCTTTTAAAATTCAAAAAAATTAATTTCCAAGGGACACTAAGTAATATTTTTTCTTAAAAGGGCAAAGTTTTCTTAAAAGATATTATTTATCACTCAGCATTGATACTGTTGACAAACAATAAAATTTCTCTAATTAATTAAACAAAAAAATAGTTGAAATTATACTCTAGGTTACCGCAGCAGGAATTGAAAATTTAAATATTAATATAAAATTGTTAAAAAAATGAACACATGTAAAAAATTTATATAAATGAGAAAATCTTTTTTAAAAATACTACTATATCAAAAAAAGGGCTTTTAAACTTTAGTATCAGATATATGTAAGAAAAATTTAGTCATTGATTAAAAAATTTCTCCCTTAATATATTAAATATAGCAAAACTGCATTCAATTGCTTCTTAGTCAAGAAAATTCAAATTAATTGCAATACAATTAATTTGAATTTTCTGATAAAATTGCCTAATCCCGATTTTTCATATTAATAGTAAAGTAACTAGAAAAATCATTAGTAAAGACACAATTTTATTATGTAAAATAATATATAAATTATCTTCACTTGAAAACTATTAAGAAAGAAACAAGAATATCCGGCAGAATCCTCCCAAAAAAGGCACATTAGGCAGAGAAATATATGACAAAAATTCTTCTTTCATAATTTATTTGCATTAAACCATATCAAAAGTATCACAATTTAAGGAAATCGGTGAAATATACACAGAGTAAAACCAACACAATAATTGTTAAAGACATGATTATACTAACAATTCTAAATATTATTTAACACAACTAACATTTAATCACCTAATCCTGTTTAGAAGCTTCTTCTTTCCATATTTCGGTTTGTTTTATTTTTGTTTTATCGTAAATTTCTTTTTGTTGCTGCAATTTTATTGAAAATAATTTAGCAAATTGCTTCACGGTTATGCCAGCAAAAATATTTACCAGCAAATTTTTTACAGAAAATAATAACTAGTATTTCACTCTCTAAATAGAAATTTGACAAATCAAATTTATTCGTCAAATAAAAATTTAGTTTTAATCAAAATTCCTTACTATACTATTTATAAGAAATAATTACTTACTATAGAAATTACTAGGATAAGAAAGAAATTAGTTTTGCTTATAGGTTGTGGTCACAAGTCAAATATTGGGGGCCTTCTTGGTATCTGCTTCTTAATTGCCAAGACTCCCACTCGTAAACTTCGACCTAAAAGGTAGAACCCTACTTTGGGCAAGGTACAGGAAGTATGCTGGTGCAACAAGCACTAACCTGAGAAAATATACCTGTAGAAATTTGCAGTGGTATTAGATATGAAAATCATACTGGTAAAAACAACAACGACATCTTTTGGATATAATATTTTGATTAAAGCATATTTTACTCCTCAAAAGGTGGATATAAACAAAGAAATATGGGTGATAAAAACGTGTCGGTGTATGTCCAATTTATATATCGGTAAGAAACGTATTGGTGTATGTCCACTATGTGAAAAAAAGATGATCCTGATAATATCATAATGACATACGATACCATCACGTCATGATTTGAACATATAAACTGATTATAAATGTGAACTGATATTATTATTTATCCTCACCGTCGCCTTGTCAAATGGCTAAATTCACAATTTGCAGAAAGCATAATAGGGAACATCTGAAAGGGGACAAAATATCACAATCATTCTTTATTGCATCATATTAACATGTTTCTCTCACCTGCAGCATCAAAATTTGCTTCAATCCAATGTGTTGTAGAAGTCATGACCCAGTCAACTTTGATTCTTATCGTTCTACTGCAAACTACTCGTAGAACGACAAGAATCAAATTCAGGGTAATGATCATAATATTTCATTAAACCAAGTGGATTTTATCTGTAACATGAGGGCACCGTTTCATGCGCGTAGTGAATAGCGTACATGGTAACTAGTCAATCGCTCGACAATAATTTACCAGAAGTTTTCTGTTGGTGAGAGAGCTGGATAACTTTCTGGTAAGGGAAGTGTCCGAATATTTTTGCACCATGAAAAATATTTGTAAAACCAACATGCGGTCTTGCATTATCTTGCTGAAACTTAACGTTTAGTGGGACTAAATAAAGGGGAAAGTCAAGAGCCTAACACAATAAAAATTTAACAGTTACTGATTAATGAAACGTCAATGTGAACTAGGAGTGACAGAAATATTTATCCAGACCCATTATCTGGAGAGATAATATGACATTTTATATCATCACTACCAGTATAAGCTAATATGACGGTGTTTAATGCATGGTGACAGTATGAGTTTCCTACGAAGCCACCAAACATGGATTCAACCATCATGATTATGTAAGCAGAATCGCACTCGTCTGAAAACACAAGCTCATGCCATTCCTACTTCTAGACCATCGAAGGTGCTTCTGTCTGTAAGGAAGAATCAAGTATTTCTAAAGCCATGTTTATCAAGATGTTAATCCATGCTGTTGCAATCATCAGTGAACTCTTCATGCAGGCTCTTGTGGTCTTGCATCCGCCTACATTTATTGACTCAAAGTCCTTGACCTAGCAAGAAAACCAGTAAAGTCTAACCAATAACAAGTCTGTCTTCTTGGCTGTTAGTCATTGTGGACTTTCTGAGGTTCGTCACGGCACTCCCAATGACCGATCTAAGCCAATCAATTTCATATTCTACAAATTGTCATATTTTCCCTACTAGCACGAGAGGTAATACTGCGACACTATAAACCGTAATCCTGGTAATCTACACTTAGAGCTGCATCAAAATTTAAAAAAAACTGATGGTAAAAATTTCTGCTAAAAAGGGACAACTTTTCACCAAGCAACAACATTCCTATGCAAATTATGTATGAGTAACCAGTAGTAAAATGATTTCATTTTAAACAATGTGTCTCTAACACCGCCTATTTTACATGAATCTGCATTGAAAAGTTAACAATTTGGATACCGAGCATCTTTTTCCTGTAGTGAAATGTTTTATGCGTGTATTGTGTAGCTTTTTTCCTATAACAATTTTAATGATTAGTTGTGGATTTTTTAAAATAAGTTTTATTAATAGATACAATAAATGACAGCGAAATTTCATTCACCATTTAGTACCTTGTTTGCTATAGTTACAGTAGTTAAGTCGATCACCTTTATTCCACATAAGCTCTTTAATTTTCTTAAGCCTCTGAGCTCCCTTTTTTGAAGTTGCTTATTCTAATATATTTTTCATTTAGCAATTCAAAAATGTCGACTGGTCATTAATGCGCCAAAATTGTTAGTTCTTCTCAATATGCACGATGATTAAGTTTGAATATTTTTAGTTACTCTTGTATACGAGATTATCCTTTGTTCAGCTAGAATACATAACTTTGAGAAAGAAATTGAAAGCAGAATTTTCTTTAAAAAAAAAAACGATTTCAAATTAATGATAAAATGTTTCTTTCGGAACATTTTATCATTAATTCTCATCAATAAGATTTTAAAGAAAATTTAAAGCTATTTTTTTCTGCGACAGTTAAATATAATCTCATTTTGTTTTTAAATCTCTTTGTAAACAGCGATTTTAAAAAAATGTAGAGTGTGTTGTTTTTATTAGAAAAAAAATAATAATTTTTTCCTGAAATCTATGATTTAGAAAACCGATGACCTTTTTGTTAAAATTTCGATCTGTCCAATTTCAATTGGCTAAATTTGATACATTTTATTTTATTTTCCGTATATATAAAAAATTTTATAGAATAAAATACCGATTTATTTCAATATTTGTGTTACACTCTGTGTAAAACATTTTGAATTACGTATGATTTGATTTTATTGTCATTACCTCCAATATCTGCGGAAATCAGACAATATTCATAACATCATTGACTTTCAATAAGTGAAGCAAAAGAAACGTTTTAGTGACGAAATCTTCTTGAGAGAGAGGTATGAGCAATCTAAAATGTACTTTATAGAATCCTGTTAAGATCGTGGCAAATAACGCATATTTTAAAATTCTTCCCACTTCCATAGAACGAGAGGCATTTTATGTACCCAATAGAAATTCTGAGGAAATCAATCGAAGATATTCTACCACAAGTGAAGGTTAGCGCCATTCTCAATCTTTTAACAACATATAGTGTTGTAATGGAGATTAAAAAACTAAGTTTATTTCCTGGAATGAACCCCGTTTATTTCTTTAGGAATTTTGAAAGATGTCGAGAATTTTGAAATTTTTCAGATGATTTAGAAATTTTTGAAGGTTTTTTTTAAATCAGAAATAAATAAAAATCCATTTATTTTACGATTTTTATTACTAATTATGATTGTAGAAAGTTTTCCAGGAAAAGAAAACAATTTAGAATAATAATCAATTTAGAATGACTTTCAAAATTAATATTGAGGAAATATTTTTTTTTCTTTCTCAGCATGAATTTAGAAATTTATACGACAGAAATATGGAAATGTAAATATTTATTCTAACAGTCCTGAGAAATATGTCTATACATTTTTTATTGAATATTATATTGTTTTGATAAGTATTTTTGCTTTTCTCAATACGAAACGTTAATCAACTTTTGTATTAGAAAATAGATATTATTTTTTACATATTTAGGTAGTTTACTTCAATTCTCTTCATATATGTCAGGAAAGATGATTGACTGAGTTTATTCCCCCAAAATTACCAATATTTTCCGAAATTCCCGGTTTATTCCCAAATTTCCCGAGTCAATTTAAGTGATTTGAAATTTCAGGGAATTTCAAGTCTACCCACATACCAATGAATGGAGACTCCAACCAATTGTTAATAATTTGTGATATTTTGTCAGTACAATTCTTAAGAAATACGGCTTTAGTTGCACATATAACACTCATTTTCACGTAAATTCTGCAACTCATTACCACAAATGTTCACATCACATGGAATCCATTGAGCTTGCACCTAATCATATAATGAAATCTGTTTTAGCTTGGCTAAAATTTAAATATAGTTTTTGCCATATGAGAAAGTAATAGATAAAATGTTGAAACGAGTTTTCTTTATCAAACAGAACCCATACTGCACTGAATTCTTTTTCAGATAGCATAACTTAAGAACTCCCACATTTTTTATAACTATTAATTCACTTCTGAAACTGATTATTAGCGTGAGTTACGTCGACTGGTTACGATTCTACCCCTAGGAGTTTTAATACAAATCTCCGAACCACTATGGTAATCTATTTTACTACTATCAGTAAGAATCTCATGACATTTATAGTATTGTAATTCATGACTTCCAAAGATAAGATATTAAAGCATAGCTGTCAACGCTATTAATTTTATCGGGAAACTCCTAATTTTTCATTATTTCTCCCGAATTCCCGATAATGTATGAAAATCTACTGTCAATTTCAGTCAAAAACTTAAAAACAGTTAAAATTTTGCTGAAAAAAGTCTATTGAGTTATTATAGTAGCTTAAGCAGTCAACAGATGACACAGTTCCTCTGAGTTTCGAATCCCATTTGTCTGCGCCTTGGTATGACGATGCTCTTACTTTTAGTTACCAAGAACTCCAACAAGTTAGCAGACATAAAATTAACTTTCAGAGCTGCCTGTTTACATAAGCAATTCACTTAGGAGGAATATTACTAGTTTTTAGTCATTTAATTAGGAAAATATTTCCGTCATACAAAATAATTGTCACTGAATTAAATTTATTTAATAATGTATTTTATGAAATTTTATAAGTTTTTTATTTATAAATTGCACTATAGTGAAAGTTGCCCTATAAAATAAATATTGGAACGTTAATATATTATTTTCTTCAATATATTATTTTCTTTTAATTGTTTTGAATGTGTAATTCTTCTTTTTTAGCTTTGTAATCCATTTAGGAAAACATTGCTGGCCACACGAAATGCAATACCAAGAAAGACGCGAAATATCACAGAAAGCTTTATTAGGCAGATAACACATTCTACAATGACCAAACGTGAAATTACAAACTTTTGTCAAGGGTAGATGAAAAAAATCAGTTGTTTTTGCTGCACCAGCATATTTCTATGTACAAAGTTGGGCTCTACCAGTTTGATGGAACCAGCCTACTGGGTGTCTTCATAATCTAGAAGAAGAGACCACGAAGAAGGACTTCCAATACTTGACCTACTACCCACACAGGTATTATTTCACTTGGAGAATATTGCAATGACCACCTATTTAACATATGGCAACCGAATTTAGTGAACACGAAGATACTTCGGTTAAATCAGGATTTAAACCCACTACCTTCTAATAATGTGAATGACCCCCGATACAACCATGCGTCTGTGGCTTCTAACAAAATCAGCAACTAATAAAGTAAATGCAGCTGTCATTTTTGGCTATAATTTTTGCCACTTGAATCGGCAATGAATCAGAAAAGCTTTTGATGTACGCTTTGTTTACAGTAGATCATGCGGCTTCTTCATATTGTTAAAAGTGATCTGGTATAGTAGCGAGTGATATATATAGGGACAATTGTTGTGCAAGCATAGACCACATATTTTTGATTAGTAACAGATAAGGAGAACAAGAAAGTTAAGGAGACAATTCAATCTGATGAATAAAGACAAGAACACCTGAACATTGCTTACCACTTTTTCTAGTACATTATCGTGTTGGAGTATGGATGATGACAAGAGCTAAAAATATGAGAAAGCCACGAGTTCCAACATCTTAGAGACTGAGCACTGGTTGTTCATTGTACCAGTAATACGTACTAGAAGGACACTGGAGTAAAATAAAATACCTCCCCAAATCATGGTACCAGGTGAAGGACCAATGTGTCAATGCACAACGCAACAAATCAGCAGTCTCTCACCTGGGTGTATCCAGACTCGAATCAAACTATCATGATGTTGCTAACCAAAACGGGATTTGACAGTAAAAACAATGTTGTTCCTTTCTCATGTCCATGTCCGTCGTTCATTCTACCATTAGCGGCGTAAACGCCAGAGGTTTTCAGACAAGGATAAACAAAGCATGTGCACCTTGTGGACTTTCCACACAACTAAAAACGACTTTGAATAGCACAGAATGACCTGACACCGAATGATAGGTAACATACTGAATCGGTTGTGCTATGGATCATAATGTGACTGAGTGATCCATTAATGCCATGCATACGATATGCTTGTTATTACATGCAGTTGTTAAATATGTGAGGGCTATAGGATCTGTAGGTTTAACGTTCCTGCATCCAACTTTTACAGATCTGCATTACAGTTGCTTGGTTTCGTCCAACACGTTTATTGATTTCACCAGGGGATAGTCCGCTGTCCTTATAGGCAACTATTCTTGAATCTAACTCAGAAACTTTCCTGGAATATGCTCGCTGTTTTCTAGAAGGCATAGTTAAGCATCTTACGCAAAAAAACGAAGAAAAAATTAATTGTCTCACTTCAAATAGGCTATCTCTTCTCCTTTAATATAGCGATGGCAGGTTTACCACAGGTGCCCATGGAGTGTGTATGAGCTGTAATGTTAATGATTTGAATATCTTATCACCGCAAATGCATAATGTATTGGTAACGTAGCTCTGAATTAATGCATTGTATATATTGTAATTGCGCCTAATAGGATATTTATTCAGGATCCATTAATTTGTGTTGTTTGTAAAAGCGAATATGTGTGATTGTGTGCCCAGAAAGACTTTTCAAAATTAGTTTATTTTCTCAAATATTATAAAGCAATGGATATAAAGACTGTTGGTAGAGTAGCCTATTCTTCATGAACCAGGTCTTATTGGCTTCTAATATCTAAAATTGTTTTCCCGGCCATTGTGTTTATAAAAATTATTTCACTTCAATGATCTCTTTCTAAGACCTGACAAATGCTGCCCTCTAGTGGTATTTAAATTATTATAGATATAATAGCTGGATATGTATTATTCCAAATATTATATTGGAGCCCAAACAAATTTAATAACTACTCTTATTTATTTGAATTACCAAAAGCACCAACTAATGTTATGATTAAAGCTCTAATTCTGCCCAGACATCATGAGAAGTTTACAGGCTATTGACGAATTTCCCTTTCAGGGAAATCTATATAATGATAAAATTGTAAACATTGCCAAGGTATTGATTTCGACACATGGAATGATTTGAGTTGACTTCAATTGGACACGACACGACACCAAACCAAAGCTCTAATTGAAAGATAATCCCTCAACTAATATTTCTGATAATAATTCTCCACACAAACACAAATCTGCCTGAATTTTATCTGTTTTTGAAAATGTTCTTGAAATTTATTTGCATCTTAATAAATTCAATGAAATTTTTTAATTTTAAAATTTATCTTTCTATTAATTATCGCTTAAAATATATTTTGTTTTTGTATTCCAATTAGTAATCATTTTTGTGGTACAAGTCTGAGTTTGGTTAGAAAGTGATTATCTCGCCACCTCATGCTTCTGAATAATATAGAAACAGGAATATCTAGAGATCGAAAACTTTTTTGGAAATGATTGTTTTCTGACGTGGGTATGATTGATAATCAATATCCTCATCTCACGTATTTCAGAGACTCGTCTTCAATATGCTGTGAGGACGAAATCTTGTAATATTAATATTTAACCTTTACGGAAAATTATTGATAAGTTGTGGATAATGATAACCCTTCTTCTGAAAAGGTTATCATTGTCAACGATTTCCTTAAAAATGAAGACATTCGTCTGATGGAGTAAGATGATGTGAGGTTCAATGAGCGCCAGAACTGATGTTCCATCTCCTGCGGGATAAGCGCATCTGAAATGGACTGTGGAAACTGTGCTAGCTTCTAATCATCACTCTCAAAATTTAACGAGCTATGAATGGCACGCAAGCAAGGTGTTATCAGTGGTCTAGTAATGAATAACTTTCGTTACTGCCATTTTGAATATTTTTATTTCGTGAACCTATTCTGTATCAATTCTATGATTGAGGACTACAGGTATTTGTTTTTCAGTGCATATTGTTTTCCTTTCTTTTAACAAAGTTGGGAATTATTGCCCTTTGTATATTTTTATTCTTTTACATTAAATTTGTTCAATACATATTGGTTTTGGCTTTATCGTTGCGTGTCATTAATTGTCCGTGTTAAGCAATTTTTTCTGGTTTAACTTTTATTAACATAATTTTTATTCAGTCATAAAAAATGAGAGTATGCTCTATGGAGAGTAGCACCAAGATTTAAAAATATGCAGCAAAACATTAGCGCGTCCAACTTATTAAAAATGATTTACTTGTATTAATATTTTTATACATCGATTCTAAGACTTCTAATCGATTACATTATAATTGATACAATCGAATACATCGATTTCTAATACTGCAATTCTCTTCTCTGTTCACATTTTTTTATAACTATGCATACACATTTTTATATATTTCATTATAAATCTTATCACTGAATGCTTCATTTTTCTAGAATACTCGTTGAATTCTTTTCAACAAGAAATATAAATTCGACATAAGTGTATACCTCAAAAAATAAAAATTATGAATATTTAATTTTATTTTAACAAAAAAGCTTTCACCAAAAATCAAATAAATTAGGATTTAAAGTTAACTATTTTATAATTTCCAATTTAACTTAGAAATCAAATATATTTTTTTCATAGATATGCTTACAATTGTGATAAAGGGACTCTTACAAAATTTTTTAAAATGATGAACGACTGAAAAATTTAAAATTTTCTGTATATAACATGAAGAACGTTATCAAATATATGTATCACATATGTACATATGTGAACACGCAACACAAATATCTGCAGCAATTTTATGGGTGGAAAGAAACTAAAATTTATTGATCGTATAATCTCTTTTAGAAACAGTGTAATCACAAGTATATAATTTAATTATTTATCAAATTCGTAATAATTCAATGTAATTATTTGATTTTTACTAGGCGAGTAAAAAATGCTTATTGTGTGAATAAAATGTGTTACGCGTTTTTTTTTTTTCTAGTAATTTTCTACCTGGTATGATTATCTGATTATAATTTATCTTTATTTATGCTATTTTTTGCATCATCTTTTCTTGCAACATTTTTTAAATTCCAGTGCCACCGCAAAATTTTCTTAAAAAATTGACCAGATTGTTTCTTTTGTATTTCTAAAATTGATTTTATTCAAATCAATATTTGCTTTAATAATTCAAATCAATTTTCGCTTTAATAATTCAAATCAATTTTTGAATTTTATACATATTTAAAAAATCCAACATTTCTAGTTTTCAATCAGCACTAAGGAAAATGTTTGCCTTTAAAATATATTAGTAGTTTAATAATCATTTTATAATTTTAATATTTTTGAAATATCTGATCCTCAGTTTTAAATTTTCCTGATTTTTCTTGCATCGAAATTTTCTTGCTAGTCAAAATAATAATTAGCTTAATGTATTTCGGTAATTTTTAAATATTTTTATCTAATTCAATCATGGTTAAAAAATGTCTACTAAAAATTTATACACTACTGGCCATTAAAATTGCTGCACTAAGAAGGAATGCAAATAACAGAACGATATTTACTGGACACATACATTATAGTGGAAAGAACAAGTGATTAGATTTACAGGAAATTAGGATGTATAGATCTTGAGAAATCAGTACCCAGAGCAGCCACCTCTGGCTGCAATAACAGCATTTATCCGCCTAGGCATGGAGTCAAACAGAGATTGTAAGGCATGTACGGGGATCTCAGTCCACGCAGCTTCAACACTATGCCACAGTTCATCGACAGTATTGGATGGTGAGTGATGGCGTGCCAATCGCTCGGCAACCATTGACCACACGTTCTCAATTTGTGACAGATCAAGAGAACGTGCTGGCCAGGGTAACAGTCGAACCTGTTCTGTATCAAGGAAGTTCAGAACAGTACGGGCAACATGCGGTCGTGCATTATCCTGTTGAAACAAAGCATTAGGGAGGCCTCGAAGATAGCGCAGAGCCACGGACCTTAACACATCGGAAATGTAACGGTTGCTGTTCAAAGTGCCGGTAATGCGAACAAGAGGTGATCGAGACGTGTATCCAATGGCACCCCATACCATCACTCTAGCAGGTGGGTCAGTATGGCGATGTCCAATGCAAGCTGGCAATGCGCGTTCTTCACGATGCCTCCAAATACGGATGCGGCCATCATGGTCCTGTATACAGAACCGTTATTCATCTGTAAAGATGACGTGATGCCATTCCCACGTCCAGGTTCGTCGCTGATCACACCATTGAATGCGCTCCTATCTGTGACGCAGCGTCAATGGTAGCCGAAGCCATGGTCGCCATGCAGACAATCCATGCTGCTGCAAACGTCGTCGAACTGTTCGAGCAGAAACTTGTTGCCTTGCAAATGACTCAATTTCTCGACTCAGGGTTCGTGACGTGGCTGTACGATCCCTTGTGACCATGCGGATAAGATGTCTGGCTTCTCTGCTGTTAGTGATGGGGGTCGCTGAGATCCTACATGACGTTCCGTATGATTGTCCTGAACCCATCGATTCCATATTCTGTTAACAGTCATGGGGTCTCGACTGACGCGAGCAGCAATATTGCGGTCCGATAAATCGCAATCCCGGTAGGCTATAATCCTTCCTCGATCAAAGTCAGACACGTGCTGATAGGCATTTCTTCTTCTTACACGAGGCATTACAACAACTTTCTTTGCCGAAAACAACGTTGAAACGGAAATTGAGTATGAGAAAACTGCTGTCAAATCTCTGGTTTTATACACATTGTAGATGTCTCTACTGTCGCCTGCTTTGTATGAATGCGCTGAAAATCTAATCATTTGCATATCACAGCAAGTTCTACCTGTCATGCAAATTTCACGCGTGTGGTGTGCCGCTTTCCTGGTGTAGCAATTTTAATGGCCAGTAGTGTATTTATGTAAATACTTGTTATTATAATTATGGCTACATTTTTGCTAATAATTAAAACCCACTATGTATTTGTTTTGTCCCTAAAAGATTTCGTGTGTCCTCAGACAACACTTCCTAAAAAATGGGGTGTTGCCTCAGAGGTGACACCTGTCACTGCAGAAAAAAAGTGAATGAAACATATTGGTATTGTGGGAGCATGGCCAACACTCCCTAACCATTTTTAGAGGGTGTTAGTAGGGCAAGTCATTAGCTAGGGGATCCAGGCTTGATTGCAAGTAGAATTTCCATACATGTTTTGAATTATCAGACTTCTCTAATTTTCTATCGCTAATTTTCAGAGGTTAATTTTTATTTGCGGATGTTTGAATTGCGTATTCCTTGGTTTCATTAGTTTCGAAACTTCAGTTTTTAATCTTAATTAGCTAATTTAATTCTACATTCGCTAATTTGTAAACACGCTAAAAATACTAAACTAGTATTTTTAAGAAATGAAAACTTAAGTGCTTATAATAATGACTTTTAAAGGTACAACCAATAAAAATTTAGATGCTTTAACAATTTATTATATAAAGGAAAAATTATTAAAATGGTACAAGTGCTGCATTTAAGATTGATGAAAGCATTTGATTTGTTGAAAGTAATGGGGTGATTAATATAGCTGTCTTTTCCCAGAGATAAATTGTTTTTTGTGTTGCATCAGTGTTATATGGGTTTCAACAAGAAAGTTAGTGGGATTATAAAAAATATTTTCACACCAGGGATTTCGATTGTAAATATATATAACATGACTAGCATGATATAACAAATATTGGTCATTCATTCATTCATTCATTGTCGTGTGTCTGCTAGGCTGGCACAACATGGGGTGCGCTGCTCTACTTTTCCAACTGAACCATATTTTGGTGTGGAGTCCAACTTCCTCAGTGCACACATGCCATAGGGACCCGTTTATAGGGTAGGCAACCATTCACACCTCATTCATACAAGGAAAGGACAAAGACATGATAGATAGAGAAAGAAAGTACATCCATGCCCGAACCGGGATTCGAACCCAGGACCTCCTTTTATGTAGTCAGGCACGCTGACCATTAGACAAGTTGGGCGGCAATATTGGTCATTAAACGCCTTATTAAAATCATATCAAATATTATGTATCAAAATTTTATTTGACTATTTAATTTCATTTAATGCGAAATTTTTCAAATATTTCGGAAAAGAAAAACATTAGTACATTCAGATTTAATGGATTTAAATTTAATGAGACACTGCTGACCATTTAAATTGTAACACGCTGAAAGAAGCATGTAGATCATGTGAAATATATACCATACGTTTGCGGGGATAAGGTATGCCAATCATTAGCATTGCAGCGTGTAGACACATTACGAGTAGATACAGTGCTACCTAAAAGCGCTGTGTAAAAGGAAAAGAAATTTATTTGAAATACGGTAATTTTTGGCTTAAGCTGTTTAAATATGCTTCGTAGAAGACACAGAGCGACTTCCATGCATGTTTCTAAGTTGGTTTGAAGAAGAATAGTACTCTATAGAGACTGTGGATCGAAGAAATAGATGATCGTGTTGGACGAAACCAAATAACAATAATACATATCTGTAAACGCTGGATGAGGAACGGTGAACTGTCAGGTCCTGTTGCAACCCCTGGTTGCATAATTGCAAGTAACGATAGGCATATTGTGCGCATTGCAGTGATGGATCCTCGGCCACACCACTAAACATAACTCAATCTGTTACTCACCATTCGGCGGCGTCTGCAGCTGAGTGGAAAGTCCTCTAGGGGTCCATTGCATCGTTTGCCCTTGATTCAAAACCACTGACTTGGTGAGAGACTGCTGCACTTTTGCATTTTACATCTCTACACTTTTCTTGCACCTGGTATTGTGTTTGGTGTGGTATTAGATTTCACCCCAGCATCTTTCTACTATGGATTGTTGGTACAGTTAACAACTAGTTGTTGTTGTTGCACCAGCACACTTCTCTGTACCTAGCCCACAGTTGGGCTCTACCGCTTAGTAGAAGCAGCCAGATGGGAATTTTCGTAATTTAGAAGCAGAGATCAAGCAGAAACCCCTTTCAACTTGACCTGCCACTCCAGAGGTATCATTTCACCTGGATGACATTGTGATCACGACCTATTTAACTTACTTCAGACGCTTTTAGGGAACACAATGGATCCGAGCTTTGGACTCACTACCTGCCGATGAGGAGAACGACACCTAACTTAGCAGACTACCGCGCCCTACTGAACAAATAGAACTACGTCTCTGAAATGTTAATGTCCGTGGTCCTCACATAACTTCAGCGCTAACCATCAGATATATTTCAACAGGATAATGCGCAACCGTACGTGACAAGTAAACTTCAAGACTTCCTATTTACCCATAAGATTCAATTACTACCTTAGCCCTGTGATTGAGCCAAAACCTATGACCTATGATTGCTGAACAACTAGACCGAGATATATCACCCGCTGCCATACTAGATCAACTTTGGTAATATATGGAAGCCGCATGGAGTGTATACTCCAGGAATGCATCAAACACTTTTTGATTTTATGCCAAATCAAGTTGTATTTGTCACAAACAACAATGGTGGTTACACTTACAACTGATTGTGTAAGCATTCACTCATCAAAAGGCTGTAGTTTCAATCATTTGATCTTTGTGTAACGTGTTATTTGCAAAATAAATTTTGCTGTGTCTCGACAGTGTCCATTTTCGGTGGCCAGCGGCGCATTTTATGTATTCTTTCCCTTGTAAAAAAAGCAACATTATACTATAAAATGAGGTTGTACAGAGATTTTTCTTTTAATGTTTTTTGTACTTCGCTTATAATTTTTCCTAACAAATGAGGATTCCCCATTTCTTTGTCGAAAAAAGGCTTCCTTTTATGAAAACTTCCAACACATTGAAAATTTGGTTAAAAAATTAAAAGTTTGCTACTCTGCTATTTATTATATTATAAAGCAATATGCAGAAAAAGAATGTGCTTTAAATGATCTCCATTTAGTGACTTCAAAGGAACTTAGAGAATGAGTAAATTAGCAATAATATTTATAGAAAATGTAAAATACTCTTGAAAATCTTATTTTCACATACTCATTTCCTCTCGTTGAGTATTCTCTGAATGGTAGAGTAAAATTATTTTTTAATAACCCACACTCTCTCAAATCATTTGTTTGTTATATATTTATCTTATAATATTTCTGTATTTAATGCAATAAAAAGATATTAATAAATAAATATTTAATTTGTTAAACTTAAAAGCACACTTTTATTCACTAAGCAAATAGGATCTCTATGTCCGTAATAATCATGTTTCTGCTCCCAGAAAGTGGCTCTATTCCGCCGGCTTTCGTCGCAATGAGCTTGCCCAGGGGTGCACAACCTTTTCAGAATGAGGGGCCAAAATATGAAAAAAAGATCAAGTCGAGGGCCAAAGCAGCACGTAAATGTTAAAACATGTTGTAAACGTAAAAACACTTTTTTGTGGCAATACGCATGTGAATTACAATTATTAATTTACTTATTTTACTCATGCAAACATTATACAATGAAGGAATAAAACACAAACATTATAGAAATGCTTAAAATACTTTATTTCTAGAAAAAAAACTTAAAATTGAATAACAGGAGAAAACTTTTTGGTATTTATACAAAAAACACAATTTAAATTTTGAAAAAAGTTAGTAAAATTTAATGTGATGGCTGTGATTGAATATTTGAAGTTATTGATATTATGTTGGGCTTAAGATTCGTTGTGGCGATACGTAAAACAGAAGAAAGGTTCTCATCTGCTATTCTATTTTTTATTTTTGATTTGTTTAAATTCATTAAAGAAAATGTTTGCTCACAAATGTAAGTAAGTTGCACATGCAGCTGCATTTTGAACTCCTATACGAACATTCATACTCTCGGGTAGCCATGAAGAGAACAAACTGAAAATCCGCGTTATAAAAAAATGAACTTAATGAACAGATGTAAAATATTTATTCTGATGTAGAATTGTTTTCCTATCAGATTTTTTCTTTTGTTTATTTGAAAGAGTCTCATTTCTTTTTAAATTAGTCATATTTTATTAACATTCGCGGGCCAACTTTAAAGGCGACGCGGGCCATAGGTGGTGCATCCCTGAGCTTGCCTGTTCTCTCTCTCCCTCTTGCTGAGCAAAATATTGGAATAAAAAAAAAGAGGAAAGTATTAGTCACGTGACAAACGGATTCCTTAGCATTCATGAAGAAATACAAGCGAACAAGGGTCAGGAAACTTGCCAGTGGGTTGTTTCATTCACTCACTATTTATAAATAGTGGACATCGCGTGTGAAGTAGATTCATAAATAAAATTACATTGTTCAAAAATCACTATATTCACCATCATTTCAATACCTCTCAGTATTGATATAATTGTAACAGCATTTTAACATTATATTAAAGTAAATTTATAAAGTTTATAAGGGTTATTAATTTTAGGGTATATGTTTATCTCACATTACAAATATTAACTTTTTTGCAATTACTTTTATAAACTCAATTATAATCCAAAAAATTTATGAATTTTCACAATGATCCATCTGTAGAGAAAATCTAGCTATAGAACAATGATGAATAAGCGTTTTTATTTTTTATTTTATATATATATATATATATATATATATATATATATATATATATATATATATATATATATATATATATATATAATTTTGATTTTTATATATTTATTTTTTACGATTTCAACTAAGTTGAAAGTAATTAGCAAATACACATAAAAATTATTAATCATTATTGCTAAAGGAAAATCAGACATTAATTATTATTTAGAGTTTGTATCCTTTGGTTAAAAAAAAAAACAAAACTTTTTTTATAAATTACATAAAGGGTTTTATATACATGTTGTGTGCTGAAATATTGAAATTACAAGTAAGAAGAAAAAGAATGTAAACTTCTCGCAACATGCTTTCGATAATTAACACAAAATATTTTTTACACATTGCTGACACTAGTGATTCCTCCAAGTTATATAATAGTTTCTAATTGAAAAGAAAAAACTGTGTGATGATAAAATGTGTGTGCAAACGTTTCTTATAAACTTTATGGTCTGAAAATGGAAAGAAAGTGTATTAGCACCCTGTCTCCCAAATCAATTGAGAGCTTGGATAAAAGCTTATTTAGCCGTCTGTCCCTTGGCAACCCCATTTTTAAACCCTAATACGTTT
Organism: Latrodectus hesperus; assembly: GCA_037975125.1. Lineage (NCBI taxonomy): Eukaryota > Metazoa > Arthropoda > Arachnida > Araneae > Theridiidae > Latrodectus > Latrodectus hesperus. Next base: position 51,084,457 of record CM075859.1, on the reverse strand, counting down.
TATATTTATGAGGTCCTTTGAAATCGGATTATTGCGGCATATTGTTGTTGTGTTGCCCTCAATCCGGACAACCCCGGATTATAGAATGGGAACATTCACTATCATCAGATGCATGGAATATCCTCTTATTTTGGAGTATGAGTGGAATCCATTTCAAGAAGTCCCATGGAGTTATTTCCCCACTTTTCCATAAAACTTAAGGTGACACTTATTCAAATTTACTGAAAAATGTTTCCGGTGGAGCATTTAAGAAATTTTTAATTTTCCTTGATTTGTTTCAATAAAAACTCTTTTTTCAATTGGTGCTGCTATAACTTACTCATGTATACAATACGATTATTTTTGAAAATATCTTTTTTGAACATTGAAATAACCAAATAATATTCCATTAATTGATATTTTGCTCCATAATTTTTTTATGTGCTTACAAACAATTTCACAGTTTTGAAAAACAGTAAAATCTTTAAAATGATTATTTTAGAGCAAAAAAATTTTGAAATCCTCGCAATGTTTGCTGAGTGATTTGAGAGTTTTAATTTTTGATGGCTAAATTTTTTAAAACTAGTACTTATGTCATTCCATAAGAAACAGAAATAGTATTTTGTACTAGATAAGATTTTATGTAATAAAATAATTGCATAATATAAATTTTTTTTATTTGAAAAATAAATGAAAAAGCAATGTTTTTTATTTACAAAATTTCATTTATATTACTTCGTAATTCAACGTCGAAGTTTCAATGTGTTGACAGCATAGTATAAGATTAATAGCGAAGCATTTTCTCAACATACTTAAGTACATAGGCAGGCCACTATTTTCTTATCATTCATTGATCTACTTCATGAGACATATCTTAAAAGAGACTAAGAGAGAAAGTTGTCGAAAATGTGCATGATATTTTTTAAATATACAATTAATATTTTACAAATTTATTGTAATCTATTACAAAAAGATAGCCATTTTCTTTTCCAATAATTAAAATATATCATTAGAAAAAAATTTTGAATATCTCGAAATAAATTTTCCGTACGTTATCTGTATTTTTTCAATATTTTGTCAAGAGATGGCGTTACTATATCTTCGATACCAAAGATATAGAGCAGCTGAAAATACTGAATTATGTCTAGATGGAAAATCGTTAACAATGGTTTTTTTATTGCTCATGGTACATGTACCTGGTGACATGAAATTTCATCTTCTGTTATGCAGTAATCGGAATCAGTTCGGTACATTAAAAGTTGATGTGAGAAAGCAGTTGCATAACAGCTTTTCAAGTTTACATTCCAGATTTTAGTTTTTTCCATTCCATAAAACTTTTTAAAAATCCTTCTAATGTTGAGGTAATAAGTATCCCTGTTGCATAAAGATCAGTGTGTCAAATAATTCACATTAAAATTTCAAAATGTTTGTTCAAAGTATTCACAATTTATAATAAAAAAGAAATGGGCTCAATTAGTAAAAATCACTTTTTACTCTATTGCGTAGTGTAATTTAAATTACACAAGTATTTCAAAAGGAAACATATATGTGAAACTCTGTTTCTTTTATGACTAAATTTGTAAATGATAATGTTTAATTAAAAATTAATGAATCTAATTTGAGAATCATGGTTTAAATTTATTGATCAGCAATTGTGTTTCCTTTGTAACTATCGATTTATTTTTATCGTATTGAATTATTACATATAATTTCAGCAATTGGCTTATTCTTGTCTTGTGTTAAGATGAATGACTATTTCACCATTTAAACTCAAAATTAGAATTTTTCAGTAGTTACGCTCTTATACAACGCTCTTTTCATACTTTTGTTTAAATTATATAATATTAAGCTCAACCATGCTGTCAAATTTAAGAACTATATCCATGAGGCCATAGTTGTTAATTGCAGCACATAAGTGCTAACAAACGAACTGAATAAGAGTAGGGAAATTAGAATAAAAATCTATCACATTTAAAGAAAACATTTGATAACAGAAAATTCAATAAATTTCCAATGCACTTTTATTTTACTGTCCATTGTTTCAAAAATCAGAATTCATTACTCATTTATTTTAATTATTTTTACGCAATGAGAAATTAATTTTTCTTAATTATTTTATCAACACTGAGTTTCTAAAAAATTAGTTTTTTTTATAATCAACTTGTTAGTATAAGTGATTACATATTTTTGTGTGGCTTCAAACAACATACAGTGTCTCATAAAAGTGATAGGACACTCGTGTTTTACAAAAGGAAACTGTAATAAAATTAATTAAAAATACATGTACAAATTTTTTGTGGGTGTGTTTCATACTTAAATTTAGTTACAATTATTACATAACATACATTTTGACAAAATATTAAAATATTAATTTAATAAAAATATAGTTGTTTAGAACTGAGGAAAAAATAGCTCACATAAGTGATGGGGCACCATTAGATATGCAACAAAAGTCGTCTGAAATAAGCAATAAAAATATTTTTTGGGTGTTTTATTTTTACTCAAAAGCAATTGGCAATAATTTATAAAATCGTCTGCAGTATTTCTCTCCAGATTGTTTTGGAATTTTTGTGTTTTTTAGCTGTGTGCAGCCATGAATGCTAAACGAAAAGAAACTTCGCCTGAAATTCGAAAATTAGTTATTAATTTGCATATTGAAAGTGGAAAATCTATTAGAGAAACTGCTGAAACAGTTAACTTGAGTCATTCAACAGCTTTCAATATCATTAAACGATATAAAAAGAATCATATGATTCAGAATAAAAGAAGACATGGCCGACCATCAAAGCTATCCAATGGAATAAAGCGAATTGTCGTTCGAATTATTAAAAAAAATCCAAGAATGAGTGCTCCTAAAGTTGCTGCTGATTTACAAGCATTATATGGAGTAATTGTTAATCCTGAGACTATTAGAAGAGTAATTCGATCTGCTGGATATCACGGTAGAGTAGCCAGGAAAAATTTCTTCATAAGTGAAAAGAATAGAAAACTCAGACTGGCTTTCGCAAAATCCAACATAAATAAAAATTCTGATTATACTGGAATAAAGTTATATTTGCTCTGATGAGAGTAAATTTAATATATTTGGTTCTGACGGTAGAATCTTGGTGTGGAGAAAACCGAGGGAAGAATTTCGTAAACAGAACTTGGTGCCAACAGTAAAACATGGTGGAGGAGGAGTTATGGTATGGGGGTGTATGTCGTCCGCTGGAGTTGGTAATCTTGTTTTTATTGACAGTAAAATGGATCAGTACAAGTATATTGACATTCTAAAGCAAAATTTGAAATCTTCAGCACAAAAATTGAAGCTATATAACGATTTTAAATTCTACCAGGACAATGACCCCAAGCACATTGCTTTAAACGTGTTATCAGTTTCATACTATTTGTCAGATGACGAGTGAGTAGCTTAGGTGGGGAAGGAAGAAGTTCTTATAAATTTACAAATAATTAAAGGTTTATTTACAGAATATTTACAGATTATCTTTAAGGTAGCTCCTTCTTCGCGAGCTCCTTCTTACAATCTCCCTTCTCTTACTTCTACACACCTCTCAACATGACCTCTTAAACACTGCCATCTAGTGGCCACTCATTTTATAAGTAATATTACAATTTGTTGCTAACATTCGGCCAGACTGACCTTACAATTGTCCTCAATTTATGTAATAATGCTAAATTACTAATTAATACAACAAATATTAACATTAACAATTAAATTAAACATATCAGATTAAATAAAATTATTAACTACATAACTATCATTATTTTTCATTCACACAAACAAATACTGTAATTATAATCATTAATAATACACATCTTCCATTAAAAGTAGAAAATTATTAAGTTAGATTACAAAAAAACTATAATAATATATAATACACTTTTTTCCACAAAAGTAATTCTTGATACAATTCTAATAAAACTACTTACAACAAAAGTTTAATAGAAAATGAATGAACTTAGGAATATTAAATTATTCACAGAATAAATTTAACAAATTTTCATAATACTTGATGAATACTTCAGTATACAGTAAATGATCTTTAAAGTTATTTATTTTTAGAGTCTTCAGCACATGGGATGTTGACGTACCCTTTACTGGAGTCAATTGGACAAATCTTGTGAAATTATCTATTATGACCAGAAGTTCTTGATTACCTTTAGAACTCTTAACAAAAGGTCCTAAATGATCCATATGTATAATTGAAAAAGGTTTACGGCCTGCTTTAATTGGATTTAACAAGCCAGGCTGTTTTCCTGATGGCGTTTTGTTCATTAAACATTCAAAACATTTCGAAATGTGCCTTCGTACATAACGTTTCATGTAAGGGAACCAATACAATTCTCTTATCTTATTTACAGTTCTGTCAACAGAAAAATGTCCCATAAGATCATGGAATTTAATTACTGTACTCTTTCTCATATTCCTTGGAATAACATAGAGAAATTTTCCTTTTCCATTTTCATTTATGCACCTAAATAATCTATTTCTCTTAAAGATATAATTTCTTATAAGTTGTTTTTCTTCTTTTGTTCTATCCTGATCTTTTTTTCTGAATATTTCTATTAATTTTCGTATTTCTGGATCAGCCTGCTGTATCATCAATATTTGCTCATCTTCACTCAAGGTCAAACAAACTTCAAATTTTCTCTCAATAATACTGTGCAAAGTATCTTCTGGCTCTTCAACAGCTGCTCTGCTTAGTGCATCCACGTGTTTCATTCGTTCACCTGATCTATGCCGGATCTCAAAATCGTATTCTTGCATGAGGTTAAACCATCTTGCCATCTGAGGATTTGATGACTTTTTAGCGTTTAAATACACGAGTACTTGACAGTCTGTAACGATTGTGAACTTTATTCCTATCAGAAACTGCCTTAACCTTTCTAATGTCCACACAATTGACATCAACTCTAATTTACTCGAATGGTACTTTTGTTCAGTTTCTGTAGTTTTCTTGCTAACGCAATAAACCATCCTCCAATTCCCTTTACTATCTCTTTGAAACAATATTCCGGCCAATCCAACTGAACTTGCATCACAATGTACCTCAGTTTCACTTTGAGGATCATAATGAGCTAGGATCGGTGCTTTAATTAGATTACTTTTAAGTTCCTCGAAAGCCTCACTTTGCTCTTTTTCCCAAACAAACTTTGCATCTTTTTTCGTAAGTTCAGACAATGGTGCTGCCTTGAGAGAATACTTTGGAACAAATCTTCTAAAGAAACTAGTAAGCCCTAAAAATCTTTGGATGTCGTGCGTATTTTTCGGAATAGGAAATTTTTCAATAGCTGCTACTTTACGTGGTCCAGGTTTCAAACCATCTTTACTAAGTGTGAAACCGAGAAATTCAGTCTCTAATTTTCCAAATTCACATTTTGGTAATTTTAAAGTTAAATTGGCTTTTATTAAGCATTCAAATACTTCAGTAAGTTTTTGTATCATTTCGGTCCATGTTTTAGCTGGAATCAATATATCATCTAAGTAGCACAGTACTTTTTTGTTGAATAATGGGCCCAAAACAAGATTCATGAGTCTTTGGAATTCTGCTGGAGCATTCGCCAATCCAAAGATCATTCGCTCAAATTGACCTGTATCGTCTGGAGTTATAAAAGCAGTTTTCAATTTTGCTTCTTCAGTCAATGGTAACTGTAAATAACCACTAGCTAAATCTAAAGTAGTATAAAATTGGCTTCCTCCCAGACATTCTAAAATGTCATCAATTTTAGGTAATGGAAATTTATCCTTTATTGTTTGAGAGTTTAATTTCCTATAATCTATAACCAATCGCTGTTCCCCTGTCTTTTTCTTAACTAATAATACAGGACTGGAATAAGGAGATCTTGTATCTGAAACTATTCCATACCTCTTCCATTCGGATACAATTTCTTTTATTTGCTTCCTCTCTTCAGAGTTAGTTTTAAATGGTTTTTGAAAAATGGGCTTACTGCCCTCTATTTCTTTTATGTCCATTTTGCATAAATTCGTGCAGCCTAACTCGTTTAAGTTTAAAGCAAAACAATCACGATACTTATTTAATAAATTCAAAAGTTCCAATTTTTTATCACTTTCTAAGGATTTGTCAAAATTAATATCTTTCATTAAAATAGGAGACTTCTCTTTGTTAACTGTTATAACTTCAACTTTTTCATTATTACTTTTAACTTTATTAGATAGTATTAAGCTTTCCTCACTTACTTCCATTCCTCTACCTAAGCACTGTCCTTTCCTAATTTTTAAGTTAAATTCTTCTTTATTTATTACTGGTACAACTGTTTCACCGTTAACCACTTCAAGAATAGAATCGAAATTCTGTCCTATACTTTTGACTAAAACTGTTGCATTAACTATCGAATTTTCGGTTTCTTCAATTTTCGCTCTAATTAAATTAATTGAATTACTTTCGATTTCAGTTTCATTTAATGTTTTCAATTTAACTGTATTTTCCTTTAAATCTACTTGAATTTCTGAAAAAACATCGTCATTTGCGTATTTAAATTTTAGATTACCCCCAATACACGTAAAAGCAATGTATGGTAAATCTAACCATGTTCTACCTAAAATTAAATCGCATGGTTGGGAATTATCTTCGACAATTAATAAGGGAATAAATTTTCCAACTACATCATCTACACGAATATTTACTACAGCTTTTCCAAGAGCTTTAGTTACTGGGTTATTTTGATTTCCAAAACCGAATAAATTACTGCTATCTGGGGTTATATTCAGATTCATTTTTATTGCAATACTTTCTTTTAAGAGGCAACAGCTGCTTCCTGTATCAATTAATGCAACCATTTTATTTCCATAAATATAAGCATCTTTCAAGTAGTTCGTAGGCGCCAACGACGCACTTGAATCCGAATTGCTTTGACTGACAGATAAATTATTCCCCTCGCGCTTTTGATCTGTTTCAAACTTACACATTCTCTGAGAATGACCTACTTTTTTGCATTTCTTACAGTAAGCTGAAGTCTTCGGCGCCGGGCATTCACGAGCTATATGACCATAATCATTACAATTAAAACATTTAAATTCCCCTTTTTCATTTCGAATATCCGAACTGACTAACTTTTTTCGATTAACACCTTTATTTTCACTAAACGGAAATGATTTCTTTTCTACCTGAAATTTATCATTACGAGAATTATAATTCGATGAGTTTCTTAATTTAAAACTGTTAATAGATCGAACATTATCATAATTATCCAATTTATCGGCTAACTGGTCTGGAGAATTAATTTTAGGCCATTCATCTATAAAATGTTCCCGAGTTGTTGAATTTACTTGTTTCTTTAATTGTTCAGTAATAATTAAATTTTTTAAACTATTAAAATCTGAAATCTCGAGTCCCGTTATCCATTCCTCAAAATAATTTTGTAATTCGAATGAATAATCCTTCCATGTACTTTCTGCATTTTTAACATGATTTAAAAATTTTAATCTAAACTTATCAGCACTTAACTTATATCTTTTAAGCAATAAAGATTTTACATATTTATAATTATTTGCATTATCTTCGTCTTCACGCGCTATAAGTTGCGTAATTTCATATGGGAGCAGTCCCAATAATTGTGACACCCAATACTCTTCATTCAACCCAATTCGTCTTGCCTGCCGTTCAAATAAAACTAAATAAAAATTTATATCCCCATCTTTAATTTTATATTCGTGCATTAACTTTCGAAAATCTATGTGTACGTTTCTACTTTCATCGTTGCTACTTATATCTGAAATATTTACATTTTGAACTCTATTTTCGATACGCAAACGTTCAAGTTCATGTTCACGGTCAGCCAACGTTTTGGCGGCTATTTCTGATGCAATTCGATCTTCAGTAATCCTACTTAATAAGCTCTTACTAAACTCTTCATCATACGTCTCTGATTCCGTTATAATACGTTTTAAATCAATTATTTTAGCATCTTCAGGTAAGGAGAGACCTAATTCTGTTGCTAACTCTATTAAATCTACTTTTTTAGCCTTCCCCCAAAATGCCATACTTTACAAATTATAATACTTAATTACTTTATACATAAAAATAATTTATATCAATAACGAAATTATTACTTTTACTTCACCCAAAACGAAAATAATTGTTTCTTTAAAAACGAAATTACTTTTTGCAAACGAAATTAAGAAAATACTTTATACTTATACTCAAAATTCTTAAATATCGTTTACTACTTCAAAATACGTTACTTAATACGTTAATATACATTTCGAAACGAAACAATTAAAATTCGCCTACCTCAATTCCGAAAGCGTCGCGAGTTATATCCCTCTTCTGATTTGTTATCGGTTTCATACTATTTGTCAGATGACGAGTGAGTAGCTTAGGTGGGGAAGGAAGAAGTTCTTATAAATTTACTAATAATTAAAGGTTTATTTACAGAATATTTACAGATCATCTTTAAGGTAGCTCCTTCATAGTGAGCTCCTTCTTACAATCTCTCTTCTCTCTTACTTCTACACACCTCTCAACATGACCTCTTAAACACTGCCATCTAGTGGCCACTCATTTTATAAGTAATATTACAATTTGTTGCTAACAAACGTTAGACTATGGCTGCTGTATAACTGTCCTGAAATAATAATAACACCACCACCACAATCTCCAGAATTAAATCCCGTAGAGAATATTTGGCAAGAATTGGAATCAAGAATTCGCAAACACACCATTTCTTCAAAACAACAATTAAAATCGATGCTGCAAGAATAATGGGGGAAAATCACTCCAGAAATAAAAAAAAAAAGTTAAATCCATCCCAAGAAGATTAAACCATTTTTTAAAAGTAAAAGGAAATCTAACAAAATATTAAAATCTTTTAAAAAGTAAAATTTTTGGATAAATATTTGATGGAAAAATAAGCATCCCATCACTTATGTGAACTTTTTTTTTTGCTCCGTTCTAAGCAATTGTATTTTTATTTAAATAATATTTTAATATTTTGACAAAATGTATGTTATGTAATAATATTTACTAACTTTAAATAGGAAACATAGCCACAAAAAGTTTGTCCATGTATTTTAATTTATTTTATTACAGTTTCCTTTTGTAAAGCACGAGTGCCCCATCACTTTTGTGAGACACTGTAGCTCTTAACATGATTACGTTTATATGCGAGACTAGTTTTTAAAAAGGGTGAGATCGGTAAAAGAAACCAACACATCCAGAAACAGAGTGAGATAACTGTGACACAACGGTAAGCTCTTTAGTTTGGTTAATACCATTGTACTCTGTCGGAAAGAGAAGTGAGTGTTATCCCATTCGGGTGATTTACTCGATTATCTTCTACAATTTTTTAAAAATTTATTTCTACTTAATTAGTGAGTTTCTTTTAATTTTGATAGATAAAAATTTTTTTATAGATTAAAATATAGATATTATCTAAAATACATATCTTTCAAAACTCACTAAATAAGTTGTGCATCATATATATATATAATGTTCAGTGATTGTGTATTTTCATCCTTTAATTTTAATTTCTTTTAATTGGTTCTCCTTTTGATGTGGAATCGTTTAATGATGGTTGGTGTGAGAAATTAGATAATTTACTTATAATTTAATTTTTATGTTTTTAAATTGGTAAATTCAAATAAGTTATTTTTGAAGAAACTACAAAAGTATTTTTTCCAAATGTGAATGAATTTTTTTTAAATGATTAAATGTGTATCTAGTTTTACGACACAAAAAAACTGTTTCATATTTTGCCTCAGAATGTGATTTCAGTATGTTCATTTAAAACCAAAACTTTTTACGAAAAGAAATTAAATTATTTCATATAAATCTAAAATCGTATGATATTGTAATGATTTTGTTAGTAAGTTTAATTCTAACTGTAGCTTATTTTTTTAAGTTACGTATGATGCAACTCTGTTTTAATTTCATGCAAACAGCAATCGCCTATCAGATAATTTTCAGTCAACTAGGCAAAATTTCCCATTTTATTATTAATTCTGATTTTCTGTAGTTTGTGAATGTTGTGATAATATTCTGATTTTAAACATTTTAACTGGATTTTAGAAAAGTAAAGATTGAAAATTTTCAAATGTATTTCCTATTACGATAACAATCTGCCGTTATTTCTCTATTTTTCCAAAAAAGGGGGGATGTATCAAAATATACAAATTAGTATATGAATTTCTCAGCACCATTTTTCAATTACAAGAATTTCCATGCGTAATCTCTGACGCCAATATTTTACTCATAAAAACTTTTTATCTGTGAAGAAAATGAGTTAAATTTTCTTTCATGGTGATAGCACAATATCTTAATTAAAAAGAGTTCTAATTTCAAATTCAGTTATTACATATATATTTATTTATAGATGAGAGAGATATTGATAATACTTAAGAACAGATTTGGTTACAGTTAACATAGTATCAATATTATCAAATTTTAAAATCTAGTCATTTACATGGCATTTATAAGTATTTTAATTTACTGAGGAGCTATGAAAAAAAATTGAATCATAAGTATTAAACTGGGGTAATTCGACTTCAAAAGTTATACACTGGTTTATTAAAAATTATTGATAAAATATTCTGAAAGTAGGAAAGAATTTTACTATCTCATCAGGAAAATTATTAGTTATTATTGATTTCGCTTTAAAAATAACTTTTTTTCGTGTAGAATTAATTTAATTCAACATTCTCTTATTAACTAGAAAGCAAACAATTAATTTTAAAGTAAATTAATAATTTTTTCTGCAAAGGAATGTAATTTATATTAACTTAAGGCAAAAAATCTTCTTAAAATTAGATTAAGAAAGAATAGTAAAAATATGAGAAATAAAATGCGAAAAATATGTTTTATACTACATAAAATTGAGTATCAAACTTTTCCATCTTATTGTACAGCATATTACATCAAATGTATCAATTCCAAGGAAGATGAGTTCACATATCTTTCTTGGATTTTGGAAAACTTGTGGGTTTTTTTTTAAATCTTTTAAGAGTTTAATTAGACTATGATTGTGAGCATTCTCAAAGTATACAGTATCACTAAGTGCAAGATTTGATATTTCGATTATACAATTGTCTGATTAACATAGAATTGTCTTCTCTCCTCACTCCCTGAAAATTTTTAATCGTTACACAGTGACATGTTTGCCTATTTACTTTCTCTATAAAAAATCCTGACGTCATATTAATGCATACTGAGGATTTATCCTAACGGTAACAAAGATAAATCATTATTTAAAAAAGGATTGAAACGTCAGAAAAAAGTTAAAGAATGAAAGCATGACTTTTGAAGGAGGCTATGTTGATAACTAATGTCTAATTTTCCTTAAAGGTTGTTTTATTAGTCATCCTGTGAAGTTATTGAATGATGTGTGTTAGCATAACATTTGGAAATTCTTTTAAAAATATAGAAACACAACTTGAAAAAAGAGTATTGTTTTAATTGTTGTAATTGTTTTAATAGAAACTGTGACCTTATTAATAAGTATACAATATGTTCTGAAAAAAAAAACGCATAGAATATAGTACTAAAATTTCAAATCTTCTGAATTACTTTATGATTAATTCCTTTAATTTAAAAAATAATCATTTGTATTATTTTATATTTTGAATTTATTTATAATTTGATTATTTTTTATACGCATTAGTATGCATCTCAAAACTTAGAAATTGAGCATCACGAACCACACTACGAACCATAGCAAATAATGGGTATACGTATTTCAAAACAGCAAATTTAAAGCAAAAGTAATGCAAGATTCAAAGACAAATTTGAATATTTTTCATGATCTTGTAACTGACTATAATAAGCGGTTGAAGTATGTAAGATTTGTGGGCACATTTATGTAACATTTATTTCACCATTAACTGTCTCTATAAACAAATATATATAAATAAAATAAAAAAGATCCTATATCGCGTATAGGATATCGCATTAGAACAGTGCACAAAGGGAAAAATCTTAAGCAAAATGATATTTCAGAAGTATTGTCAAAGCTTATATGAATAAGCTGTTGCTATGTCATTGCGACATAACAAATGTTAAAGCTAATTTCATCTGAGTTCCAAAAATATCACAAATCATACATTGATTGTTATTTCTAGTAAAACTTGTAGTTATAACATTGAAAAATAAAATTTCCTAGTTAATTTTATATTGATTTAGCATTTACAAAAATAAAGACCATAATTTGAATAGAAAGAAAAAAATAAAATTTAGAATCATGAAGATGTATCAATAAAATTTAGAATGTAACAGTTTTTCTGCTCCATGTTGAAAGCTTACGGTTGATTATTTAAAAGCTGCTAATATTTCGTCAAAACAGATTCGGCCCAAAATGTGCAATCAGCATAATCAAAATATGGAATTATTTCATACAGTTAGATAAATAAGGATTATTAGCTAAAAAAGGAAATATTACTGTAAAAGTGGAAGTTTCCTGCATTCACATTAAAAATTTATGCATTCAGAAAGAACTAGCACGAAGTTTATAAATACCAAAATTAAATCTCAACCATTCTTAATATTCGAAATGCTTAAAATATTTTCTATATAAAACGAATTTTAAATTAAAATATGAAAGTAGATATGTTATATTTTGTTATTTATTTTCTTGAATTTACTGTACTCTTTTTCCCCTACATAATGCTATAGAAATCGCCTCGCTAAGACGGCAGCTGAATGGTTAATATGCTCAGGCTTGTTCACCTTCTAAAGAGATCTTCCTTCTAATACCTTCTAAAGAGATCGTTTTGAGGAGTTCTGGTCCATCAGATGTGAATGTCTGTTGTGACATTCACAACTGATGATTCGAAATCCACTTTAAACAATAGATCTTGTTCCAAATAGCTCAAAAGTGACCTTAGATGGATAAACAAAAAAAAGCCAAACAGAAACCATCTTATTTAAAAATTAATATAAAATTTATGTCGGCATAGTGTAATTCAAGGATAAAATAAGCAAAATAAAATGGAGATTCAATATTGTTAACATTCTATGACGAGAAGGAAGAAAAGAGCAGGGAGAGAATTACTTTTTATGGCGTTTGTTGTGGAAAGTTCAAAGACCTAAAGATACGATTAATCTTCTACCTTCCTAGTCAAAGCCATTGTTATGGGACTCACAATCGTTTCCCTCCCATGTAGGAATATCGTTGTGATTCATTTGTAATCCTTGTTACCAGTTGTTGTCTTGCTTAGAAGCTTTACTTTTTCGTTTATTTTTTCATGTTGAGTAAGTTTACAACAGCCATCGCATTATGCTTAAACAAGAAGCGTTATGTTATTATTAAACATGAAAAATGCATACATTGTTAAATGTTTTTCAAGTTGTGATTTTCATGTAAAAATTTTTTTGAACGCTTAGAGGAACTTTGAATTACACTGAATATTCAAAAATATGCTGATTTTTTATTTTAATAAAAATAATATCAAATATGATTCAAATGAAAAAATACAAAGAAAGGCAAATCAAACCTCCTAAAATTATTTAAAAAATTTTGTTCCTTTTTATCGCATTCTAAAAACTCATGACTGTCACTGAAAACAACGTGGTGGACAGTGAACATTAAGTTACCGTGCCATTAATGTTTAACGAATAATTATACTGCAGTTTTTTTTATCTTATTCTATGTGATATTTTTATTTATGAGATTGTTTCCTTGATAGATATCTAATTTTGCCACGTTCTTAAGACTGATGTGTTGATAAGGCGGTTTTTAATCTTATTCTATGTAATATTTTTATTTGTGAGATTGTTTCCTTGATAGATATTTAATTTTGCCACGTTCTTAAGACTGATGTGTTGATAAGGCGGTTTACAACAGATTAGATGTTATGATATAACTTCCTTATATGGATTTGAGATTCTGAATGAGGAAAATTTTAAAATACTAAAATTTTTTTTGAAGTTTATAAAATCTAAACTAAAAATATGAAAATTTTATTTTTAGTGTAGCCCTACTTCTTCAGTTAGTTAAAACATATTTTGCGTTAGTATAACAAAACCACAGCTTTTCATAACAAAATTAAAACTCTTGTGAATAACTGTTTTCATTATTTTAACAGAAATCTCTGATTTTGAACTTTTTTAATTATAAGCTTGCATACTTATAAAATATTCAGTCATTTTTTTATTTCATTAATCATTTCAATACTAAATAATCGTTCACTAAATATTTAAACACCAAATTTATGAAGAAATATGCTTTCATATTTAGATTACTTTAAGATTAAGGATAAATAAATGAAAATATTTTTAATATAGTTTATTTATATAGTTCAATACTTTGTGCACATCTTTATTAATAACTATGCCGGATAATAAATAAAATTAATTTTGTAGAACTACTTGTATCTAAAATTATATAAGGAATATATACTTCACGCGCGTTATCTTATTTTTTTAATCACTATCTTACTTAAATATAATTAATATACATTAAAATAATTTTATGGTCTATTAAAATTTTACGTATTACTTAATAAAAATTAGAATTTTCATTATTTTAATGCTTATATGATACTAAACGATATAAAACTGAAATAGAGTAGGAACATATGTAATTACTTATCACATATGAGATGGAAGAAAATTTTAATAGCATTACATTTTGTTATGAAAACAAAGCGATATGTAATATGATATGAAATATTCATGATTAACTGATAAATCTACTTTCTCGATTACTAAGAACTGAAAGAGAATTCATATAGTTTGCATATATTTGTGACTTTTTAAACATTATTTAGTGTAAAAAGGCTTCAAACTTGAAATTCTTGCTATTACATCCTCTACTGCAAATGAATTTAATTATAATTGGAATTTTCTCATCGTTAATTTCACATTGGTAATTCAAAAGTAATTTTATAGTCCATAACCTGATATTTTTGTATTTTTCAAGAAATTCATGATTTTATGCCATTATCTCCCAAATGTCACCTTTACCAGTTCATCTTCGAAATCAATAAATCCCAAAATCAAATTATTTTCTATGATTCTAATATACGATCTAGTCACATATGAGTTGTGTTTTTCATAAACTGTACTCCATGCTTGTGGACTTTTATCGATTATGTTTTTATATATAATAGATTTAAAATGATGAATGAGTTAGAAATGATAATCACAGATCCAATGAAAGTATGGATCCCATTATGAATAATTATAACATGCCTTAAGCAGTTTTGATGTTTGATAATTTGAAACTAGTTTACGAGAAATATTTTTACCATTTCTAGAAGACTGGCATGTTTTAAGAAACAATTTACTTTTTTTATTTTGTATGAAGACAAAAAAAATTTTTTTGGAGTTACATAATTTTTGCTTCTAATTCATATGCTTTATTCATTAATCAGAGTATTTAATAATGAATTTCATATTTTTCATTCATGAAAGGAGAAGAGTTAGCGCTCACAGAAAATTCATATTAAACGGGTTCCTCATTGACGAGGTTTTACTCTGTATGTGGGTGTGTATGTATGTATAAAAGAAAAGTACATTCGCAATAAAATATAATACAGAAAAAAAAACAGAAAATTGCATAAGAAATTTATTCGAGCAATAAAAAGTATGCGAAAAAAATTCAGGACAAAAATTTTACAGCATGTAAAAGATAAACTTACCTTACTTGTATAGAGATTACCCTAAAATACATTTCAGGGGTAGGTACAGGGAAGCATGCTGGTGCAACAACAACCCTAAAATCTATATTTTAAATTGTTTGGCATGAGATTCTATATTCTATAGACAGAAGAAACTGTCTATGCATTTGAGCTGCAATATCTGTTCATTTTGCGACCAGCTATTACAGAACATATCTGTTATTTGCTATGGTAGCAAGTGGGCGATGTTGTCTTGATTAATGAGTAATATGTTTTTCTTGGGAGTAATTACACCACCATGAAATGAAAATCCTTTACCCTTCAACAGCAACCATTAAGCTTGTTTTAGGTTTTGATGCCATGTAATGGACAGCCAAACTGCTTTGATAAGGCTTATATAACATTCACCGGGTATTATGAATTGATTTCTAGGAAGACTTTTCGTACAATATAAGAAATCCTTAAGAAACCGAGGAGACATCTCATCAGATACAGGCATACAGAAAGCAAAAACACAGTAACCATCTCCAGATGTTTAACTAGGGCTAAGATTAAGCACAAGATCTTCTATTCAAAAAATCATTGTAGTGGTTTGAAATTTTCTTTAAATTATAGGTACATACTAACCTAATCAGCTCTCGTGTTCAAAAAATGACTGTAGAGCGACAAATAAATCAAACCAAACCAGAAAGTCATTGTTCTACCACTAAACAATGGTAGACCTAGTGGCAAGATGGGGTCCAATTTTTTTTTGTTTGCATGAAATCAAGTGTACCAATAACGCACCTTAGCAAAAAGCAGATCATAATCAAATAATGCTGAAATGTTAAAATTCACAACTAAATATAGTAAAATAACGAAGATTTTGAAAAATTACTTGAATTTCTACACTTGAATATCCCTTTTGTGTTTTTTGAAGTCATGATTCTATTTTTTGATGTGATTTATATATGACGTTTCCTTCTCTTTTTTCTGCTGTTTACATATGTTTTATATTTGATGTTACTTAGTGATGTAAATATTTGCGTTATTGTGTTAAAAATATTTGTTCCCTAAATATTTAGCAGTTTTTACACAAAAAACAAATTTTACAAAATAGTCAGAACGCAATCATTACATAGATATGAAAGATTACAAAATTAATCTTTCTCATGAAGTCTCATGTTTTGTATGAGAAATTTGAGAGTGTCTAATTTAATAAAATTAAATCCCTTATTCCTTGTTTTACAAACGTTTATGAATTAGCGCCGGCGCCGAAAGCAAAATATATCTGTTTACAATCCTTAGATAAGTGACGTACAACATCATGTATGCAACTGTAATAATAACGTAATTTTATCATTAATAGTTTTTTTGTTTTTATAATTAAATTTTTAACGGGATTTTAAGAACGCTTTTATAAGTAAAAAAAAGTAAATAGTTATTGTTCTGAAATCTTGATTAAAATCAAATGCAATTATTATTCTTCAATTAGAATTCCGATTATTTTTAGTTATTGCTCAAAACTGATTGTATTTACCATACATACCATATTATACCCGTATTACTAATTTTGGTAGTCAATAAGGAGTTACCATTCGCGCAATTCACGAATAAATTATCTTACAGGATTTATCACAATGAAGAAAAACAATAAGTTTATGTATGTTGGTTAAGTTGTAGAATCAAATCCTTGTACTTGAAATCACCTAATTAAAATAAGCATATTTTCAAAAATCTTAAGTTGTTAAAGAGCCTGCACAAGATTATATTTTCCACCATGGAAGAGTTTATAAATAAAATTAAGTTTTGTAAATTGATTGTGTTTTGTGTCATGAGCAAAACGCGCGTGACAGTTATTATATGCAGAAGGAAACAGTATCCAAGCGCTATGAGAAACTGCAGTTCACTTCACAAGATCACTACGTTCTAAGTATAGGCTATAATCAACAAAAACTGGGGTATAGATCGGCATATCATTTAGAATTGCTGTTTGACGGCCCATGTGCTAAAAAAAATACAAAAACCTTATATCACATCATTCGTTGCAATCATTATTGATTCCTCTTTTAATAAATAATAATGCCATATTTCATGCAATTCATGTTTCAGAGAATGTACTTGAAGATGACATAATATAACCTTCAGAGCAGACAGCAACTTCTTTAAACCTAATTCCGATTGAATATATTTTAGATTCACTCGATTGTATTATCAGAAGGAGTTCACTTCCATAAGTGGATTAGTGTTTGCGCAGCCTCAATTGCTATTTAAGCTTCCTTATGATGAAAGTTGGTATGTTTATGAAAGGATTCCGACGATGTCATGCTCTTGAATAATTCTCAGCATATAGAAGTAAATTTATTTTTAGTGAAATAAAATTATTTTGTAATTAGAAGTATATTTCATTTTTCAATAATTTAAAATGATAAATATTTCTTTGAAATCCCGATCATTACCACTGCTGTACAAGATAGCGTCCAGCGATCTTTTGGGTGGAATTGCAGACCGCAACTTCTATATATGGTGCATTTTTTTATGTCCTATAGTAGTTGCAGGTGGGAATTTTGAAATTTTCAGTTGGTTGAATCAAGACGAGTTTCGGTTTTAATATATTCCGAGAAGCAAGATGTTAATATTATATTCCACTAAAAAGTTTATTTCAGTTTGCTAAATGAGAACTTAATTTAAATTCTACAAAATCTATAGTGACTGGTATGTAATTGAAATTTTTTCACTAACCTTTAATTTATTGATTATTCTGACTAATAGGTCACGAGGTTGTTATGAAACAAACTAATGACTCCGAATTTTGAAAAAACAAACACATTTAATTAATTAACAAAGAAACAAAATTACAAAGGAGTCATATCTGGGTTCGCTAACATCTCTCTCACGTCTGCGTAGCGTACAAAGAGTAAGCATCAATGTTACAAAGAAAAAAACGCAGCTTCTTCAGACTGTTCCTGGTACCAACCATCTCCTTACTCACCCTCCCCATCAGAGGTACTCCAAATCTCAAGTGCTGACTATGAGACATTCTTTACAAGGTATTCGTCTGCTCTAATTGGTTGGTCATTTGTAAAATCTTTGACAACATAATTAATTTTTATAATCTTAAGAAATACTTAATAAAGTTTCCTCCTTTATAGAGTATTTTTTTTTTACTTTATTTAAAATTCAGTTATTTTGTACAGATAAATTAGCATAGATCAGTTTTGGATTAGTACTGGGTATTTTGCTTTTAAAATGTGTCGTTTGGATGGTATATACGCTTTGTGTTTTATTTTTGGGGTATGTTTGCACATTTTGTAGATATAAAATTTTCTTTTTGATATAATGATGATAGTATATTTAACACATTTGGTTACATGGAAACATGGCTGAGTATGATGCAAACCCAGGTGTAATTTTTAAATTTGTTTTCTTATCCTTTATAACTATGAAAAAGAAATCAAATTATTTTTCTTTGCTGGTTGAAAATTTTCTGTTTTTTCATTATTTTTAACTAAATTATTTATCGGTTTTTAACTGAATTATTTAGAATTTTGTCACCTTTTAATTCATTTGTATCTGAGTTTCTCGCCATTTAATTTTGTCTGAAGTTGTGGAACATTTACATCCTGAATATCAATATTTTTCTCGTTGCATTTAATGTGTTTACGAATGCATTATATTAATTTAATGTTGGAATAGAAAAAGCAGGCGGCTTGGTTACGGATATAAATTTGTCAACTATAATAGTTATCAGTTCTTATTTTTTTTTCATTTCTAATTTCGTGCAACATTCCTGTTAAATTGGTAGCCTAAAAAACTGACTCTTTCTATGCCTCAAACTAATTGTAGAGGGGGCGGAAATGCAGTTCCCCGCGACATTGTCTGCTGACTCAGATAACCCTGAAAAGAACAACCATCTGAGAGTGCAGCTGCCTGTATTTTTCTCGTTATATCCTGTCTCCCGGGAAAGAGGAAGAATGGCTTGCTATATCTATTCAGGCGAGCAGGAATAACACAGATCAATAATGGATTTGTGAATTTAAAATATTCTTAAACCAGTAACAGTTGCATAGGTGATCTAATGGTGAAAACGATGAACCCTGAAGAATTTCTGTGTAATTTCTGTTTTTTGAGGAATGTTAATGAAAATCATATCGGTATAACACCATCAATACTTTTTTATGTTATTTATTTATACATAATATACAAACAGAAGCAAGTGTAATTTGTTCAATTGGGATATAAGAATCCGAAACATGAAAATTAAATAAAAGAAAATACATTATCGCAAATTTCTGACTTATAATATTCAAATGGTTTTGGGGATGTTAATTCAACTGAAATGTTTGTTAATTAAACGTGTAGTATTACGGTTGTCTTAGTTTGTCAACAATTGAAATTAAAAAATGGAGATTTTAATATATTTTATTGTAGATTATTAAAAGCGCTTTTTATCAGGAAAGAGCTGTGAAATTGTTGCAACGAAGGAATACACTGCAGTTCACAGCCCACAGCCACAAGGGCAGTTATTAATTTCAAAAATATGTCAATAAAAATTCAATTATAGTTATTTTTCATACGTAGTATTTAAAATTACTTCAATAAGAAGTTATTATATTTGAAGCAAAATTAAAAATAAAATTATATGCAAATAAAGCAAACAAGCCAAAAATATTCTAGTAAACAATTATAAAGATACACAGGATATGTAATATTTAAAGGGCATTTTAAAAAGACTTAATTTGTTACACCACTATTTCTTTGTATACATTTTTCGATCTTATTTGTCTTATTTTTTAATAAATTTACAAAGTAATTATAATTGTAAGTCCTTCTACGTAACACAGCTTACCAAGATATTCTTACCTAACATCTATGTTGAAAATTGCTTCCTATTAAAATGTTTCTTGAGAGTTAACCCCTAACATTTTCAATTGCATATAATTCATGAGAAGTCGGTGGCCAATTCAAAACATTTACTTTTTTGTTTAAATCGCGTTTTTGAAAACTTAGATGTGAGGTAAGATTACTGGAATATGAAGTTTAAATCTCCTAAGGAATAACTATCTATTGATAGGTACTGTTCTAATACTTCTTTATACGTTATAGAATTCATATTTTGTGGAACGAATTCTAAATCAGTTTTCTCACTAGGAGAAATTCTACTTCAAAATATGACAAAGTCTCACTTAAAAGAAGGATTTCAACCAACGTCTTTTCCTCTCCATAAGTCATATTAGTAAGGCTGTTCATTTTCTGACTTTCATTTCGGGTCTTGGACTCCGCTACGACAAGACGTGCCTAGCCACGCTCCACAGCTCTCCTGCTCTGGTACTGCACTTGTAGTAAATATTCCTTCAGGAAAACAAACAGCAGTTTTCACTGCTACCAAACCAGGGCTAGGGAAAACATAAGGGCTGGCTCATCGCTTTGATGTATCGCATGCCGCCTTGTCACCGGAGAGGGGAAGAGCGTGACGTCACTGGGCATCCACTGGCTGGCATTTTCTATGCTAGCTTGTGTCTGATCGCAGCTTTCTTATTCATTTTGGCTTCTTTAATGTTAATGTTTTCATTTTAAGCAAGAGTATTTTTTAAAGAGGAGAACATGACATCGTGTGCTGTTGCTACGTGTTCAAATATGTATCGAAATACAAAAGGAAAACACATAATATTTCATCGATTTCCAAAAGAAAATCAAATGCTTTCGAAGGAATGGGTGCAAAGATGTCGAAGAAGTGACAAAATCAACATCAAGAATGCTAGAGTGTGCAGTGAGCATTTTGATTTGAATGAATATATGGACGATATGCAAAATAGACTACTTGGTTTGCCAGAAAGAAAAATATTAAAACCGACGACTCTGCCTAATTTTAAGTTACCGGCTTTAAACATAATTCAAAATACTCCAAGAGAACAGAGACAAACGAGAAGATTAGTAGAAGCTATTGAAAGAATTGAGTGTGTGAGTCCACATATAAATTATGTGATGCAGAAAATCAATGTGATGGTGATATTAAGTGCCTTAAGTGCAATGAATATTTAAAAAATATAGAAGAATTGAAAAAAAGAATATTATGCGCAGAAAATACAGTGAAATTCCTTAAAAATGAGCAAAAAAGAAAAACACGGCTATTTCCGGTGACAGTTTTGGGGAGCATTTGAGCCAGCCCTTCTCTTTCCCTAGCCCTGTACCAAACGACCGATAGGTTAAAAAATTTAAATAACAATGGATCTCAGCAGGCTGTTATATACCGGACAGTCACTTGAACAACTGCAGAAAGCCATGAAAGATGCCGTGGATCTCAAGGATACAGAAATTGCTAAACTACAACAACATCCAAACTCTAAAGAAATCAAGAAAAAATCGAAATGTGGGACAGTTTGATCCAGTCGGTGCAACGTGATATGGATTATGTGAAGGCCAACTCCAGAGAAACGTTAAAACCAACTAGTGACGGTAGCTGTACTGTTTCTGATCTGGCATTCCCCCTCTTACAGTTAATGATAACTCTAGTAATAACGATAATGTTAATACAGCTAATGTTGCTGAAAATACTAACATTAAAAAGAAGAAAAAAAGAACCCTAAAAAAGCCAACAAAGGAGTTTGTACATCCAAAAAAAAAAAAAACAGCTAAAGTTACATCGCAGGAACCTCCTGTTCCAGTAACCACAGCTAACTCATACGCTCAACTTGACTCCGCCCAGGAGACCAAGCCGACCCCCGCTACAGCCCCCCTTGTTGAGGAGAAAATTCCGCCGGTACTCGCGAGATATGGAGAAGATCCAATTGAATTTATCCGTAAATTAAAGGAACATTTTAAATATGAATTTGAAACCAAAACTGCTGGAAGAAACCTCAAAATTTCAGTAAAAACCCCAGATGCTCACAGAGAACTCACTAAATTGCTCGACGACAAATCAATTGAGTACATACTCATAAAAAGTACAAACCAAAAACCGAAAAAATACGTAATTCGGGGTCTCCCCATTAAATCCAAACCGCAAGATATAGAAAATAACCTAAACCTAATAGGATTTCAAGTGTCCAAAGGAAGCCAAGTGCTAAATCCCAGAACTAGCAAACCTATGCTTCTCTTCCTAATTACAATCTATTCTGAACCCGAAGGGGCTTCAATGTATAGAATAGACAAGCTATTCCACATTTCTGGAGTGACAGTTGAACACTACAGAGGAACCAAATCGGTGATGCAGTGTTTCAACAGTCAGCAATTCTTTCACACGGCTGACACATGCCATATCAAACCGAAATGTGTAAAATGTGCAGGAGCACATAATACCAGGGACTGCCCCCATGATAAAGTGGAAACACCTAAATGTTCCAACTGCCAGGGTAATCACCCTGCCAATTACAAAGGCTGCCCCAAATTCCCAAAGCCAAAATCTGCAAAAATAATTAAAACTAACACAGCTAGTAAAAACAGTGAAAAAACAAGCATAGTGAGACCTGGCGTCTCGTACGCGAGAGTCACCTCCCCCTCCCCCACTCAAGAAATAGAACAAACTCCTCTGATGAGCAATACTGGATTAACCGAAAATTTTTCAGACTTATTACTGTTAATGAACGAAATTAAAACCATATTCAAATAAATTCCAATTAAAAATCTTATTGAAGAACTAAAAGAAATTAAGTCCCCTATGGACAAGTTATTCAAGCTAACCCAATACTTTCAAGATACTGAATAATTTATCTAAAAATAATTTTTCTTAATTTTTAAAAAAAACCATCTATCTAATTATAATATTATCCCACTATTAATTATCATACTTCTAATAAATTCTATCAACATTAATATCAAAATTTAACATAATAGAACTAAATCTTTAAACAACTAAAATTCTTAAATAAGCCCCGCCTACTCAAGTTTTAACAACCAATAATATGGCAGCCGGATACATAAGAGAATTATAGCTTACCAGTTCATTTCCAGCTCCAGTTGAGGGTGAGGGTCCTAGGACCCAGGTACCTCGAGAATCAGGCTGAGCCCAGCCGAAAGTGGATTAGTAAGGCTAAAAGCATCGGGTTCATCTATTTGAAGCGTTTTCTCATAAGAAAATTAAACTTTCAAAATTAATATTCCCTTGCGTTCATTTAATAATGATTTCTTTTCATAAGAATTAATGACGCTTTTTTAAACGTCATTTTTTTATGTAAAGTAAAAATACAATTATTAAAATCTCTTAAAATAATTTTTTTTATGATACTTCCTTGCAATTTGTCTAGAAGATACATTTTTCAGAGCAACAAAGATGAATTACAGGCATTTTATCGAGCGAAGTTATGATGGGTTTTTTTCCCCTTTTTTGTACTTTATATTCGCTATTTTCTTTTTAATTCGTTTTCAACAGGACTCGTACACGTTTTTAACTTTGTGCTGCTGAATTTCGAATTGGATAATCTCTACTATGCGAGTCCATATATACTGAATTTGAATTTCGCTTAATTCAGCTCTATACGTGTCATTTTCTTACATTTTTTTACCTATGCTCAAGAAAATAAAAAAAAAACGCTTGTTTTCTCAAGAAAATTTAAATCAATATTTTTAGTGAAATAAATCTGCCTAAAGGAATTTCAAAAAAAGTCTCGATATTCATGGGTCGAAATTTATGACAAATATTTAAAAAATTATAAATTAATTGTTAAAAACTGTAAGGTTTATAAGAAAATTTAAGGTATATGATGTATAAAAATTATGAGGAGAAAATACATAGTAATGATGACCCATCTGTTTTTAAAGAAGTTATAACAAGATTTTGCTTTGATAATCATTACAACGCGTTTAAACATTGTCATTGCGCGTGTTTGTACTAAAAATAAAACACAACGGTCGATATATTAGGAACTGCAGAGTAATTGCACTTTTGCATTAAACTCTCTTATGTATATATTACTATGAGAGTCTTATTAACACAGTAATTTTTACTTTAAATGTACATCTTTAATAATTTTATCTTTTAAGTATAAATATTTATTTGATGTTTCACATCTTTTTTATATAGTAATTTAAAAAAGATGTGAAACATTGAATGAAAATTTAAAAGTAGGAAAAATTTTAAAATTAGGAAAAAAACGTAGAAACAAAAAGTAAAAAGTAGGAAAGAAACGTAAATATGTAGTTATTATATTAGACCTACCGGAAAGTTCTGTCCATTGAAAGATAACAATGTTGTTAAAATCAATGTTAGAGAAAGATCTTTTTCTGACAATATCGGAAATCTCAGAAAGTATTCAGCTCAGTAAACTATTTCGGATCATATTCGGAAGATAGGATTGGTTTGAAAAAATACAAAATGGATGCCACATGAATTACATCAGAAGATGATCGAGTCATCATATCCCTATCTCTGCTTATTTGGGACAAAGTCGAATCCTTCTTGAACTGGGTGATAACTGGGGATGAAAAGTGGATTACCTTCGAAAACATCGTATGAAAAATCGTAGATTGTGCGGCAAACTTAGCCCTTCCAATTCTAAAACAAATTTGACTCTGAATAAGAGAATGTTGTGTATATGGTGGGACATTTGAGGACCAATATGTTATGAGCACTAAAAATTGAACGAAAAGCTCAACTCAGAAATGTATTGTCAACAACTGGAAAATTTAAAGGCGGCAGTCCAAGAAAAGAAGCCTGCGATGTTCCAAGAAAGAGTAGTCCAAAAAAAGAAACAAAGAAAATGATTCGTTCAAAAAAATTGCACAACTAGGCTGCGAAATTCCGTCACATACACCATAATCCCCAGATTTATCCCCCCCCAACTATCACTTCTTTTTATCCTTACAAAATTTTTGAAGGGTGAAAAATTCACAAATAAAGCAGACAACAATTAGGCATTGTTTCCATTTTTCGCATGAGAAAATGAAACATTTTACAAAAATGATGTACATAAATTGCCTTCACGCCTGCAAGAAGTAATTAATAACAATGATAAATGGCAATTATATTATTTAATAAAGTTTATTGACGTTATGAAAAATTTTTACTTTTTGTTTTATTCCAAAAATGACAGAACTTTCCGTTAGGGCTAATATATATATATATATATATATATATATATATATATATATATATATATATATATATATATATATATATATATATATATAAACCGTTATAAAGTTGAAAGCTTTTCCGTATGCGAGTATTATCAAATTTTTAAAACACAAAATTTTGACTTCTTTACAAAAGCATAAAATGATAAATATCCCATCCATATTCCCACTGACAATTCGAAGAATGTATTCAAAAAGTTTAATCATTTTTCAAAGTAGATATAATCGGAATAGGATAATATGTAGTTATCAATTGTAAATTATGTATGCCATTTGATAGGTGTAACAAATTTGGAAAAATTAAAAAACTAATGTTGAATATTTCAGAAGTGAATGTATCTTGTAATTAATGTCATGTGTTGTTTGTAATAGTTTATTAATCTTACACTTTATAACTTTATATGCTAATTTTATTAATATCATACTTAATTATTGTATAATTATGAATATAGTTTATTTTTGGATATTTCATATGATTCTGTGCTACTTGGTGGTCAGCTATATAATGATTTAAATTTTAATTGTATTACATTGCAGTTTATTTTTTAGTTAGTATGATTTTATAAAACACACTTATTTATTATTTCAGAATATGCAAATAAATGTAGGAATATATTGAAATTTCTTTTTTTTAAATTTTTTACAGTGTTTGTAGTTTCAGCAACAAAGACATGCAACACATCTATCCCTTAGTCAAAGTGAAACATTTGTAATTTTATCGAACCATTTCCTGTTTTTGCTTGCCTCTTTTATGTGTATTTCAAAAAATCTTCTCTAAAAGATTTTTTAATTAACCATTTAGCGGTATAAAAAGGAATTGGTTTACCTGCTATTTTCGATATTTTGGTTGCTTTCTTTGCCAGGAAATCAGCTTTTCATTTCCCAGGGGTCCACAGTATGTTGGTAAGCACTGCAATGCAACCTCTTTATGTTTTTCAATTAAATCATTGAGGGCTAGAAGAATCTACAAAGTATCAGCTGACGCAGGAACCTTAGAGGAAGCAATGGTCAGGAGGGCAGCCCTAGGAATCTGACAGAATAATAGCCCTTGAAAAATTTTCAAACCGACATTGATTGTTACAGAGCGAATTGAATAGCTGAGATCTCGGCATCAAAGGTGGTTTCCGAGAGGATTATAGAATGCAAACAACTTATCAAAGACAGTAGTTCTAGCACTGACATAAAAATATATTTTTATATCATTGCTAAGGCTGGTGTCTTTTGTAGCTGTTCATTAAGTTAAATCATGAAAGTAAACTTATGTATAATTGTTCCTTTATGTTTTTATAGTAATCATTGACTTTTTAAGTTCTGTTTTAAAAATTTTATATTCATTTACTCATTGTAATTTTAATTTTCTAGAATTTGATTTATTCCAAACTTTTAAAACATTCATTTTGTTCATTTTCAGACAAGTAAGTTTTTCTAAGACTCCTAGTAGCATTCATGAATGCTTCCGGTTCATAAGAATTTGCAGCAGTTGAATCAAATAAATGAGTTCTCTTGTAATAGTTATAATGCAAATTAACAATATTAGCTCACATTTTCTAAAAAAAATTCCTGGAAGAAAAAGTAAATGTATTTAAAACAATTTGAAATGGATCTGGTTTTAAATCTGATTTTATCCTTCACTAAAAATTAGCTTTCGTTTACACCGACAAATAAATCAATACATCAAACTTCTCCTTCGCACTAGGTACAAAAAAGTAAATAAAAAATAAATAAATAAAAGGCTAAATCAGTTTTAAGCATTAAAAACTGAATATAAAAATTACTATAAATGTCTGAACATCGAGGAAAATTATTATATATACTGCCGCGCGCGGATTATTAATTTCGACAGTTTAACCAGCACACAAAATACTAGATCTGCTGTAATTAATATGTTTGGGTAGAGCGAGAGTTGGCGATACATTCATAACTTTAAATTTGAATTAAAAATATTTCATTCAGTTAATATAGTTATTATAAAATCATATTTCCGTATATAATGAATAACAAATTTCTTTGCAATAATTGTTTATCAAAAACGAATTTTATATAACTTACAATAATTCTTGAAATTATTTACCTTATTTTATAAGAAATATAAATCAAAAATTAACTAACTCAAAGTAGGAACTCGTCAAAAATTAGTACTGGTTATAGGAGTTAATAATTTATAAATAAATTAACTATTTCTATAATTAGCATTGCAGTGAAATCAAAGCATATAATTTTACGGTATATAGCATCTTCTATTTTTTTAAACTAAATGATAATTTTCTCAATTATCCGGAAAGTATTTTCACCAATCTCTAAAATCAAAGTTTTCAATCAAAATTTAAAATTTTCTATAAAAGTCTAAGAAAGAAAATACTTCCTGTCGCAAATAAAAATTGTTCATGTGATAAATAATACAATACTTTTTTTATATAATTTAAATGGCAACAAACGATATTTTTTGTTATCAATTCGATTATAAGCATTGTATTGAAAACTTAAATGCTTAAATAAAAGAAAACAAATTAACGTAGATAAATTGATGTAGATAGTATTACTCTAAACTCTGATTTCAAAAATAATCACTGATTAATGTTGTCATCTTGAGATGTTTAAATGTAAGATAGTTAGATAATGTTAAATGTCTAAAAGTGTGTAAGTTAAGTGAAAGGTTACAGATCATTTGTGTTTCAATCTTCTTCATATAGTGAGATTTTCTATTTTCAAAAGGCATACACTGTCAACTACAACAATTCGGAATATCAATAACAATTTTTTAAAACAAAATATAAGATTCATAATATATTCTTTTTAAGTTTTATTTTCAGTAATTCAGAAAGAAATTACGAAATTTTTTCTTCAAAAATCGGAGAAAACTGAAAGCATTAGACAACAGTAGAACAATGTCATCCTGCTGAGTGCGTGGGTATCCAGGAAGAAACCTCTTGGAGAAACTGAAACTGTCTAGATAGCCAGGAAATTAAGCTGCACTTGTGGGGTTGCCAGAAGAACAGTAAAAGGCGAATTTCATTCGTCGCCAACTGAGGGCGACGTGACTAAAAAAAAATTCTTCGTCCTTGTAATTTCAACTGCTAAATTAATTCAGCGCCGCATTAGATGAGGGTTCTGGACGTGTACACTTTAAGGCAGGGAAATCAGCTGAAAGGGGAAACTGGAAGTTTCCCCATTCTTTGCGGGACAATTACAATTTATCAAAATCTGAACGTATTTTGCATACAGATTTTCTTTAGTATACTCTGAGAGATATCTTTTTTTCTGAGTATTACAAGTATATTAATTTTTACAGCAATGTCTGAAAAGGGAAAAGTAATACAACCCAAAGAACGAAAGATAATTTACAACGTTTTGAGTTTCTTTGAAAATGAAGCACATTCTGGTAAATTATCTATTCCAATTCAACAAGCTCAAAAGAGAGCAATTGCAGCAACTGGAGTTTCAAGATCAACGGTTGCTAGAATAAAGAAAGAAAATCTAATCTCTTCGGATGTAACACCACCTGGTAAGCGAAAAAAGCCTCAAAAGAATCGTAATATATTATTAAATGTTGAAGAGTTGGATTTATGCGTAATTAGAAGAACCTTAAACGAGTTCTATGCTTGCCAATCAATACCTTCTCTTAAAACTTTATTGCTTGCGGTGCAAACAAAAATTAACTTTCCATGGAAGAAAGAAAATCTGAGGAGATTGTTGCATAAACTCGGATACCAGTACAAGCGTTGTCAAGATAGAGGAACAATTGCAGTAGAAAATCCATATATTGTGCGCTGGAGATATAGATATTTACGCGAAATAAAAAAATACAGAAATAATAATAGAATTATCATTTTTTTAGATGAGACCAGGGTAGATAGTTACATAGGTTTCGGAAAACATTGGCAGATTGAAAGTAATAAGGCCTTAATTAAAAGAAATGAAGAAGACACTTTGATAATGATCCATGCTGTTAGCAAAGATGGTTTTGTGCCAGGAACAACTTCATTTCAATCTAACACTGCTGAAAGCTATTATCATAAACAAATGAACTTTGATATTTTCTTAAAGTGGGTACAGGAGAAGCTTTTACCTAACATTCCACTTCATTGCGTGATCTGTATGAAAAGTGCTCCTTATCACTTTAAAATGTTGAATCCACGAACATCAGATTTTGTCTCCAGAGAAGAACTCTTGAAATGGTTAAGAGAAAATCAAATCCCCCATGATCTTAAAATGAGAAAAACTGAACTTTACGATCTAGTAGCTGCAAACTCGCCCCCAGAAAAGAAATATTGGATAGGCGAATTTATAAAAGAAAAAGGGTATGATGTACTGAAAATACCACCATATCACGCCGACTTAAATCCGATTGAATTTTCTTGGGCTGACGCAAAAAGATATGTGCGGGAGAGGACTTTCAGTGCCCCTCTCAGCTTTGAAACAATGAAACACTGCATTGCTAATGCCTTTTCCTCGATCTCAAATGAACAGTGGAAGAAATATTATGAGCGCGTATTAGAATACGAGGACAGTTATTGGGAATTAGATTACTTGGTTGAAGAAAATATCGAACAATTATCGTTCGTGCTGGGTTCTGAATCATCCGATGAGTCAGATGCGAGTGAAAGTGCAGAATCCGATTTTGAATGTGACAGCGAGACAAATTTAAATGAAGACGAAGTACCAGAAAGGAAAATCGAATGTAAGTAAATACTTTTATAAATTTTAATTTAAGAAATGCTATTGCTGTTTTTATTTATATACTATTGGAAAATTGGAGATTTCGTTGTATAAGTAGTTTTTTTTTCCATCGAAAGCGTGTATATTTACTACTAAGTGTGGGAGTGATTTGAGAATCTATCATTTTTTGACATCACGTAAGGCTGCTGTGAAAGTATTTGAATATCCACCGCAGCATTGCCTTCCTATAAAATGTTTCATAGAAAGTCAGTCTTACTCACGGGCCACAATGGAAGACATCCAGAAGGCACCCATCCCAACAGACATGCATACAGAAAGAAAGAGCATAACATCCTCTCCCAATGTTCAGCAATGGTTAGAAACGATATATATATATATATATATATATATATATATATATATATATATATATATATATATATATATATATGTTTAAAAAATTTTTTCTCATTCAAAAATAGTAGTCAGCATTTCCCTGCTTTATTGTTAGTTCTTATTTCTGAAGAAAGTCATAAATATTTTTTGATATTTCATCTCCTAATTATTTTTCGTGCCTGAAAATTATATTCTGGTCAATATTCTGAATTTCTCTCTCTGATCTTAAAACGTAGAAAATAATATGACTCTTTAATTATATTGTTTAGCTTTTACATTATTATTTGAAAATTATTTAATATAAAAGTATGAAAATTATGATATAATAATGATGCATTCATAACTTAAAAAACTAATCGAAATTTAAGCTGATGATTAATTTATTTCACATTGATGCGTAAGATTTACGATATTTGACTAATCAATTATTCCGATATTCGACAATATTAATTACACATATTTCATTATTAAACTAGTTTTGATACTTAGTTCGCGTTTTGGAAGGAATATCCAAATATTTTAAACTATGTCCAAAGTTTAGATTATAGAGCGCCATATTCCATCAAAGTTCATAAACTAAAGTTTATAACGAAGCATTTTAAAATTTATAACAGTAATGATAAAAAATAAAAATATTAGGCATTATTTGAACAACGGTTACTGGAAGTAAGGATTCAGTTTTTGGAAAAGTTTAACTAAATAAATAATAAGAAAGAAATAGAGAAATCTTCACTGATATGTTGCATATACTAATATGACTTTCATTAACACAGCTAAAATAGAATAGAAGTTAATGAAGTGCCATTATAAATAAATTAATATTTTATTATGATTAACAAGTGTACTATTCTGTGTGAATTATATTAAAATATTTGTTATTAATTATATTATTGTGTTTGATACTTCTGAAGACAACACGTATCCTTTATGGCGCGTATAATCTATCATTTGACAAGTTGAAAGCTTTTGATGTCTTACTTTTATGCTCAGTTTATTCCAATAATAGGAGTTGTTTATTTGGCGACACTGCAATACACAATAGTCGAGTTCTCGCGCGATATATCCCCTCCCAATTTTCTCCGTTCTTGAGAAAATAAATAGAAAAAGAGAAAAAAAATTCATATTCTTTTCCTTCCCTATTTTTTCCCTTTATTATTTTTTTAACACCATTCTTATGAATATAAGATTTCTTTAAATTGCATAGGGTATGACAGAATACGTTTAATATCATTTGGGTTTGATTTAATCGTGCAGAAATAAAACAGTAAAATTATGTATCAACTTGAGATTTTATTTAAAAAATAGTTTATTTTACTGAATTTTCGTAAACCATTAATGAATTGAAATAAATGCATTTACAAAGAATCATGATAATTGTTTCGTATTATTAAAATTAATCACATTAATGGCTCACTTTAAAATTAAATTTGTGATTATTCTTCATATAAAATAGCATTTATGTATTTGTAATATTTACCCAAGCTAAAAATTATATTTCATAATTTATTATAAGAATTTCAGTTTATACAACAAATTTTTCTCATTGTATTTTCATTGTTGATGCTGCCATCTTTTGGAGAAATATTTAAAGATAAAATAAATTAAATTTCTTCTGTTTATCAACTGACATTTTTTTTTTTTTTTTTTGCTTTTAATATTTTCCTTCTGTTTACAAATTTGCGTATCATCGAAAATAATAAATCTATAGATTTGAAAGTGAAGAAGTATTTCTTTTCCTGTGATGAGAAAGCGAAAAAACCATTTTGTTTGCCTAAACGTATGAAAAATATTACATGGAAATTACATCCCAAATTGCATGGAAATATTACATTATGCGTAATTGTAAGTGCTTAAAGAAATATATATATATATATATATATATATATATATATATATATATATATATATATATATATATATATATATATATATATATATATATATATCACGCTCACACATATAAGCACGACCATGTGAGAAGAATGAGCTATCTAGTTCTTGCAGAAAAGAATAGCTTTAAAAGCAACATAACTAAATGTTAGCTTTAACAATTTATTTTCTTGATTAAAATAAGCTTCCTTATTTGTTATATCTGAGGTTGGCACTATAATGCATAAAAAATCTCACTCCATAGGTTTAAAAATTCATTCCTTATAACGTCATTTTCACAATATACAAGGATAAAAAAAATATCCACTTTTTTTAATATTTCATTTTGCTAAATAAAATTTCTTGGGATTTATTTTGGAGCACTTTCATACAGTTACTAATAATTCTTTTAAAATTTTTCTAATGAATTTGAGAGTAATTTGTATAACTCACACTCATGTGTACATGCACTTCCTATTTCATAACATTGTTCTAGATTAATATTTGTATACCAATAAGAATGTCGGTAAATATATGGGTTTGAAATTAGTTTTTCTTGGCTTATTGTCCATGAATTCTGGTCATTTAGATAGTAGCGGCTTTAGAATGACTAAGACCCTGAAGTAGAAATGTAAATTTTTCATGTGTTTGCAAAAGACAACTTTTTAATAAAATTCAGAGTTTAATTGATGTATTTTTAAAAACCATCTACTATAAATTTCGAGGTTACATATATTATACTATGTTATTTAATTTGCTTGATAAAGTTTGCTTTATTTCTTAAGTACCTTTTCGTAAATTATTTTTAAACCTACATATTTTATTTTTTTTAATTTTTTTATCAGGAATAGATTTTTTCAGTTATTTTATTTAACTATATATGTAATACTATCTATTAAAAAACTAATATCATATATATATGTATATATATATATATATATATATATTTATACAAATAAAAACTATCTTATTTTAAGTACGGAAGTTGTCACAGATTAAAATTTATATGGTGACTAAACAAATGTCTCAAATTTGAATTAAATTCTAGTGTTTAGTACTTGAGAATATCCCAAATAACAGAATCATTTAAAATATTTACATAATAAAATTAGTATGCACAAAAGCATGGCACAGTTAAGGAATATAATGTGAAGGCTGGGACCGAAATTTTCTTATAATTTTAGGTACAATGGAGTAAAATTTAGTTGTGACATAAATGACAAGCTCTTAATTTTGAGTTGTTTATTTTTCTTATTTATTTAAACTGATAGTATTTAAAATATATTTATTAGCATATATAAGAATTTATGACTATGGTATTTTTATACATCATCTTTCAAATGTAAGAATTGAGCAGACAGACTCATAATAAATAACGTCCAAATATCCTAATTTAAAATTGTGCAGGCCATAACTTTGTTTCTTAAATAATTTCATTTGAACATTTTCAGGAATTTCATCAATTAAACAGAAAAGAATCACGTAAAAATTTTATTGTAATTTTTTAATCATGTATCTGTGAATCTCATTTCAAATGAATTGACAAGCAGATTTATTTGCCCTGAATAATCCAGTCGTATGTCTACAAACTTTTCTTTCAACTTCCTCAAATAATCCCTTCCGATAAAATGATGAGTATAGCTTATCATTGGTTTTTCATGCCTTACATCACAAGCATGTGATTAAAGTTACAGTTGAATACGACAACAAATTTGGTTTAAAAATCTTAGTATATGGAATCTAGCTGTATTTTTATTACTTTAATTTAATATGTTTCTTTGCTTTTCATTCAATCTCATCATTTTTGATATTCAACAATGACTAACATTTATATTGATATCAATAATATAATTTTAATTAATGATAGGTAAGAACTCTAAAGGGAAAAAAGAAAGTTTCATTAAATAAAAATGAAATGGTTATTTTCTGCACTTTTCTTAATTCAAACTTTCCGGAAGAGGTTACAGAAAGTTGTTTTAAAATTTTTAAGCAGTTTTATAAGCAGTTGAAGCTTTATTTTAAAATCAATGTCTGCTTTTACAAAAACTGTATCTTTATTATTATATATTTTGTTAGGATATTCAGACAAACTATTAAATTCAATTAATATTTTTCTAAATTTTATTTGAATGACAAATATATTAAGTTGTTTGATTTTTTCCTTAAAGGAATGGGATTCTTTATATCAATTAAATTAACAAATATATTTTTAATCCTTGTCCATGATTTATCCACCATGTCACTCGACAATATATAAAACTATTTTAAGATTCATGTTTTAATACCTTAATAAATTGTCAGAGGTGTAAGCCATTGAAGGAATGAAAGCAATTGCATCACTTACTAGTTAATTGAGTGATCAATCTTAAAATTTTTTGCATGTAGTTGTGTATTGGTGGAAAACGCCCTGAGAACTTATTAAATATTTTATTCAATTAACTCCAAGTTAGCTTTTTAATAAACTCATGATATAATTTCGAAATCCAGTTATAGCTACAGAATCATTCGTTTTATTGTTAATACGCTAACAACGAAATTATGTACGGCACATAAAACCAAGATGGATAAAATAGCTTCAGTTGCTCCTTTCATTTATTTCTGTCCAATAAGACCTCAAATTACCTACATATTTCACCCGAGTAAACAAAAATAGCTGTGGTATTAGACTCATTAGATGCTAAAGAAATGAGCTTAATTTTGCTATCAGCAGTTTGTAGTCGCAGCCATTTTAACTTGAGTTTTGATTAGCGCTTGAATCTACATTTGCCTCATTAATATAGTTCAGTTAAGAGTATGGAAGAAAAGAATTTAAATTTATTACACTATCCGTAAACAGCAACTTTTCCTTCTCTGTAACATATTCTGAAGCGATAATCAAGTCAGTTCAATAAAATTTTGATGAAGCCAAGGGAATCAGCAAATTAATCTCGTCCAGCCCATAGGTAGTACACCATTAAGTTTAATTTTATATTTGTAAATTTAAAGTTTAATTTTTTCCGAATGTTTTAATGCATCTAAACAACATTCGCTTGTTTGGATTATGAGAAATCATTTCAACAAATCGCATCGAAAAAATACGGAAATTACTGGATCATAGACATCAAAAATTTGGCGAACATTATTTTAGGAGGAACAACAAGAGTTTTAATGGAAACATTTCTCCCTTAAAATTAACAATAAATAAAAATTTGTTACGAAAGTACAACTCGCTCATTAAAAATTCCCGATGTATTTTTCAAAATAATTTCGCAAATTCCAAAGAATTAGGTAAACTATATTTTGTTTTCAATTACTCTAATAAAAGAAGATTATTCATAAAATAACAAATGAGAAATAATATGTTTTATGTAAGGTACGTGCACAACCTATGGACTTCTGTATATACTTTCATTTATATTTAAAATAGTGTTATGTGTTAAGCACTACCATTTTTACTTATTTCATATCATCATGTAAAAAATATCCTATGGAAACACTATTTAATATTTTATAAATTTTATTTCAATTTTGTTATTTAAATATTTCAATTTTGTTATTTTTTCTATGAAGTCAATATACTTTTAAATTAATTTTCATTCCTATAGTTGTGATCACTCCTGATTGACTGGATTAGACGGGGATCATTTGTAAAGCTGAGATTCTGCTGCCTAGATCTAAAGGTACAATGGATCATTACTTGTTAACAGCTTTCCCAGATTAGGAAGAACTTCAAAAATGTACTTCTTAAGAAACTCCGAAAGTGATTTGCTTGAATTTAGGTGTGAACCTTATTCTGAAGAATATATAGAGCTAATTCAGAGGATTATCAATATAACGAAAATGATTAAATATGAATAATGTTTGAGCTATTATTTTTCAAAATAATTTCGCAAATTTCAAAGAATTAGGTAAACTATATTTTGTTTTCAATTACTCTAATAAATGAAGATTATTCATGAAATAACAAATGAGAAATAATATATGTTTTTATGTAAGGATACGTGCACAACCTTTAGGCCCAACCTATGGTGTAAAAACATGCTATGAGCTTTATCATAACAGTAATCATGTGAAACATTAAATATTGGCTTGCATTTGTTGCCTGCTTTTGAAACTGTGTAGTAATTAAGGGATATAACTTCCATCTCAAGCGCGGGTGTTTCCACTGATTTGGAATCTACTTCAAACTGTAGCTCCGATACGAATCAGCTTTGACACGAAAAAAATGTTATCTTTGTAGATTGGAAACAAATAAAATTTTGTAAAACCTTGACCTTATTTACTTTGCGCAGCAGAATAAAATTTCTTATAAACTTCAAAGAAAGCGCAAGTGTTTGTCAGAACTTCTGCTAGAGACATCATTAAAGTACTTCGTGTTTCTTGTGCTGTGGAATGAAAGAACATGAATGTACACTGCAGATGAATGAACATAAAATTCTTTGAGCTTTGAGCAAGGAGAACACAAATCAGAATGAAAAAAATCTATTCGATGCTACTGCGGAATTTGATAACAAAATAAGCCGACTCACAGTCATATATAATTATTAAAACCTTTGTATACTTTTGCATGAATAAGTTTGAAAAATAAATGAAAAAACAACAAATTCTGTAATTACTTTTAATCAGTATGTGGCTGCAAAATAGTATATGGTTTTAAGAATCATTATATTTCTCAATATGCTTTCGGAAATGCTTCTTTTAAATAGATATTGTTTAGTAAAAAATGTTAATCACGAAACCTGTTTATTATTTTGGATGGCGCATATATTTAGAACGGCAACTGTTGAATACAAAGATGTTTTGTTTAAAGTGTATCTTCATACATTTCTTTTCAGTGGGTTCACGGAACTTAGTTATTTGGTCAAAATAATTATTTGTTGAAAAAGTCATAAATGGATAGTACATATTTCAAAATTTAAAAATAAAACGTCTTTTGGTTTCATCTATATCCAAATGGGAAATTGAGATAAATGATTACTGGATTTCATTCGATGTGTTTAAACCATTTTTTGTATTAAGTCAGTGTTTTCATTTTAGACTCTGTTGTCAATTGTCTACGTATATAATATGTCCAGCATTATATTAAAAATATATAGATATAGAATATTTTATGTTTTCTTCATACATGTGAATTTATACTATTATTTTTATAAATTTTCTTGGGATTATAATATTTTTAGTTAATAAAACACATTAGAGATTTTATTGTTAAATTATAAATATGATTTTCTTTACTTGAGGCAAAATAATTAAATACGTTTTCTTTAATCAAAGATAGTTAAAAAGAAAATAAAAATACAGATATGAGTTCATCTTAGGATTTGGATAATGTGAGTGTGTAATATTAATAAAATCTTTGTGTGTGATTTGGTCATAATGAACTCTTTAAAAAATCTTCAATTGAGTTCAGTAAAATTCTTATTTAGGAATTGCTATGGCTATTTTGTATCTTAAAATCGTTTTATCATTGTTTTATTGAAGTGAGACTAAAATTCAGTCTTTCGTAATTTGGATACCAAATGAAAATTTTATTTTTTAAACTTGTTTTTGACTTTCCATGTAACACGTTTTAAATTTTCTGTTATTTCTTGTTCTGGAGTTTGCTTATAATTTGCTCAAACAATATGTACATATAAATTATTCAATTGTAATTTTTTTATTCCTGTTGTGAAAATTTTAAAACAAGGTTTATGTACTTTCAATAATTTTTCCAGTTTAATAAAAATTAATTATAAAATTAGCAACAGTGGTTGTTACTTTAGCAAAAATAATTTTCGAAAAAAAGCTGATAACTAATTCTATACCATTTGTAAAAGAATCGAACGATCTTGTTTTCACATTCAATACAAATCATCAAATATCTCTTGTTTACAGATGGTGCTCTCAATGCTGCGATGAGATTATTTCACACCATTCTTCTCGACAACAAATCGCGTAGATTTTTCATATTAAAAAAACATATATTTCTCAATATTCCATGTAATTTATAAAAATAATCACGTACATTATAAAAACAGAAAACTGTACTTTTTGCATCAAAGTGGATAAGATTCTGTTTGCTGTTTACTTGCAAAATATGACAAATGTATAGTTAAAGAAAAAGAATAAATTGAGGGTGTATGTGGTTGATAAGCATTTGAAATTCCCGAAAATAACTATGACTTCATTTTTGAAAAGCAACTCAACCAGTTAGAAATCCATTCATGATTTTATTAAAAGAAAAGCGATAATATATCAGAAGCTCGTGCGTTTGCCTATCCATTCTTTTTGGAGGAACTATGTTTCTAGAAATCTTAAAACACAAACTGGTTTTATTCAAGCTGTTAAGAGAGAATCTGATTTTTTGAATGTGAGCTAAGATGATCAACTTTTACCTCCCCCCTTTTGTCCATTGGAATAATTGAATTTAAATATGACTTTTGATCTTATACAGAGTTAGTTATGAATCACTAATTTCGTTCTTAAGATCTTTTGTAAATGGTGACCATTAAAGTTCGTTAACCTTAAAAAGAATGGTTGCGTGTCTTCACTGATAGCTCTATGTTGGAGAAAACACACTGTCCTACAGCAGGTATCCACAGTGAGCTTTTTAGTTTTTACTTACCAATTAGACCTCTTACTACTGCTTTCGATAGTGAAATCAAAGCTATTGTCGTGGCTATTCAACAACTATCGATTCGCGGCCATTCTTTTGTAAGAGCCGTCCTATTTTCAAATTCTAAAAGTGTGCGCTTCAACCCTTTTTGAATAATCAAACTGTCTCAAAGAATTTTTGAAAATAGACCCTTGCTTAAGGCACTAGCTCACAGAATTTCATTCCAATGGATTTCCTCCTCATTGTGGAATTACTAGCAATAAAGAAGCGATGCACTAGTTAAGGGAACTTTGCTGGAACGTATAAATCGTCCTCTTTCTTTTCACGAGACTAAATTGTTTACAGTTCTTCTAAGGGTCAGGTTAATAAACAGGGTATGATTCAATACGCAAGGAATAAGTGATGGAAGA
This sequence comes from Latrodectus hesperus, assembly GCA_037975125.1. Classification (NCBI taxonomy): domain Eukaryota; kingdom Metazoa; phylum Arthropoda; class Arachnida; order Araneae; family Theridiidae; genus Latrodectus; species Latrodectus hesperus. The sequence continues at coordinate 51,044,952 of CM075859.1, read as the reverse complement.
TTCTGGAGCAGGAGAGAAGTGACTGTTTACAGGACCAACTCTATACAATTAAAGTGATAGATTCCCAAACTGTGTTTTGTGTGCCTCTAATCAACCACAATGATTTTTGAGCACTTAAATAATTGTACCGTACTTCCTCAGTATGAGAACATTGTCCGGAAATATTGGAGGGTGTGTAAACTACTGGTTTAAGCACTAATGTTTGGCATTTGTAAAATAATCTTAATCTCACACAAATAGCAAGGGCTTTTCACGATTTTAAATATGTGGAGATCATTCTTACAAAAAAATTTACACTGGAATTCTTGAATGTGTGTTTTAAATGATTTATTAGATAATTACTGTTTTTAAGAGCATCTTATATTTGCCATTTAGATTTAAGTATGAATATTTGTCCATTAGATTTTTCTTTTGTTGTCACAATTTCTAATGATATATAGTCCAAGTAATCTGATATTATCATTTATAAAAACAAAGAGCTAAAATATTTTTAAACAATAACAAATTAGCCCAAAAAGTACTCAATTCACAAGACACTCATTGTAAGATGTACACTCAGTTAATGCAAGAATAACACCATCATAAAATGTGGGGTGATAACTTTATCAGTTGGTTGTATAACCATAAAAAGAATATGGATATTGATAAACAAAACATAGTTTAAGTTATTTATTTCTAATCAAGGAATAAATGCGTGGTTGACTTTTTACATATATTTATATGCTGACTTGTACTTTCATTACCATATATTGGTTTCAATTCTGCCTCTTATAGTGCTGAAAAAGGTAAAATTCCTAATATACCTCGATATTGAAAACACACATACATATTAATTTAAATTCTATTGCGAAAGTAGAATGAACATTTCAGCAACTTCTAAGAAATTTTCCTTCTTTCTTAAAAGGTAATTTATTGATTTTTTTAAAAGAAACTGTTTTTTTCCCTTTATTTTGAGTGAATAACAAAAATCTAGAGAAATAATGAGTAATGAAAAGTTGGGATTATTGCTTTTATTTAAAATATCTGGTTTCTTTCTTTTTTTATGTTGACATCTTAATAAGAAACTCTAGTGTAAGATTAGCTGTCTGAATTTTGTATCAAACATAGAGGTTAAAAGGAATTATTTTAAACTTATGTATCACAAATGTTTTGTAATTAACTTTACCTTAAAATGGTGATTATAGAGATTGTTTTAACATCAATTCAGATCTTTATTATAAATTAAACTAAAAAATAGTGCATCACCCCTATAGCTTTTTGTACAATATATGTAACACAATTATATACCATTATTGTAAATTAAGTAGAAATTATTTATGCATTTCACTAAAGGTAAAATTATGTTGCCTCTTTTGTGGAGAATTTTGTTTAGTGTTAATAAATGCTTAGTAAACTTTTAATTGACATACTTATTTTTTTTAAATTTGTATCATATTATATATATTAAAAAAATCACACACAAACATTTTGAGCGAAGGTTTAAAATATTTGTAGAATTAGAAGAATGCTCCAGATCTAGTTAATCCAACTAAGAGATATTTTATAAAATAACACAATTCTTAAGCTCAGTATGAAACTATAAAAAATATATATTACAATACCAGATGTTGATTTTCTGTAACATAAAAGACGTTCACAATATTTTTATTTGTTCACAAAACATCACACTGAAAATGTTACTTGATGGTAAGAACAGGAATCAGAAAAGTAAAAATATCAGCCAGAATAATAAAAGCATCTATGAAATGCATAACATGGAAAAGCAATTTTTACATGCAAATAACAAATTGTAACCTGATGCTTAATGGTGTTGCATTTTTTGTGAAGTAGTGTGTCACGACTTTTGATTTTTTTGGGTCAATAGTAGATTAAGAATAATAAACTATTATATATTCTAAAATTAGAATATCCAAGTAAATTACATTTATTTAATTCCCATTATATAGAAGAAAACCCACTTTTCTTTAAATTCAAGAGTTTTAGCTAAACCTCACATCTCCAGATAAATCAGGGTCATAGTGAGGTTATCAAGCTGACTAATTTACAGAAACATATATACTGTTCTAAACAATTATGAGTTATTAAGGTTGGAATGAGAAAACCATGTAATTGAAAACTTTTTACAAGAATGAAACAGAAGAGATTAAAAAGGAAAATTATAACGTTTACAAAGTTAAAAATTCGAAAAATTAATTTATGACGTAGACAGCTAGATATTTTTGGTCAAGTGTAAAAAGGGACTTGCTGCATATATTTTCTGAAGAAAAAAATATTAAAATCAAGTGAAAAATAGTGAAGTGCAAGCAGTCTAAGGCTGTTTTAGGGTATTTCAACATCTACAGCGAAAATCGCTCAATAGCAGAGATTCTCACAGATAGTGGACTGTATTTAGTGTCACAAGGAAGGAAAACCAGAAAACTCCTAAACATCTACTTCAATACATGCACAAAATCTATCAACTATTCTTCAATGGCTAAGACTGAAGCTGAGACCTATTGCTCAGTAGAAAGTTACCTCTAAGCCATGTTGAAATTTTGATTTATGGTATTTAAATGAAATGCCTAATAATTTTGCAATTTAGTTCAAAACAAAATTAGCAAATTGATTTTATAATATAAGATAGAATTTTTTTATTTTTTACATTTTCAATAGCTGTTCACTGAAGAACAATAGTCTGAAGGGAAAAAAAATGTTTCTTATAATTATTGGATGGGTTTACATCATAATACAAATATCATTTAGAACAAATCACAAACTAAAGAGCTTTCTTCTAAAACTGTTTCAACTTTTTAACTTTATTATGCTATAAATCATATTTATATATTACACAATGACTAAATCATATTAACATAATGAGACAGTGTAATTTACTTAACTGAAAATTCGTTGTTTTTACAGATCTTTAAAAATCTCAACTAAATATAGAAAATAAAAAATTTATAAAAATTATGTTGCCAAATTATAAACATTTTGTTTTATTCTTATAGCTGGTTTAACTCATGCTTTTAGATCAAAACACAAGCAGTATTTAAAAAATACATCATTATAATGTTTAATATATTAGAACGATGATATTGTAATATTAGCATTCATCATAAGCCCTTTTTCTTTACTAATGCACTTACCCATAAGATACAATTCATGGGTTAACCTTCATTGAATGAGAGGACACATTTAACTTGTAGATGATCAAGAATTTGAGATTGCACATTTTATTAAGTTTTCACTTTGTTTTATGAGATTTAATAACATTTTCTTCATTTATATATACTGAAAAATTTTATGCCTTGCGACGTTAATATTTCTACATACTAGGAAATGGCTGTATTTGTGAAAGCAAAAGATAATTGATAGCACAAGTTGTTTCAAGTTAAATTTGAAGTTATTATTTTAAGAGTCAAACAATGATTTGCCTTGTTTAATAAACTAAAATAGGTTAAAGATGTTAAGATAATCAAGGTTAAATAGTTAACTGACAAATTTAAAAATATAAAAGAAAATTTTATTTATGAAAGTTAGATGTCAGTAGCAAATAAATGGAAATCAGATGTAAAATAAATTAAGGAAAAATATAATACAATCGTGATACTTGTGAAGTATGATTAATTTGGGTACATTAGAAAATGAGAATATTTCAAGAAATTAGTGATTTCCTTTGGAACTGTCAAAATTCAATACTTTGTAAAGTAATAGTTCACACTTACACTAAATGGAAGTTAACACAGAAAATTATAAATTTCTAAATTGATCACTTTTTATTATATAAAATTAGAAGAATCACAAATGTGTTTATTATTAATAGTGTACTTGGACGTTATTCTACAATAGAAACTTGCAGAACAAGACAATACTCAAGATTTGGTAAAGAATAAGCTTGCTGAAAAACATTCAGGAAATAAAACATTTTAAATGTGCTCATAACGTTCAAAGTGTCTGAATATTTGACAGTAAAAAAGAATGAAGTGAATGTATGTTTAATAAGAGGTATATAAGAGAAAACAGAAAATTTAGTGTTAATCAGGAGCATTTTTGTTACATTTTTTGTTTCTTGTTCTACAGTCCAAAAGTTATGAAACACCAAAATAACAGACTATAGCCAAAAACTATTAATCTTTACTTCAAAAGTAAAGTCTTTTCAGTCCGGATTTCAAATTTTATCTGATTTCATAAGAAGTCTAAAGCCAAAATTGCGATTTTACAAACAAAATTATAATCACTTCATTACCCAAATCAATTTATTCTTATGCGAGGGAAAGAAAGTAAAAGTAATTTGCAGCTGTCTTAAAAATTACAATAATAGTTAAAATTAATAAATTGCATTATATAGTATGTATGGAAAAGAGCAAGTCTACACTAAAAATTTCAAAATAATCGCGAATATAAATGAATTTATAGTACTTTATAATGTTTCATTTTGTATGCAAGTTAATTAACATTTTAAATAAATTATCGTTGTCATAGTTCACAATATGTGATCCTGACTTACGTTAACTATGCAATTATGAACCCTTAATTTTGAACTTTATTATTGTGTTTAGAAACAAAAGCAAGTATTTTACTCTTATATTACCACTCCAATTGAACAATTACCATTTTGTGATTCAGAAGTGACATTATATTGAAAAGTTCTACAGCATGCATATTATGCAGGTCAAATGTAAAGCAATATTTTATACATTTTAATCCAGGAAGTTACTTTCAAACATCACATTTTATTTTAAAAAACTTGATTAATAAAAAAGTTTTTTATACAGTATATAATATAAAATAGCAACATAAAAGGTCTACTTTAATTACATATAATACATATTTTTTATAAGTTCACAGTATTCTAGAACAAATTTTAGGCAATAATTAACATGTTTGCTATCAAGTAATATTGAATTACCTCTGATGATAATGCAGCAATTATAATTTGCAGAATACGCCAAGAAGTTTCAAGTAGCTTATTCAATACTTTAGTACAATATTAAATATTCCAAAAACAAGAATTTTCAACATAACTAACTTTTCACACACATACGCAATACTTTTTTTTTTAACAAATAACTTACTCACTTATCAGAATGTCTAACATTCACATTAAAAGGATAACAATGTTCTCCATTTAAACAGAAACAGGTTGTGGTGAACTTTGCATAGAACTCATTGAGCAACATTAAAATATGGCAAAATATCAAATTTGTCATATTCCAATAAAAAACGATTTATAACAAAGCTTGTACTTTGTTAATTGTGATAATTACCATAAAGTTTAATTCTTAACATTATGGATTATACAGAATCACATCTAATTAAATGAAAATATTGATGTGTAGAAATTTCAAAATGCTAATTATTTTTTAATTTAAAGGAAAAGTGCAATGATTGAAAATTAAAAAAGGAGACAGTATGATATTAATTGCAAAATAGAGAGAAGTGACTAGAATTTTTTGAAAAAAATTTCCAGAAAAATACTGATATCATAAACAATTATCTTTATAAATTTGAACTAAAAATTAATAAGCCAAAGAAAGAATGCATAAGTTTTTAATGAAAATCCAAATTATATCTATACAGTATTCTCTATAATCAGGTCATGTGTCACTTTCTAGAATAACTAGTAATTTAACATTTTCATATAAGCTAAGAAAATGTCTCTGATGGATATTAAGTTTAAATCACAGTACATAACACTTCCTTCCTCTCACTTTTCTCAGCCTATAATATATAGTTTATAAATTTTTTGCAATTATTTATAACTTACTAAACAGGTACAAAATATAAATTTTAAACTAAAACAAATAACTTTTATGATATTTAGATTGAAATAAATAAGATTATTAATAAAGAAATATCACATTGGCTCTGTAATACATAAAAGAAAATGAGATTCTTTCAGTAACTGAAAATAAAATGCATAGAAACTTAGCATTGCTCCCTTTAGTGAAAATTATTTTCTATGAAAAATAAAATATTCAATGCTTATTTATATATATATCATATACAAACAGTCTAAAAGCTTATAATCTTAAACACATAAATGCACTTTAAAACTAATGAATTAGCCAAATACTTGTTGCAATATTATTTCACTAACTTTGAAATGTATAATACAGTGTACATAATTAGTGAAACGTAATACTGTAATCCATATTTATGTTGAAAATTCAGCTTAATTTTGCTTTGAAATGATTTATTATACAGCTTGTTACTTAAAATAGATTATGTCACAATATAAACCACAGTTCTCAATCTAAAATCACTGAACTGATATGTTCTAGATTAAAGAAAATTCACTGCATATATATATATATATATATATATATATATATATATATATATATATATTAAGTTAGAATAAGACTAGGAATTTAAGCAATGGTTAATGAAGTTTATCAAAATCCAAAGCACTTTCATTACAAATAAGCAATTCCAATGAAACTTTCTTAAAGATTCTTGGATGACACAAATACGTAAAAACAAAAACAAATTTAGCATATATAGTTAATTCTGAAGCAGCCATTAAAATATTCTTTACATTGAATTATATATAAAATAGAGGCACATCAATTGAAACATTTATTGCCGTAGGAGTAATCTTCCCTCTCTATGATTTAAAATCTATTCCATATTTAATTACAATAATTTAAATATGTTTTGCAATAAAGCAATAACGTTTAAAGTATTTAGAATAAGAACTTTGAGATAAGAATACACTGTTTATATAAATTGTACATTAATTGAGGAATTTATTTCCATGAAGAATACAGTTCTTCATAAATTGGACATATTACGAAATTCTGTATGTATAAAATTTTTATAAATAGAATAACCAATACATTACTATTAAAAAATATAATTTTATTTGCACATTTAAATAATCATTGCATAGCACAAGACAAAAAATCTGAAAGCACACAATATAATATAAAAAAATTATTTACATGAGATGCAAAACTTTAAAAGTTTTCTTTCATTCACAGAAATAGTGAATACTAATAATTATAATAAAATAAGATTATAATGAGGCACACGTCAGCAACAAATATCAATGCAAAAACAAATATCAATGCAAATTTAAGCATTTTTAAATACTTAAAATTCATATCAAGTAATAGTTAAGCAGAGAAATATAAACACTAAAGTGAGACAATTGAAATTTAATCAAAATATTTTTAATATAAACCAAAAGCATTTCAAATAATTTTGCTATTACTTTAAGGTGAGAATATTACATCACCACATACACACATTGGTATACAATCACTCATATAAGTGCCTTTTTAAAACTTTTGGTTTTCACTAGAAGCATCATAAGGTGTTACAACAACTTGAACAACATATCCATTCTGTAATTTAGCCTCCTCAATTTTCATTTTGTCATTTAAAAGCTTACCTCCAAAATACCAACGCTGTCTAGCGGGATCAACTCCTTCAACATTTTGCAACCGCTTTTTACTAGCTAACACTGTTTCACCAGTGCGTACAGCTATTTTTGTATCTTTGACAGATGTTGAAAGTCGGAATTTCAGAGTTATTTCTACTCCACCTTCATTCCATGGTTCGCTTTCTGCAGCAGGAGATTCAGATTCATTTGTTTCCTCCACTAAGTTTATTGGAACACTTAAACAATATATAGGCAATTGGTATCTATTCCCTAATTCATCATAACAGTCCATTAGAGTACCTAAAAAAACAATTTAAGCAATATTATTTAAAAAAATTAATGAAATTAAATATTATATTAATCAGGCACATACAATTACTTAATTTTACAAAATATAAAATTCCCATTCAAATTTCAGCTTTTTATGACAGAATTTTAAAATTTAAATGCACTTTAGAATTATATAATTCAAATGTCAATTATTACTTGAAGAAAATTATTCTAGTTCTTAATTTAAATACACACTTATATTCTGTCTAAGGTAAAAACAAAGATATGGCACCTCAACTTTGATTTTATTGATGAAGCATTTTAAAGACATTTATTAAGAATGTAACATAAAATAAATACAACATATAAGCATATTTATTTTTTATTCAACTATAAAATGAAACAAAAATAATTTCATTAAAATTAACAAAACATTCAAATGACTACAAATACATAAATCTCTCTTAATACTATATTAAAATGAAGATCAATTGCAGTTTCCTATTCTTTATTAAATAATTTTTTAATGGGCAACAGATAAGCATGCCAGATATTGTTTTAAAAAAAAGTAAAGTTATATATTAAACACAATTTATGATCAATAAACAAAATAGTTAAATTTTTTTTATAAATTAACACTTGTGCTTTTAATTATTTTCGATGTTCATATATTCATAGATTAAACAAACATGCAGAAATACTTTATTAATGCTGAAAGGCGACTATAAAATGATAAATATATATAGTTTTAGATTATTAACTGTTCAATATGTAATTAATTGATATTAATTTAATTTTAAGCATATCAATAATTGAACATTTAAAAATATACTGTTATCTACAAGAAAATTAAAATTAAAAAAAAGTATAACTTTACTTAAAATTTACTTGACTAGACAAATACAAAAGTCTACCAAACAAAACCACTATGCAATACAAAAAATTAAAAATATAAATAAGAACACCTCAACTACTGCAAATTATTAGCTAACTCCTCACACAGAAGTACTAAATCCAGTAAGATAAAAATATGAAATATACATATTTATTATCGTATTAGTAGAACATATATTTCAAGATTTGTGTTGTCACTTAATGGTCATTTTTCTACTCTGGGGTCCACAGTTCAGTCATATTTCAAGAAAGATAGAATATCATCACAATAGGCTTGCATATATGCAAAATTATATAATGGTAATCCTTTTTCACTTCTTACAATTAAGAATTACTATTTTAAGAACAATCATGAAATTTCAAACTAGTTTCTTCACACCATTTTGGAAAATGTTTAGGATATATTTTTAGGCTTGATTAATTAAAATTAAGCCTCAACTAAAATGTATAGTTTAAATCTACTTACAATTTTTGTAAAAATATTCTCTTTACCCAAAAGAATATATTTATAATTCAATATTCATTTTCTTCATGATAAGCAATTTTCAACTAAATTATATTCTGGCATTCCAAAAGTAATTTGCATATGAAGCAAAGCTGTTTACTTCACCCAAGACAATTTATGTATAGTTTTTGTTCAACTTTTTTTATTCATAATTAAGCTTCATTTTTTTCTTTATGGTGACAAAAGAAATGCTGAAAAGGGTTATAATAACTTAATTAGTAATAAAAACTTACTCAAGAATTGAGAAGAGTAATTGGGAAATCAGATGCTCATTGATAGAAATTATACATAATATCATAAGGGTTCAAATATTGTACCAATGAAACAATATAATTTGCAAATTAACTTTTTTAAATATTATTTCTTCAATTATGAATTTAACATGCAATGCTTTTAAAAAGTGAATAACTTTCAAGAGTAAATGAAAATGTTTTAAAAAAAATGTTTTTAATAAACTAAAATTTCTAAATTTGGAAAAGAGATGAAAAAAAAAATTTACCCCCCCCCACCAAAAAAATACATATCATTTTAAAAGATCATTAAAAATGTCAAATAAAATGTAGATAAACTTTATTGTACTATTTGTGAGATCACAAGTACCTGGTGAAAGGAAAGATAATTGTACATTTACAAAATAAATTTTTAAATATAATCTACATTTTTAAATGCTACTTTGTATTAGCCTGTGCTCTAAAAATTTATTTGTTTAATATTTTCTATTAATTTTACCATCAGTCTTCAAAAGTTCAAATAAAAGGTAATTTATTAATATTTACACAAATACAGTCTTTTCTACAACTATAATGGCAAATAATATAGCTTAAAAATTCCCACAAACAAAAAATTTAAATACTCATAACGTAAATCATTCTTGTTCTATTTTAGGGAAATAATTTACAATTTTTAAAATAAAATTAACTATGTATTTCTTTGAACATAATACAAAGCAAGAAATAATAAAAAACAATTTGTAACATTATACATATTAGTTGAAAAATTTGATTATTTAGGACAAATTTTAAAAATACTTTTAAATTACACAAAATGAATTAGTAAATTAAACTTGAATTGAGTATTAAGTAAATTGCATAAACTTAAATAAAAAATTTGAAAACTTTGAGATAATTACTCATTAAATATCAAAAACATGTTTAAAAACTAGACATTAGTAGACTTAGATTTTAATAGTAAAGATGAGAGTATATTTAAGTATGTTGCTATTTAATATAAAAATTAAGTATTTAGTAATTCAAGAAAAATTAATTTTAAGTACATGATTTTTTAAGTTGTAGGAATGAAAAACCAACTCCTCCAAAATGATAGGAATTCTGATTTAGCTTATAAAAAGGTTTTAGATAATTTTTTACAAATTTAAAATATTTTGGATATAATTGTTACAATAGTAAAAATTAATGTTTTGCAACAATGATTTAGTATTCAAATAATTGAATAGTTATGCATCACAAAATAAAGTGCAAATTTTCAAACTTGTGAACATGATGAAACAAAACTAATAAAAATAAACTGTGTTATATTAGCCAAACAGAGAAATTTGTATTATAAAAAGGTGGGTTGATGATTTGATATGATTTATCACAACTTAAATTTGTATTTCCTTAAAATGTTATATCAATGCATGATATGCGTATAAGTCCAATTAATGGCTTAAGAGAATTTTCTAATAAAACTAGATGATTTCAATTCCATAAAAATTAGGCCTATGAATAATCAAAATCTCTCACTGGATATTGTTAAAACAAAATTTATGACATGAAAAATCAGCTCAAAAAGCTATACAATTGCTTTAAAATATTAAAACAAAGAAATAAAATTTTTTAAGAAAATTATTCTTAAATATACTTTTTAAAAAAATAACTTAATTTTCATTTTCTTTCAAAATAATTTTAATATTCCATGGAAAAAAAATTTTTTTTGAAAAAATTTTTAGTCATTAAATTTATATTTTCAAATCTAAGATTTTAATATCATTGTAAAAAAAAAAATACTTACTATACATGCATATTATGCATGTTAAATAACACATTTTTAATGTATACATATATTTTAGGAACTAAATTTACATTAATATATATTTTTAAAATAAAAAAATTTAATTAAATATTGATTAAATCAAATTATAAAAATAGGCAAGCTATGATTTGGCTGAAATTACTGATGCTCACAACAAAACAATGTAAATAAATTATGCAAATATTTTTTGTAACATATGATTTTGTGCATTAAAATTAGTCTCATAATATTAAAAGTTTTATGAATTTTCCAAAAGCTTGATAAGTTTACTACATATTAGTTTAAGTTTCTTACAAGATACATTTTTTAATTAAAACAATTACAAATGCTTACATTGAGCAGTTAAATACAGAACATCTTTAAATTTAATAGACATGTAATTTTAGTTCTTGTGAATAAAAATAATTATTACTAATGTATGTATGTTTTAATATTCATTCATAATTATTAAAAACTGATTTCCAAAAGGTGAAATTATTTATCTTTTTTATGAACAATATTTAAATAGCAAAAAACCAGTGTTACAAAATTAAAATATGTTATCATTTTCTTGACAATGGAATATTAGCATCATTGTAAGGAAAATTCTGAATAAATTCTAAGCTATTTATGAATGAATTGAAATATAATAAACAATCTATGTTACCAAAAGATAAGCAATTATAGTTTAAGTTCTGTAAATGAAACAAATTTTCTAAAATTAAACTTTAAAACCAGTCATAATAGAAAGATTATTAATTTTTGAACTTATTAACATTAAATTGACAAGATAAATTAGTTGAAGTATTAATGATGTAACTTTACTAAGAATTAAATATAAATTTTAAATTTTAACAAACTATGAATTTTAATATTTTTTAATTTCTGTAATTTTAGATGTGTTTTAACTGAGGAAAAGAATAATTGTTTTTTTAGAAAAAAATTACTGAAAAAATTTTTTTAATAATTTTTTTTCACTTTTTCTTTTTAGTGAGAATGGCTAATTACACAAATTAATATAACTAAAAATTTTTTTGAAGTCTTAAAATTAAAAATGTCTTATAAACATTAAACCATTATTATAGTAATGATATTTTATTGCCATGTGACTTTATGTCCTCAATTTAAAGATACAAAATATTTTCATATATTTTTAATCTCTAATTTGGATTATGAATGATTATAAACTACACCCAAAATGAGAATTAAATTTTCAAACTGCCAAATTATAGGGCAAATGTGACTTTTGTAACCTGGATCACTAAAGACCAAAAAGCAGAAATACCAACAAGATTGTTTTAAAGATGAAATCTCCAACAAAGCAAATGATTCAATGAACAGGGTTCTTTGCCTGTCAGACATAATGGTTTTACACAGGGAAACAAATTTTCTCCTAAAACTTTCACACCAATAAACAGCTCAATGATGCCTTCCTTTTGGAAGGCAGTGAGACAATTTTAAACCAGTTATTTTACCACCCACCTTTTTCTTATGTAACACATATGAAAAAGACAAAAAACCAATGCTAAGGTATTGGAACATTAGTAAAAAACTTTAAAAATGTATGAAAAATGTAGTAATCAATAAATTATGATAAATTAAAAGGAAGACAAAATATACAGTACACATATATTAAATAAGTGAAAAAAATATTTTTTGTTAAGTTCAGATTTCCTTTAATAATTAAAAATACAAATTTTGTTGAATATTAATGTTTTCAAATCAAAAAATTTTTATAATCCATTTAATTTTAACTGTTAATACACCATATCAAGGCAGTTAAAAAGAGATTAAGAAGCATCCATTGCAAATTATATTTAAAAAAAGGATTTTGTAAAATTTCAATTTTTAAAATGAAAGTTTCTAATAAAGTTAAATATAAATTACCAGTGGGTAATGATATATTGGCACCATCAATAATAGCCTGTGCAAGTGCAAAATCATTTGTTTCAGCTGCATAGGCTGCAGCTTTTAATGCATCCCAGATCTCTTTTCTTCCATCAAAAGCAGGAGCAGTGTCCCAAAATTCATCCCTCTTACTGTGAAGTTGACCACCAGTTAAAGGCACATCACTTTTCCATTTGGGTTTTTCATGTTTTAGTAATTGATTCTTTCCTATAGTAACTTAATGAAAATAAGAGTCTTGTAATCAAAAAAACATTTAATGCAAACAAAAAGTGCTATTAATTTATTCCTTTATTTTTTTTAAATTTTGTGGGATTCTACACATGATATTAAAATATGATATACATTATTTTATTATATTAAAAAATGATTTGGAAATATTTTAAATCATTCTTCACATTCAAAAGAAAATATATATTTTAAGCTACTAAATATTTTGGGGAGAAGTTAAATAACAAACTAAAGTCAATTTTCCTAAGGAAAATAGTTTGATCAAATTATGAAAAATCTCAATGACAAAATTTAAAACCTTAAAGATATTAGAAAATATAAAGGAATATATTAGAATTAACACAGTAAGAAAATCATAGGCATGATGTAAATTAGAAAAATATTGACTGTTTAGATGAATCAAAATTAACATCAGCAAGAGTTTATTTTCCAGAATTTTCATTTTATAAATTATTGAGACTAGATAAAAAGTATATAAACAAATAGAATAATGAAATATGTCATGTAACTCAAGTACTTTTTCCTTTTTACTTTATAGTTTTATTATTAAAATGTCTTTAATTACTTGATTTTTATTTGTATATTATATTAATAAGAATTCATTATAATTTAACGCTAAAAAGTACATCATAATTGAAACATTGGAATGTTTCTTTAACTTAGTTACTTCAAAGTTATATCTCACTTTTATTCTTTAAACTATAACAAGTGTTCCCAAATTAGCTTTAAGCACAAATGACTGAACAATTTTATTTCAGAAGAATCAAAATATAATTTATATACAGTAATTAAAACAATGTAACAAATAAAAGTTAAATTGGATATCAAACAACATACTTATAAAATTAGGTTCTTTATTTATAAATCATAATATAATATTAACCTTAATAAAAATTGTTTCAAAAATTGCCACAGAAGAGATTTTTAAAGCAAAAACTCTAATAAAACAAACAAAAAATTTTCTCCTTAAAACTTAAATATTCAATTCAAATAATATTTTAAATAGCTTTGATAAATAAATATTAGGTATACTTTGAAAATATATAGCACTGGAAATTTCAAAGATAGAATGCAGAATAGAATGTACTAGGATACATAAGATAATTTTTCTTCTAGTTAAAACAATTTATGAGTTCATATAGTGATATTAAGAAATATTACCATCTCTATTTGAAAAAACTATGATAGCACTAGTTCAGTAACATACATAAGCTTTCTTGGGTATGTACACAACAGTAACACAAATATAATTTTTACTATTTTTATTCATCTTCATTAAAATTACTCAAAAGAAAAATACTTCAATTAAAATTTTATGCAAGTTATTTTGTAAAATAAAGCTTGATGGTACACTGACAGTGCTTCACACTCCCAAAGAACAGCTCCGATTCTCGGGCTGAGTAAGGATTGATTCAGAGTTTTATGATTCTGAATCATTCACCCATGATTCAGAATTTCATGGGGTTGATAAAACTGAGTACCAAGCATACTTGGGACATGCATAAGTAGTAATCAATATAGTATTGCATAAGTAGTAATTAACGATATAGCATGAATTTCAATCCACTGCTTTTTCTTATATAATAAAAAAGAATTATTGCCTTAATATTCATAGATATTACTTTTAATATATATTAAATTGAAATTAATTCATTAAGAGAAATGCAAATCTGAATAGAATTGAGATTGGCTGGGAATACTAGACTGACTCCCTGGTTACAGTATAATTCAAAAATTAGCTTAAATTTTTCATTATTGGCCTTTTTTCTTTTTAAATAATAATTAGATAAAAAAATTATTTGAATTTTTAATGAAATTCATAGTAAATTTCTCTTTTATTGCAGATATATTTTTTACTAATAGCAATTTTTAAAAAAGTCCAAAACATTGTACTTAAAATTTTTACAAAACAGCCATACTGGAAAAATTAACACACTAAATTTAAGTTTTTGATTCAGGTTCTAAAGTTTTACAACAGATTAAGAGCACAATAGATTTTAACTTAATAATAAAGTTTTAAATGAAAGAAATATATTTTTAAATTCATTAATGTTCCTATTTTTCTCACAGATAACATATTAAACTTGATATCATTAAAGAAAAAGCCAACACAAATGACAGTAAAATATATTAAAAATATATTTTACCAGAAAAATACATGATCATTAATCATATAAAAGTAGAAAATAGATAATTTAGTTTATATTAATACGATTTCAAAAATTTTAATATAAAAGCAAATAATAAGAGTTGAATTCAATCATAGAATACATGTAAAAGCAATGTTTCAAATAAATTTTAAGTAATGAACTAGCTTGACAGCGCATTGACATAAGAGTATTATCAGAAATTATAAGTATGAAAAAAACATCAAGGAAATAAAATAGTATGCTTTTATTCAATGTAACTGTTTATATATACACATAAATTTTCATAATATACTTTTGAAAAATATCACTCATTTTGATTATAAAATTTGATTTTAAGTTTATAATAAATGAATAATCATTAATGTTAGTTTTTTATACCAATGTTTTCAACGCAGGTAAAAAAATGTAAGTTAAAAAGAACAAGAGCCTCAATTTTGTCTTCCACGACAATATTTCTGTTTATATTATAATAATAAATTATTATATTATAAACATAATATAACTATATTGGCAATTAAAAATTAATGATAAAATGGACAATTTATCTAACTTATTTGGAAATCTTTCTTAAATAGTTAATTTTAACTGTCTAAATTCTTAAAGGGGAGAGAATCTATATATGAAAAACTGCAAATTTATAACTGCCCACACAACAGCAAAATAAAACAAAGTTAATATTCAATAATATAACTTGGTTATTTTTACATTTCTAATTTTATGACATTTGTTTTAGTAGTCATAACATATCTTAGTTTTAAAACATTCATTTTCTTACTTCAACATATTGAATTTTGTACCTGGAATGATATATAAAAAATTAAATATACACTAGCTGTTACATTAAATTATAATAGCTCTGATTTAAAGAAAATATAAAAAAGATACATGTTATGATTATAAATGCAACATAGATTGAACAATTAAATACCTTCTTTGCAATAAAGTTTTGGCAACTGAAAAAATATTACCTTTTTTTAAAGTAAAACCCATGAGAATTTTATCATAAACATTTTAACTAATTAAGAATTTTAAGTCTACTGAGATTTGAAGAGTAAATAATACTAAATTAGCAAGACAATTTAAGGAAGTTAAAAAATTAAGAATATTTAGTCTTTACTGTTCCTCTCATACATCTTATTTGCAAATTATTTAATGCATTTAAAGCTAAATTTCCCAATATGAATTCATAACTAGAAAGAAAAAATAATTTCATTATAAAATAAATGAAATATAAAACTATCAAAGACTATATTAAAAATTATTAGCCTCAAAACAGTCTCAGTATTTTCATAATTTTATGCAGTTAATGTCAATTACAAAATCTGAATACAAGCCTAGATAAATGAAATTATCATCAATAAAATAGAATTAAATCAAAACTCTATTTTTAGAGATAACACAGCTCTTGAAGATTCTATAAATGAACTATTAATTATATTTAGCTAATGAAATTTACATTTTATAATAAAAGGAATATCAGACATATTAAAACTAAAAAGACTGAGAAAATGAAATTAAAAATCTTTTCAAGTCACTTATTTTTAAAATGCATATTATCTTTATAACTCAAAATAGAAAATTCATGTAGACAATTCGGATCTTTAATTCTGTATCTAAATTAAGTTCAGTATAAGCAGTCACGTGAAGATAATTTTAAAATTAAAAAAAAGTAATTTGTTATGTTCAATGAAATTTTATTGTAAATCTAAAACAAATATTTTCAAGTGAAATAATTCTTTTAATACAAATGTTATTTATATTTTGAATACTAAAAGGAATTCTAGAATGATTTTTTTAAGGAATTCATATATTTAGAGCGCATATTTAAATCTTTTGCATAATATTTCTTAAAGTGTTAAATATTTTACCTATAATATTTTAACAAACATGCAACGTATCGTGAATTAGCAAATTTAAGGATATTGAATGAAGTTCAGAGTAATTATGATACAGGTGACTAATTTTAAAATACTGAACTGAAATCTTAATTTTTATTTTGTAGCAGTACTACAGCAGAACTGTTAGGCGAACACAATTAACTATACAAAATACACAATTTGGAAAACTTTTTAAAAATAAAATAACTTACTTGTCTGGTGCAAACTTGTGCCATCTAATGATTCTATATCAGAGGAAGGTCTGCTTTGTTGTGTACCAAAACAACCTCCCATTATCACAGATAAACAAGCATTGTGTGATCATTCCCACAAATACTTAAAAGAATTTGCTTTAGTTCTAATACATTTCAGTCTACTATTAAAATTTCGCCTCATGCGGCTGATTTAATAATAAAAAAGTGATGATATCTGTTTATACGAAATGCATTTGTGAAGCATAACAAATTTCTAACACTTCGTAAATACTTTGTGTATTCAACAAACAACGAAAACCAAAAAAACACTAAAATGAAGGAGAGCACTTTCTCAGGAGTCTCACCAAGTCCTGTTCCAAAAGTTGTCTAGAAAAGGGTATTTGTATTTATCACCAAGTTTAGAACATGATCCACCTGATAAAGTTCCACCTTATTTTAAAAATGGAAAGAGAGATTAACTTATCTTGAAAAGTTATTTTTAAGGCTTTTTTTAAATATTATAAAAAATAAGAATCTTTTTTTTCTCATTTTTTGATTATACTCAATGATTTATTCTTTGAGACGTAAAAACAGGTTATAATACGAAGTATTTTTTTGACAATAACTGTTATTGTATCATAGATACTTCTAGTAAACTTTTAACTTTTTCTTTACAATACTTCATTTTTAATGTAAATGAAAATTAAGTGAATTCATATATTTGCTATGAAAATTACATGGTTGAAACATCTTCATTTGAATAGGCCTTGTTCTGGCCTGTAACAAAGCAGATTTGATTTGAATTCAGAAACCGTTGTATTAACATAGCTTATAGCGTAGTTGCTGCCTGATACTTCTTCTCTGATTTTTAAGTTTGGAGAGCAAAATTGTCAGCTCTGATATAAATCTCATTCATTGAAAGAGGTTTTTGCTCTACTGTCAATTAGTGATTACTGGATGATTTGCTGTGTTTAACCCTGAATAAGAACTGAAAATGTCAAGCAAGAAAACAAACGTCACAAACTGAAGTTCTATGCTGATATCGTGTCAAAAGGATAGCGGATACCATAGTTTATGTAGTTGAAGACCATTAGGCATAGAGGAATCATATATGTTTTAGTATCCCTCTTCAGAGAGAAGAAGATGCATGTAAAGGAAAGGTACCAGCTTCCATAATGAACTCATCATTTGACTATGGATCAAAATGAAAGATGGGAATAACCGTTGTTAGACATTTCGGTTAGAAAAAAATAGACAATCGAAAATTCATGGTAAGATCTTAGCCTACTTACCAACCAAAATTCTCTGATTAGCAAGGATTTTGGAATTTGTATGCGATATTTAAAGAAGCAATTATAATTTGTGTTTCAACCTCATACTATTGATACACTAGAGACTTTATGTTCTTCATATAGAATTTATGTTGTATATAAAATATACATTTATATTCTTCATTGAAATTTGAGTCCGATTGGAAAGGGAAACTCAGTCTTGCAGGTTACACAAAGCTATCATGAAATGGTCTGATGTAATTAAATTATTTTATTCCTTCATTGTTAAAATATTAAAAGAATCCGGATATGTTACATTTTATAAGACAATATATAATAAGTATGACTTGAAAAGAATGGAAATTTAAGTAACATTGCAACGAAACAACGAGGAACAGAAAAACTTTCAATTTTTCCGTTATTGCTGAATGCGCGTTTAAATTTTCAGATTAGCAATCTTAATAATCATTTCGAAAATAGATTGTTCACTTATTTTCATTTCTCCTTTTACATTTTCTGCTCTAAGTATACGCTTCTATTTTAAGATTTTTTTCCCTGCAAGCGGGGACTCACACGCATGTGCTTATTCTGAACAAATACAAGAAAATACCAAAATTGTAAACAATATTCAAGTGAAATATTTTAATGATGCCTCGAAAGATAAAATATTCACTTATTAATGTTATAATGAAATAATTTGAAGTGTACAATATATCATAGGTACAATATATCATAATGCATATATGTTGACAACACCAGTATTTAAAATCTTGACTTACGAAATTCGAATTCATTATTAAAAATTTTCGCTTTTAACAGCATATTTAAATTTTAAAATAGATGGAGTAAAATAATTTTTGGTATCGAAATACTTAAATGTAATAGCTTAAAAAAATAAAGTAATAAATTCTTAATTTTGTTTTACATTTTACTTTCTTTGATTGTTTTTTGATAAAATTGTTTTGATGTGAGCAATAATGAATAAAAATTGTGAATAAAGAATTAAATGGAATTTTAAAATTCTATCCGATAATTGTTAAAGCTATGGAAGCTGCTGAAAAATAGATCTTAAGAAAAAACGATTGAATTCTTGGAGTTTAATGAAGTATTCTAAAGTATTTATATTTTCTTGACTGTGTGTGTAAAAATGTTTCACATAATGTAAATTTCACTTTTTATGAGAAGAACAATATATCATATGGTTCTCAAGAGCCTTTTAAATACTATAATGAAATATTTTATACATCAAAATATTTAAATGAAAGATTATTTCTTGTATAAGAATCTTTCTCCTTGTATTTTTTGTATTTGATTCTTAATCAATATTAAACATATTTATTTAAGTGAAATTAACCAGACTACAAACATTTATTTTTGAGAACTGTAATTAAGTAAGAAAATAGGTTCATTGGGCTAGTTTTTTTGTGTAAGAGCATTGGAAGATTAAAAGAAGTATTCGATATATATATATATATATATATATATATATATATATATATATATATATATATATATATATATATATATATATATATATATATATATATATATATATATATATATATATATATATATATATATATACGAGGGTTACTCTGAAATTTTTGAGATAAGCACAGACGAGAATTTACAAAATAAAAACAACGGTTTAATTTTAAAGTAAAAAGTATTTTAACACAGAAGACGATTTTTTATTGACTTACTGCAACTTGTTTAGCGTGCAATAAATTTTAAACAGAAGAGAAAATGAAGTTGACGCGTTGGGTTCCCCATAATCTAACTGAGCATCAAAAAGAGGAGCGTGTAAGAATCAGTAAAGAAACTCTTAATATGCTGAATGATGGTGGCCACCGCATCAT
The DNA here is from genome assembly GCA_037975125.1 of Latrodectus hesperus. Lineage (NCBI taxonomy): Eukaryota > Metazoa > Arthropoda > Arachnida > Araneae > Theridiidae > Latrodectus > Latrodectus hesperus. The sequence continues at coordinate 51,024,417 of CM075859.1, read as the reverse complement.
TTCTAAAATTGTAACAGGTGATGAAACGTACATACCGTTTTTTGACGTTCCAACACGTCAAGAAAGCAAAGTATGGGTCTTTGAAGATGATCTCACGCCGACAATGGTGAAAAAGCAACGCGCACTGAAAAAAGTGATGTATGCCGTTTTCTTCAGAAGTACGGGATTGGTCAAAGTCATCAAGTTGGAAGGACAGAAGACAGTAACAGCTAACTGGTATACCACTAAATGTCTTCCAGAAATTCTACAAGAACTGAATGTTAGGGGACTAATGCTTCACCTTGACAATGCATCTTCACATACAGCCGGATTAACAGTTGAGTTTCTTAAACAAAAACAAATTAAAGTGATCGAACATCCGCCATATTCACCTGATCTAGCTATGTACGATTTTTGGTTATTCTTTAATCTAAAAAAGAACTTACGCGGACGTCGTTTTCATTCAGAAGACGAGATTGATGTGGCTGTAAATGCATTTTTTCATCTATTCGAAGAAATGAATGGCTTCAGGTATTTAATCTGTGGAAAATTCGTCTAAAAAGTGCATTGATGCTGGAGGAGACTACTTTGAACACATTTAAAATTTTGTAAGTATAACTTTAAAAACCTAGTTGTATCTCAAAAATTTCAGAGTGACCCTCGTATATGTATATATTAATGTTGAATCATTAATCATTATCATTTTACAAAAAAAAGGAACAGAAGAACTATCATGTGGTATTCAGAAAAATGAAATTTTGATTGATAGTGGAATTAATAAAACGCGCTTGATGATTTAGTAAAATAAAATCAGTGTAATAAATAAAACTTATACTTATTTTGGAAGATACACTGGCTTATAAATTCAATTATTAAATTTAGGCAACACTATTCCTTATTATTAAATATGAAGTTACACCTCTCATCAACTAGAATCTTTTTTATTTCAATTTATGTTATAATGATTTTGCATAATTATAACAATACTTCTCACTAAATGAAATTTTTTTCTAATAGTGGACTTTTTTCAGTTGTAATATTAAAATTTTGACTTTTTTTTAGCTAAGAAGCGTGTAGTCAACTGGAATCACTCATTATAACAGCTGACACTATTTCTGAAGTCAAAGAAAATATTGTAAGATTAGACTTTTTAAAAATGAATTATACATTTTTAAATTCTTTTAAAGTATGAGGATAATTTTTAAACTAATTCAAAAAATATTACGTTTAAAATGCAATTTTTCTGTATGACCCTCAAGCTGAACTCATTCTTCGAACATTGGTATCTTAAAATTATCGATTATTTAATAAGATACATCTAATGAAAATAAAATACCCCTGAAAATGAAAAGAATATGATGATTATCTGATATTAAAATAATGCATTTATAAGGTCGCGCTTTTTCACTAAGGTTATACAAAAAAATGGTTCCATATCAGGTTGATCAGCAGAAAGAAAATTTCCATTTCGTGGACATTCTATGTGTACATCGTCCATATTAAATCTATAAATAAATAATAATAAATGGCTAAATGAGTGTATTTTTTCAATTACAAAATTCAACTCACGAATTACAGAAGTAATTAATCAGTAATTACAGAAGGATTAAATTAAACGATGTTTATAATAATAGACAGAATTATGGTTCAGTTGGAAAAGTGAAACAGCGTACCCAATATTGCACATATTTTACAATTCAAAATGGCTCAGTAGATAAGGTTGACTTAAAAGAATCCAATGAAATATGATTAATTTGCTTTGCTATTTCATTGTACTTGCGAGATTTATATTTCAAAATATTAAAATGTTTGGGAAGCTGTGCAAGTTTGAGTCTAAGAGTATACGAATGATGAAAAATATTGGGAAAAGGCAAAAACTTTTAAATTAATCTAGACCATAGATTCCCAAAGTGGTCCAGGTGAACCCCCAGGGGTCCATAGGAGACCATACGGGGGTCCATATAGATGTGAAAAGAAAACAGGGGTTCACAAGTTAAGTTTGGGCCCACGAAAACTTTCTGGTTTTATAATAAAGAACAAACATTTTGGTATGGATTTACCTATCAAAGTAGGAAGGTAGCATCATTCACTAGGTAGGTACTCAAAAATATTCGAGATTCAGTTCAAACACAGAATTGAATAGAACAATAGATAATAGTACAAGAGTGTACACCACATGTTGAAACTCGCAAAATGCCGTCCACGCGCCATCTCATTAAAAGTAAGACTATTTTTTATTGTTGATTTACATTTCAGAGTTCATTGTTGAATTTTTTGTCAATTGTTGATTGTTTGTAATAATAAATGTTTATAATTTTGAATAACCACAAGTATTATTTAATTAAATAAAACACAAGAAAATGTGCTGCTTTTTTCCCTTCTTAACACCCCTAATTTAGGGTGATATTTTTAGGAGTTATGGGAATACAGTAAAAATGCAGCAGTAGGGAGTCTACAGAAAATAGTAAAACTTTGAAAGTGGTCCACGAGAAAAAAAAGTTTGGGAACCCATGATCTAGACTCTTGACTATAACTGATATTCATGAGGTGATAAGCTCAGTTTTATAACTTTTGTGACAAAAATAGGTAAACCAGTAGATAAGTTATTAGATTGATATTAAACATCAATAAAAGAATAATTTTAATACTCATTTCATATTTATGAAATATTAGCTAATAAAAATATTTTGGAACAAATAAGAAAATACTCAAATTAATATAACGTCATTTTATACTTCTAACTTTGTACCAGCCAAAACACCATATCTTCAAAGACTATCAAGAATTTACCATATACAAATTTCCACCAAGAAGAAGTAGCATTTTGCTCCTTGTTGGTATAGGAGAAACACAATCAGAGCAAACGTTGTCTTTTAAAAATGTCAAGTCATAGCTTCATATATATGTTTATAGCAATGTCCGAAACTTTTCGGGAATGCTACGGCACAGCACACGTACAAGATATTGGCAGATACACTTCTCACATACAGAGAAAAAAAGATTGGACACGAAATAAGAAGATTGTACGAACAGCGGCTTCAAACTCTTTTAATTATATCTTTTCCAGTGTTAATCCGACGAATGTGATAAATCGGTTCGTTTGTATTTGAAACAACAATGCAGGATGCTCGTGAAATGCACGAACCCCAGAAATGGAAAGCGGATTTCGATTGGAGACTTCTTCAAGTACATGTTTGATGTCATACAAAACGGCTATTTCTCAGGTAGTGGTGGGCGTATTTCATATGAGTAACGGGTGCATGTCCTTACCATGTGCAAAAAATACAATCTTTATACTCAGATGATTATTCTTTCCAGGCGGATTTTGTGCAATGAATATTGGGAATGAAGAATAACGGTCCTTGATTGCTTGGATCAGCATTATTTAGTGACGAGGCAACAGTCGACAGGCAAGGTATTCTCAACATGAGTAATCACGTTTTGCCTGATAGCAATCCCAATTGCAGTACCTTCGTAAACACCCTCAGAAATTTTACGATAATGCCTGGACAGGTATATTTGGTGATTACCTGGTATACCATTACATCATAACAGGCTGTTTGATGAACACAACACACTGTATCTTCTTGGAACAAGTGTTTTCCAGTTTATTGTAGGCTGTTCCGCTCTTCATCTAGAGAGAGATATGTGGTTTATGCACAATGAAGCCCCAGCACATTTTTCTATCATGATCAGTAACTTCTTGAATGCCAGGTATCCCACACGACGTAGCACACTGTGTCTTGGCCTCCTTGTTCACCAAATCTTAACCCATTGGACTATTTTTTCCGAAGGTACATGAAATCTTTAGCATACTAAACGCTTGAGGACTGAGCTGAAGATCACATGGCAAGAATTGTTGTTGCTGCCGAAAAAATTAACACTACAGGAATCTTCGAGAGGGAATGTCAGTCGTTCCTTCGCCGTTGTTAACTAGGCAATGATACAAGTGTTTAGCTTTTTGAGTACTTGTTGCAAGTTTTTCCCTAAACAATAAATCTGATTATGCAAATTTTGGTATCGTTCATTCACTTTCCCAACATTGTAAATTCAGGTTAAAATTCCAATATTCCTCTTTTCCCACTGTCAGAATAAAATGCAATCTTACGTTTCTATATATTTATTGCACGTATAGATAGATACTATCTCTTCACTTAATTTGTAAAAACAATTTCGAATCATCCTGTACGCCAATATGCATATTAATGTTGATTTAGTAATATGTAAATCAAGTACTTCTCGATAGTTATTAGAAATTTTACTACCTAGCTAGTCATATAGTATTTTATATATAATCTAGCTATGTTATAAATATGTAGTTTTTTTGAGAAATTTACAGTAAATTTAAAATATCTGTCAATAAAAAGTGATTATTACAAGTATTTATAACTGTGAATTATTTTCATAACATGAAAATTGCTGTTTAATTTGACATTTCTTATGAAGATTTTATATGAACAAACATACAAAATAAAAAAAATATTGCAAAATTTTGTTATTAATTAGGATTATTGTTCCTGAATTTATAACAATCAGTTGTTGGTATTGAGGAAAAATAATTCACTTGAAGCAGAATCAAGTAGATGATCTAATTTAAATTTTTACAATGTTAAAAAAAAGAACAAGAAAATGAAAGTAGTGTGTGATGTATGTGATTTTACTATAAATTAAAAAAAACACCCCAGCATTTTAAAGTACAAATAAGAGAGTCTCTGTAAATATATATCTTACAAAATTATTTTAGAGAGAAAAGAATAATTTTGAAAAAACTTATCGACACAATATTAATTTTTATTTAAAAAGAAATACTATAAAATACAACGTAAAAGTTAGAAAAGCATTCTTTAAAACTTATTGGCTCTATATTGTTAAGGAGAAAAAAATTGTATTTTGATACGCATTATTTAAGAATCTTTTATTTGTATTTGGTTCTCTCTTGAATATTTTCCTTTAAATACAACTAAAATATCTTCTCTTGTCAAAGATTATATATCATATATATATATATATATATATATATATATATATATATATATATATATAAGTGCATTTGGTATCACTTCAGAGAGAGGGAGTTTTCTATGCTACATTGTTTTTTCAGAGACGGAGAAATGTTACATCATTTTTGATGAAAGTAAAAATAAGTGATAATATTATTGAAATTTTTAGCTTTATAAAGAATGCATAAGTTATCATTTTTGTTTCAGTTTAAATTGAGATGATGAGTAAAATTGATAATTTATAACTTTATAACCAAAAAGGTAGAAAAGTCTCAAAACTATATTAATGCTTAATACGTCAGCAAATTTTATGATATCAGTAGAAAGTTAATTATTCAGTATGAAATTAAATTCATAGATTGTAATATTTTCATAAATTATTCTTAACTAAATTAGTTTTTCTTTTACACACTTTTATGTACATATTATAACAGTTTATTTTACATGCTTGTGTATTTGTTTACTAAGTGCATTGATTACGAATAATTGTACCATTTAGAATAAATTATTGGATTTTTGTATCATGGTATCAAAAACATTTTAAATAATAATCAGAAAAGTTAGTGGATACAGATTTCGTATTAATTACGATTTTATTTTATTAAAATTAATATAATATCACCAACAGTAAAATTAAAAGTATAAAATAAATTCTCTAGAATAAAAAATTATATTAGTGACCCAATTTCAAACTCCAACGTTGTTCCCGAAAATGCAAATGAAATGCTTTTGAAACTATTTACTAACAAAAATTCGACACGAAAATTAGCTTGAATTCTGTTTTTGATTGAAATAGGGCAATCCGTAACATGAGACAATCTAAGATTGTTTAAGCATTTATTAAATTTTTCTGGACACTGGATTTCAATACCAGTCAAAGTAAAATTATCTGCATCGTTTAATGATTTCCCTTTAATTACTTACAAATAAATCATCTAGTTTCATTTATGGGAATTATTCCCTCTAAAAAATACATTTCCGAAATAACTGATATTTTCTTATAATCAAGAATAATCACAATACTCAGATTTCTGTATAGAGTTTCTGTTTTCATGTTACCACACCTGTGATGAAATTTTCACGAGTTTCATTTTCTCATCGAGACATCTGTATCCATGAGATCGTCTTAAATATTACTCTCTAAGTATTTATTCTCTGATTGATGCTAAAAGCTCATTATACACTGTTGTGGTTTATGGCTTAGCTATTATGTTCTGCATATGAAGACTAGTTCAATAAAAACTTACAACTTAAAATATATTCCAAACCACTATAAATATACATGCAGAAAACTGGAGTTAAACTTAGGAACTGTAGAATTGAAAATGAATACGTTTATCATTCAGTTTAAGTAGTGTATTCACTAAATGAATATTTTTTGTAAATTAACTAAATTATCCACTTTTTCGCTGGATGAAAGTCCTTTATTGTTTCATTTTCCCATAAGATTGCATTCTGTATTATTTCTCCACTTTCTCCCTTCCACGAAATGAACTACACTGCGCAGGACTAAGGAAAACCGGTCACAAAGAGAGAGTGGGGGATAAGCTGAAAAACTGGAAATTATTATTTAATCTATGTTTTTTTTTTTAATTTCTGAAGATTTTTGTTTGATGAGAGTTGAAAAAGTGATTAATTTTTATGTTGTCGAATTGAAATTGTTATAATTTGAAATGTAAGCAATATATATCTATGTATAGCAATAGCTTAGACGATAAGAAGCAATTTCTGCACAATTTTCTTAGCATGTCAACAATCACTGAGAGCTTGTTTGGTTCTAGTAACCAAAGACGTGTGAAGGGATGAACTCTTATACTCAATCTATTGATAATTTTATAAGCATTGAAGATACAAAATTTGATGGTTTTAACAATACGGAAAACAGTAGTAATGATTTTAACTTCGCTGATAGTGTTGAGCCTGAGAAAATTAATGATGAACCTGTTAAAATTGTTTTGTCATACTTTCTTAACGAAAATCCATTATTAACTGAATCAGTTTAAGATAATGCAACTGAATCTAGTGCAGCATTATCTAATTGTCATTCTCAGTTTTGTGTAACTAACTCTTGCATGAAAACAAATCCAACTGCAATTGAGAATGATACTTTAAATAGTAATTTACCTTCTGAAGTTGAAATTTTAATTCATCCAAATTATACATTAATGTGTGATGTTTTCAATTCAGTATCAGATACAGATTCTACAAATTTACAGTCTGAAAATACTTCAACAGTTGACGGAGTTTCTAAAACTAAAGAAAATTATATTGCAAATACGATAAAGCCTCCAAAGAAATATGTTAAACCAAAAAGTTCCTTGGGTTTTCCCAACCCATTACACAAGTATTAAAATTTTTCAGAAATGAATTATAAAAAAAGACCTCCAGCCAAGGAAAAAAAGAAGTAATTTAGTTAATTTACAAAAAAATATCCAGTCAGTGAATACAACGTTTAGCAGGGTAGTTGTATAGCACTATTAAGTGTTACTATGAAAATTATGTTTATATTTAGTTTGTTTCACCGCTTATGAAAATGATATAATGTGATGGGGCACCTCAGATTGTTTTGAAACCATTACATACTGGATCGCTTACTTATTTAATTCATTTATTTCACAAGAAAACGACAGTAATATTATTTTTTTAAAAAAGTAATAAACTATTTCATTTTTTAACTGCACAAAGGGTTAAATTTATATTTTTCTGCAATACTAATCATGCATTATAAGATAAATATTCATGCTATTCAGTTTCGATTTTCAAAAATTTCAAAGTTAATAAAGGAACATTAATGCTTGTTAAAAATAATCAGAGACATTTTATTGAATATATTATACATGCATTGCTAATAAATACGACACTTCTAGTTATTGGCTATTTGTGTAGTATCAAACATTTTCATTATTATATACTAAATGACATTAAGCTCTATTTTTTCCCAATCATACCATTTGATTAAATATCATATTTTTAAATTTGAAAATATATTTCACATGTTAAATCTAGAACCTAAGTAATTCTACTTTTTATATATATATATTGAAGCTGCCCATTTTGGTACTTCATTCTACTTCCCTTTATTCTATGTTTCCTTGAAATTTTTAAACTATCTATTGAACACATTTTCCATCTGTTTATAATATTTCTTATTTTCAATTTATTATTCTCCATTTGATATTTGATTAATTTTATAAAAATTTACTAATAATTGTGCATACATCACACACACACACACTATACATACACATACATACACATACATACATACATACATATATATATATATACATACATATACATACATATATCATATATATATATCACATACACACATATATATATATATATATATATATATATATATATATATATATATATATATGTATATAGATTAAAATTTTAGAGAGGCGTTGTAAAAGTTTATTACTTGAAAATGCTAGAAAATGATACAGTATTAAATAACTAAATAATACTTTTTCACATTGTTAAATTACAAACTTAGAAATATTGTATGTTAAATAATAACTTGCAAAAATATTTTTATAAATGCTAAATAATGTTTCATATCTCCTTTCAGTAAGATAAATAATGTTCTATTTTGAAATTATTCATCAGCTATAATTACTAAATCCTTGAGAAAGAACCATTAGTTGAAAATAAAGACAACGATAATGAATTTTTAAAAACGTTAACTTAAAGAAAAAAATTTCGATTCTGTGGTGGGGGAATAATGAAATCTTGTATATAATTGAGAATATGTTTTTTGTTGTTTCAGTGGGTGATGCTCTCATTCGGTGGAACTTTCTAACTCATCTATCAATTGTATATTCCTTAACGAGGGATTTTACACTTAATTTTTTTATGGTTCTCCACTGTAAAATTAGAGAGTGATAATTCCTTTTGCTCAAGTAACTTTTAACTTAGTTCTATCTATTTATTTCAAATCATTTGAAAGAATTTTCAATTTTGGAATTACTTTTTAAATATATTCTTGATTACTCTGTTGTTCTCAAGTATCGATTGCTTATGAATGAAACCAGCAGTTACTATACATATTTATAGTCAATATTATATAAATTAATTTCTTCAATTTCAGTGTTATTTCTGAAAAATGCTCCAAAGTTATTTTAAAATGTGTTATTTGCAATTTGAAGAGAAGAAGAGGATTTATTCTTCAATAAAGATTATTGATCACATATTATTTAATTGTATTATAATATGAGAGTAATATAGGTGTAAACTGACCGTCTTCATCATCCTCACTATCTTCATCATCCTCATTCCGAGCATTGAGACCATCCGGATAGTATAAGATGATGTACAGTATTATTAAGCATACAGTAACATTGAAAAATCCATTCTTTTTGGTATAAAGTAAGTCTATGACTAGAAAGTGAATAACACAGATATTTATTATTAAAATAATATCTTTGAAATAAACAAGTTATTTACAATAGTTTGCTCTAAAAATGTACATAATAATATAAAGTGACTTTTTTTTATCTTCTCAGATGTGTTTTAAAACACAATTAAAATATTCAATTTTAATTACTAAACAGAATATTAAAAGTTAGTTTAGTGATCTTGCAAATATTACAAAAGCAATTTTAATTTAAATAGCTTGATGATGAAAAGAAAATTGAATTTTATTTTACGTGGTCTTGTCGAAAGCTTTAAATAAATCTAAAGTTTATTACAGCTTATCATTACAAAGTATATTAATAGAGCTCTCTTTAATTTCTTTACATATTAAATTATCTTTTCTAATCAAAAATAAATGTATTGATCACAAATTTCCGAACACGTTTTAAATAGCAAAATTATCATTATGTAATTTTTGTGCAGAAACTGAACATTCACGTTGGGACTGGAAATCCGCATTGAAATTATCTTTCAAATCTAGTTTTAAATTGCATTAGTAAGACATAATTTCTTTTCAAAAACTACTACCACCCTTTAAATTACATTTTTTGAAATTTTTTAAAGAAATAAGAAATGGCAAAGCAAATTGATTCTTGATGTCATATTTTCAATAAGTAAAAGAATACGAAAGAATTTCACATCAAATTTGACTAAAATAGTTATTTAGGGAAAATTCTACTCATTTTTTCTGTAAAAATATTAGATGCATAAGAACAGAAATTTAAAAATGAACTAATGAAAAGTATGAAATTAAGGAATGAAAAATAAATTCTTGTAGAAGCATCTTTATAAATAAACAATTTATATTAAATACCTTAAAGTATTTTTCAATTGTGTGTATTTTTTCAATAGTAAAAATATTTTATTATTGAAAAAATACACACAGCTGAAAGAAAATTTTATTTTATGCTTAAATACATTATTTTAAAAGTATTTTGACAACTGTAAAGATTTATTTAAAATGCAAATTTCTGAAGAAAATGGATATATTTTGATTCAAATATAAATTTTAAATATAAACATATAGGTTCCCTTTTATATTTATTATGATAATAACTGAAATTTTGTCTTTAATTCTGCAAGCAAAAAATAAAGCAACAGATTATTTAACAAAAAAAAAAAAAAAGAAAACGAATAAATTACAGATAATCAATACTTTAAACAAAGATATATTTTAAATAAATAGATAATAAATATGTTAGAATTTATAGAAATTTTAGCATTTATATCTCATACATTTCTTTAAAATTTCGAAGTAATTTTTAATATTTTTACGAATTTTAAATTGCTAAGTAAAAATGTTTTTGAATTGGCAATAAAAATTTGCGGAAATACATTTTTAATGTTACATTTCGTGGAAATCCTATGAAATTATCATAATTTTTTTTTTTTGCTATCAAAACATAATTTCTCATTAAAAGAAAAGAAAGATTGGAAAATAATATAGTTACTATTTACTTTCAATAACTTTAGCTATATGCAATATAGTACTTACCCTCAGCAGCATACAGTAAGAGAGCTTCAAAAAGAAAAACAGAGATTTCCATTTTCTAGAGAATTTAAAAATAGATGAGAAAGATTTAGTTCTATGCTTAACGAAGAAAAATTGTTTTTTTCTCTTTTTCATCCATAAGTTCTTTTTATATTCTGGATGATGAATGTTATCAGTTTTGTATATTTGTTTCCTGATGATATCCTGTTATGACCTAGAAAATTGGCCCAATAAAGTCATCTGAAATAAAGTCACCTGAAAGTCATCGAAATATTTGAGAATAACAGAATTTTAGAAAAAAAATCTCTAATCTCACAGAATACTGTTATAAATTTCTATGTAGACTGTCTCTAATGTTCTTTCTGTAATTTAACAACTATTATTATTAAAACAATTATTATTTGAAAACAACTATTTTCAAGAATCTCTAATTTATTAATTTAGAAAACAGTTGATTTGGAGCTAGTTTGAGGAATCATTTTTACTTCGATTGATTTCTTTTTAAACTCAGTTATTTTTTGAAATATTTATAAAAGACTGATGAATCAAATTATTAGAATTAATTTTTATATTATAAACTTTACTTATACTTTTATACAAAGAAAGTTGAATAACTTTTGTTACATTATTTAAATTTAGCAAAGAAATAATGCAAAAAAGTTATTGAATGAACTGTTGATCAAATGCTTGAAAGTTAATAACATAGTTATTTTATCATTTTATTTTATGCACGCTTATAGTTACTATATAAGTATGTTATGTTTCATTGTTACTATTTCAGTATATATAGTTCTATATAGTTACTATATCAGTAACTTAGTTAACTATATCAAACAGATTTAAATTTGTAATATTAAACAGCAGCACTCTGCAGTCAGATTAACTTTTGGAGTCACCAAAAATCTCTCCGGGATTATGATAATCTATGTTTTTGTATTGAGTTAACACTTGAGGTTTAATAGTTGATTTATAAACTAAGAAAAATATTTTCCACTTTCCAAAAGAAATTTTAATTTTCAAAATTAATATTTCAAATAAGTCTTATTTTACAGTTAGTGGTAGAGTTGAGAAGTAAATTTGCCTTTAAAATCTCTTTCTAAAAATTTCCGCAAATATATAATTCATTAAATTATTTTTAATAAATAGATTTAGAATAAAAAGTTTATAGATTGAGGAAAATATTCAAGGGATCACATATCTTAAAGAATAAAGGGATAGCTTTCAAATGGTACTTAACAAAAGTTTCTTTAAATTATTGAACAAGGAATATCATATAGTATATCTAATTAAATTTCAAAACAATTTTAGTCCCAGGGCTGTTTTAGTCCTATAAACGAATATTTCATAAACGATCCGCTTAGAGTCTAAAATCATTTGCCCAAATAAAGTGCTTATAATATGCAGGTGCTAAAGGGTTGGTTGAACAGCAGTCTTAATGTATACCGTATACTGTAGTGGTAAATCTAGTTTACTTTATTTGGGAGAAGCATAGTTTTATTATAAAGGATTTTAATAAGTCCTCTAATGAAATCCATCGAAATTTTTCAATCATTTCAAGAATCTCTGCTGGACCTTTAAAAATACGAACTTATATGGTGATTCATATCATATGATAAGATGTCAAGATTTAAAATTTTTTTTTACAATACTAAATCTACAGTTAGTTATATACAGTCTATGAAAAAGGATTTTAAAAGTAATAAAAAGTAAGCTTCAATAATAAAAATCTTTCATTTTCATGAAAATACTTTTTTCCTACTTAAAATTTTGTTTTTAAATTGCATGATTTTCATTCTTCACAAAACATGTATCAAAAGATATTTTTGACGGTTTACTAATATAGTTAAATGATAATATAAATATTTTGGTAATAACTACTTTTAAATTTTGAGATTCAAGATATTTTGTACAATGCTTATTTTGATTAGCAGTAACGATTTGAATACATTTGTGTAAAACAAATTTTTGTTCTTCAATATCACATGTTTTAATTTTATATTGATTCTTTTATATATTAACTATAGTATGCATTAAAATGTATTAAAAGAAAATCAGATTTAATTTTTTAAGGAGGTTTTCTTTTTCGATAACACCCAAAATATAACTTTTGATAAAAGAAAGTTATCCTGAAACATAATAACGTAAGCAGCTTTATCCTAAATTTAATAAAAAATAGCATGATTTTAAAAATTAATTTATTGAAATATGAATTAAAAATTAATGTTATTTTAAACACAAATAGTCTGAAGTGCAGCTTTGAATTAAATGCATATTTGTCCACTTTATTTGCCCCACTTATTTATAGCCAATATTCACAAAACCTATTATTACTGTATCGTTGCTTTATTCTAAGTAATATTACAAAATATACCTTCTTTAAGTTAACTTTGTATGCATAAATTATGTGATCATTGTAAATTATGTTTTATCAACGTATATAGCCTACATTTAGATAGTTTTTTTAATTCACGTTCAATAGATATTTTTTAAAATGTTAATTTTATTCATCGAATGAGATGAGCTTTTTGTTCTACATGCTAAATTTGTTCTACACATTAACTTTGAATCAAGTAGACAAGCAAATTATTTTTAGATTAAATATTCTTATGGAGTAATAGAATATTTAAAACGACTGGTTTTGTCACACATATGAGAATTCTTTTTTAAGAAATATGCTCTAAAACTAAAAACTTTGAATTATAATAAAATAAAATATTTTCTAATATAAATGATTTTCTTTTGTGTTTTTGTTGCTCATATAGGATCGGTTGGGGAGATAGAAGCCCAAAGAGATTCACAATCCAATTTCTTATATTTTATAAAGAGATACAAAAGAGATTACATAAATTAAAAATCATTTATTAAATGTAGGTAGATGTTTTCACAAATCAGCGAGAAAACATATCAAACTATAGTGATGAAAAAATATATAATTATTTAAAAATTTTGAAAAAGTGATAATAATTTGTTTCATATTCTCTACTTATAAATTAACTTTTTTGTTATTTTGAATAGTAACAGATAAATCAAAGGTAACAATTTTTTCCATTATTATCAATACATTCATAATTTTCAACCGACTTTCCTTGACAATTTGCGTATACTTTTTTGTACTTTTATTTTCTGATATTTTCTATAGCCACGTAATTAAAATGTTTATATATAGTTTATTTCAAAAGTTTAATAACAGCTGCACTTGACTGACCAAAGATCAGCATTTGTTCATCTTTGAAATATTTGTTCAATTTATCGCTTTCACATCAAGAACGCGATATTTCTATTTCAAATCCAATAGGTCATGGTTCACATTTCAGAATAAGACAAAAAGCGATATTACATTATCAGTTATATCTAAAATTAATGTGTAAGTAAATTTAGCCTCAGGTCGTTATCAGCTCATTGAAGAAAGTTGTTACTATGCTATTTTACAGATTTAGATTCAATATTTCTTTTACTGCCCAATAATCGATTAATATATTTTTTATTGTTACCCGTTAATAGACCCCATTATATTGATTAAAATACTGTGTGATTTCTACATTATAAAAGAGTATGCATTTATTTATTTTGTAATATTAGACATCAATGAATAAAAGTGAATATCTGAATCAAAAAATAATTAAATTCTATGTATTTAATAACTGAATCCTTTTTAGTTAATTTTTTATATAAAAGCTACAAGATTTTATTAATTTCATGCTATACAAAAGCATATTTACTAGAGAAAAGTAAAATTGTATGTAAAGAAATATGATAAATTGTATTTATATTTTGTACGGATATTCCTAAAAATGCTTTTTATATTTAAATCAACTACGTGCATATGTTTCTTTTCAAAATTAAAAGTGAAAGCATTTATGATGAACAAACATTGATTGTTAAAATTTGTTTTTCAGGAAATGTAGTCCATTTTCATTGTTTTATAAAGTATGTTTAGAAATTTTAAGTGTATTTTTTGTTTACGAGTACATTTGATAAGTATATATAAACAAAATGTACATTAAACAGATACTTATTTACAAACCCGTGTTTATAAATAATGTTTATGCATTTAAAATAAAAATCATTGTCATTCTAAGTATTTGAGTACTATTAAAAAGTGTTTAGGGAAAACTCATAAAATAAGTCTTTTCTGAACAGAAGGAATGTTTAATTTGTTATCTGATAAGTTGAACATTGTTAAAAATATTTACTGATCAAATTAAAAGAACTGCATAAAAAATCATAATTATATATATATTAGTCGTAAAATATTCCAAGAAAATAAAGATTCTGAAAATTGTAATTCATATTAATGAATCCTGTTTTAACTGAAATTGAGCAATTAAGATTTTGTTAACCAGGGAAAAATTTGAAATTTTAAAAGAAAAATTAATTAAATTCTATATTAGTAGTAATTAAATTCTATATCAATGCATTTTTAATATTAATTTGCTTTCTTTGTTTGAAACGATTAGAATAGTATTTATCTAAGGAAATAATGATATTTTTTTGTTACAGTATGGCCTTGTTTATTTGTTACAGTAACTTTAGGAAACATGAGATTTCAACTCTGGTACCGAATAAAATTACTGCATTCATAAGGTTTAAAATGTTAATGCGTAATTTAAAAAGCATTTTTTTTAGATTGAATAAGATAATGTTTTGAAATAGAAATAATAAAATATATGTTCTTAATTTTCTTCCATCTTGTGTATCAATAAATTTAATTCCTTATTTTGAAAACTAGTATCAATGTGCTAATTATAAAGCTTTTAAAAAAGAAAATAAATGAGGAAATTATACATTTCTTAAATAAATTCCTTCTCTTTCAGGAAATACAAAAGAGTTGATGCATTTTCATTTCTTAATAATATAACATGAGTTAGCAAAGAGAAATTTTTTATTACTTTTTCAATTTCGTATTCATTATACACTACGGCAGTATATTGTATTTTAATATTTTGTTGTATGAAACAGAAAAATAGTAGAATATTTAATGTAATTTTATAAGTAACATAATATCACTAGATAATACACAAAATTTTATATTAAAAAGCATAATTAATGTAATGTATAATTTATTTTACAATCACACCATAGTATTTTGAGAAATAATTTCCAAAAAGTGATTTCAAAAATATTTATTTACAAGTGATTTCAATTTTAAAAATTCTAATATAATTAAAGATGCATATTTGAAGTACAGTTGATTCTAATATACTCAATGGTCAATTTATTGTGATCAACTAAAGCACACACATTCTCCCTGTCTTTAATTTCTGCTTAAGAAATTATGTCAATTGACAAATAGTTCGTTCCATATAAACTAAAGTTGTTTCGGATTTATACTTTCTTCAATTAGATATCTTATTACCTTTCTTTCTATCCATATGCATTGCAATACATATGGGTAGATTCTTTCGCAAGTCTTTTAAGTCAATCAATCACTTCTGGTAATCACACACCGGGAATGAGGTCCCATTACGTACAGATTTTCTTCTACCACAATTCATTTAACTGACATTGCCACAATTTCTATAAGAACTTACATTCGTTTCTAAAATCAGTTCAATCAAATTTTTGCTCACTCTTTTTCGTAATAAAAGTACCAAACTAGCAAGCATTCAACAACAGTAGACTTCAATCTGATCTATTACAGATACTGTTTCATACTGAATACATGAAAGATGTGTAAGGTAAGATTTATAAATTGACCATTGAGTGCATACACGCAACAAATATATTTTTTTACATGAAATATGTGTATTGCATTCAATAAAATTAGAAAATTAACAGTCTTTTTTATAAGATATAAAGAATTTGGAATTTCAGAATATTATTAAAGGAAAAATAAAAATATAAATTTAAACAGTTTCTAAACAGGCATTATCATCTCAGTTAGAATTTTAGAATGTTACATATAGCCAATTTGCAAACAAAAATTAGTTACGTTTTAATTTGTTCAAAAATTAACATTTTATTCCTTAAAATGAAATCTGAATAGTAAAATATATGTTATATTTTCAAGTATTTAAAGAAGAAGAATCGTAGAACTCTGGATTCTTACAGTAAGTAAAATTTTACTAAAACATTTTTTTAACTTGAAGATTCTGATGGTAAAGTTTTATTTTAATATCAATAAAATGCTCTCTTTTATTTTTTGAATGAATCCTTTGTTACTTATTATTTATCCTTTCTAGTAAAAAAGCACATAATAAAAAAAGAACTCATCTAACATAAAGAAAAAATAAAAAAGAACTCATCTAACATAAAATCCATCACATATAAAGCAACTTTTTCCTTGAAATTTTGAACACCTAATTGATTAGAAATACTAAGCTTGAAAGCAGTTAAGAAGCGCTATAGTTATCCTAAACCTCAAGCAAAATGATTGGCATGAATTTAAGACACAGGAGCTGCTCGGCATAGTATTTCATCAGCCATATTGGGATCCAAAGGTCCGAAAATATTTCTGCTTGGGGTATTTGCATCCAAAGACGTAAAAAATTCCGTCACAAGCTCCTTAAAACGCTCCAGAGTGATTCCTCCTCTTTTTCGATCGTCACTCTATAAGAAAAGTAATTTAAGTTATCATTTAATTACACAAGAATATCACTTGGAAAGTTAACAATATTCATAAAAACACAAATAGTACATGAATTTGTATTTGTGTCATATTCCTAAAGTAAATTTGTGACTCAGGATAATTGTGAATGTTTAGAGTCAGTCTTAAAGGCAAGTTCAGTTGAAGCAATGTTAGAAAGTAAATGTCCCTATCACTGAATCACATATCGCCCCTATTGAATTTAAACTCGCCTTTAGAATTCATCTAGAAACTTATCTTTATGTTTGAATCATGTGTGATTAGTTCGACACCTGTTTTAAAGTTTCTATACCAAGATAAAGAGGTACTTTTAATGAATGATTAATCATGCGTGCAATTATAATCAACAGTGCAATCTAATATGGGTAGTCACCATTTCATTTCTAAATAACAATTAAATTATGATGCTGCTTTAAAATAACAGGAAATTTTGTATATATATATATACATCATCTAAATCGTCCTTTATTTTGCATTATTAAAGAGTTTCATGCGCTCAATATACGCTTTAGATTTTTTTAAGAGAACATTTTCCTGAATTTTATACAATTAACTTAATTTTATATGATTCTAAAGGTTTTGTTTTGTATTGTTTAGTGATTTGAAATTTTAGAAACATTTTATTGTTGAAATTTCAGAATTTTAAGACCTTAGAAAATATATCATTTAAAAATTTTAATATATGAACTGAATATATAGAAATAAAATCTGTTACAAATTTATTTATATTAATTTTATATATACTTAAACTATTTAAGTGCATTAAATTTTGAATGTCATTTGTAAAAGTGACTTCGAACTTATTCTGTAGTAAATAATTCATTTAATAAAAATTATAAATATTTAAAAGTAAATTCGTAAACAGATCAACTATCTCGAAAAAAAAACCTGAAATAGATATTGAATAGATTTTGGATAGCTTTCGCAAAAGAACAATCGTTCCATATAGGCATTTCTGTGATAAAAACGGTGAAATTGAATATGCTTCAGTGAGTAGGCTAACCTACAAATATTTCTATATGACCGATCTTGAACCCAGATCACAAAGAGATTATTTTATCCAAAATTTAGTATAGAGCACAACGAGCATTGGTATAAATAGGTTTGCGTAAATATCCGTATGATACAAGTGCGATAACAGCTGAAGATAATATTAAATTGTGTTTGTAATCTTAAACAGCTTTCCGATATGGCGATTTTAAACATTAAGTTATTTTCCTAACTTATATGCAGTTATCTAGCATATTTCTAGATCTTTTGTGGCTCGAAGTTGCTGCAATAAAGGTCAGATAAGAAAAGCAAAGTAAGTGGAAGGTTCGATCCGACTGACTGTTATCGGTTGAAGTGTGAGGCCCGCTTCCAGGGAATGACTTAGAGCAATTGTCCCCAATTTTCCTTGTTGATAATTAAGATAAGATCAAGAATGAAGTAGAATCCGACGTCATCCGTGAACTTTGGTGACCGTTCCCAGCGGGCTTCATTTCAGTTTTTAATTATTTGATCTAGCAAATTAGTTTTTTGTTTTTTGAACTTGAACATTTTTATAATTCTTCTTGTACGCTCACTTATTTCAAAATCTTAGTTCAGCAAAGTAAATACTCTTTTATTGAAAGCGTAATTCTTATCACAGCTACTTTAACTTTGTTCTTATTGAAATCTAAATGAGTTACATAGCCCGCATGATCTTATTACAGTCTATTTTTACCAAATAACTTGTTATCTTTAATACCATTTTTATATTCATTATGCGGAAACACATGTAAAATTAGTATTTGCTTATTTTAACTTACTAGAAAATATATATTTTCATTTAATGAGAGAGAGAGAGAGAAAATTTAGATCTGAATAATAAATAATACATACCACGAGCTTATAAATTATTGGATAATTTTCTGCTTAAATTCTCTCTTATATATTCTCTTTTATAATTACATGCATTTTTTATTGGAAGATTTTAATTTTGCATTGGTATTTCCTTTTTATTTAATTGATTATTCTCCTAATTAGTACAACTTTGAGAACAAGAGATAAATAAATAAAGTAATAAATAAAATAGTGAATAGGAAGGTAAAGGTAAAAGATTGGGAAAGAAACATATATTTTATTTTTCAAATAAAATTTTTAAATTATTTATATTAAATTATTTTGGTGGAAGTATAATTTTTGCTTCGTAAAACGAGTCGTTTGATGTTTGTACAAAACGCGATTTGGTTCTTCTTTCAATGATATTTATAGAAATGTTATACAAATGAAAAGAGCTAATACTAAGCACTTATTCATTTTTTAAAACTAAGCTTGAAATATTTCAATCGTATTAAAAAATTTTATTCTATTCATTGAGAAGTTGAAACTCTATTTAATTGTTCTCAGATATTAATTTTTGTCATGTAAAGTAGAGTAATATAACTTAAATCATATACTTGGTTAAATATTGTAAAATCATTTAAAATATAAAGCTTATTCTATCTTTGAATTATAATTATTTTGCTTTTAAATAAATGATTATAATACGGATTTATTGTCATTGATTCATGTTGTCATCTTTCAACATTTTTAAATTTTATACTCAAATGTTCTTGCAAATAAAATTTTCACAAACAGTCAAAATTCAGATATTTTGAGAAGCAAAGATACGTCTGATTATCTTAAATTGTTCAAGAATTTTCTCAGATTGTAACTGGTATACTGTGACGATAATGTGTTTTTGTTTGACTTTCCCACCAAATTAATCCAAGAACTCACGTGCTGTTACTAATCAACTATTTCCGACCCATGAAATTGAAGTTATCTAAAGATTTAGCAGTGATTAAGAACTGAGTAAAAATAAATATAGCGATCGTGATTTCTCCAAAGTTACAAAGTCACATGAATAGATTGAATAAAAGATATTATAAATTCATTTTTTGATACATAGGATTACTTGATATTATAATATTTAGCTCTCAATGAGTTTGGTAAAATTTTATTCTAAGCTCACTATTAAGAATCTAATTATTTTGAATACTTCTGGCGAATGAGTAACGTTTTTTTTTATTTTTATTTTAACAGTATTAGAATATAGGAAAATTGATTTTCCTGTTTCTAATTAATCACGTAAGATATTTTATAGCAAAACTTTCCAATTAAGAAATAAAATCATGCTATACAAATAATTAAATTAAATTTAAATTCACATGTATGTGATTATCAAAGTAATGGAAACACATTAGATTTATAAAGAATCCTTTATTTAAAAAAAAAACAAGGTGTAGGACAGCGTTTGTCATATAATAGAGTTTGGAATCACCTATATATACCTATCTTGGATTCGATTCATTCAAGCGTTTAAAGGTATATTGTATCATTCTTCACTGGCATATTGGGAAAATTTTGGGAGAGATGCTGGTGGAGGATATTGATTCCGTATTGAGCTCTCTGAAAGAGACCACAACGGCTCAAATTGAGGTCGGCTGATTGTGCGGGCCAAGGTCGCACTGTCACGTATTATATTTTAACACTTACGAAGCGCATTAAAATGTCATTATTATTCATGGGTCTTTTTATTATTGTGTTAACCATCTGTCGATGTTGCATGTTTTTGGCTTCTCAGGTATTCATATTTAACTTCCCAGGTGTTTGAGTTTCGGAAAACTGATAATAAAATGCATTTTGATCTACTTTTTTTTTTATTAAGGTAACTTTTTGTATTGGAAGTATAATTCCATGAGCACTTATAGTTTAAAGTGGATTTCGAATATTTACAAGCACCTACATCCAGGGATTCACCGTTGCCTATTGGTAGGATAGTGGAGCATAAGATCCCAGGTTTAAACTCAGCTTTTGTTGAACAAAGAGAAAAGGATATTGAGCTTCTACTTTCTGTATGCACGTTCGTCAAGGTGGGTGATTGGAAGTTTTTCGGTTTTCTCTCTTGCGATGAGTGAATACTACCCATTATCTATATGAAACGCTCTCCTGGAAGAAGCCACTTGATGCAGTGGACATTAAAATGCCTTGCAATGGCCTCCAGCTGTCCACTACATAGTGTCAAAAAAACCTGTTTCAAGCGGACTGCATTTTGCAATGCGTCTTAAATAGCAATTTCAAAGAATAGATGTTGAATAAAAAATTGAAATCTGAAAATGTATAAATTTTTAATATAATTATTATTTTAAAAAAGTAAATTAAATTAGTAGTTTAGGGTCACTAAACTTGTATGTAAAGAAAAAACTTCTTTCGTGAAAGATTTTATCAGCAACTTGATAAAATGCAATTCATGTTTTTTTCTTTATTTATCATTGTATTACTTACGCTCATCATGGAATCAAACGCCAAATCAATTTCTTTTAGATCAGTGACGTAACACCAAATAACAGACCCAAAGCGATATTCATCTTTATCCCACAATAAGTCACCTATTAAAAGTAGAAATATTGAATCAGAAAAGAAGGTGTAATGTAGTTACGTATATAAATTATATATATATATATATATATATATATATATATATATATATATATATATATATATATATATTCATCAAAAGCCATTCTTTATAAATCTGCTGAGTCTTTTATTTTTGATAGTAGCATTTGATCAATTTTCAATGAAAATGAAAGTTATTGGAAAAATAAACCTTTTTAATGTTATTCAAGTAGAATACATCAGAAATTTTAATTTAAATAAAACCTGAGTCATCTACAATTACAGAAATTCAGCTTGCATATTTGAAATTTTATCTTCAATAAAAAATGTTAATAATGGAAGACACAATGTTTGTGATTTGTTAGTGCACATTGACAAAAATGAAAATCTGTGCGAAGCTTTAAAAATAATATAATTATTATATATATATATATATATATATATATATATATATATATATATATATATATATATATATATATATATATATATATATATATATATATATATATATATATATATATATATATATATATATATATATATATATATATATATATATATATATATATATATATATATATATATATATATATATATATATATATATATAAGTAATTAAATTCATTATTACATGTTTTAAAATAAGAATATATGAAGTCATTAAATTTATTTTTAAATTTGTAGGCACGAGAGAAAATAAAAGAGATCATTCTGCCGAAACATAACTTGATTCACACACAAGTCAAATAATAAATCTTGTGTAGAATATAGCTGAAAAACTGAGTTCTATATATTAAATTTAACAGAGATTTTTACTATAACTACTTGCATATTTTTTTAATATTTTTCATAGATGACAAGTCATTTATGTGTTTCAAAAGTAAAATCTGGTGAGTTTTAAGTAACTACCCCAACAGAGAGCGAAAAGCAACAATTATTTTCTCTTGTTGAGCAGCTGCTAGAATCAAACCTGTAATATTCCACATGTTTATTACAGGTTTGATTCTAGCAGCTTTTCTGTAGCGTGATATCACCATGAAAAGTGTTAAATCATGGTGATATCACGCTACAGAAAATTCTACTGGATATATTATAAAACAAATAATAAATGATAATTTTTGATAAAATGATAAAATTTTTTATAAGGGCAGATGATTTTTAAATTAGATTTCCCATTTTTAAAATTTTAATTAATACAACCTTAAGCATTCATTTTGCATTATTCATAATGTTGATTAGCATGTGAATATTTCTAATGTTCTAAAGATATTTTTGATTTAGTTTACAACTCTCAACAAAGATTATTTAGCGTTTTTGACTATTATCCCATATTAAATAAGTACATTGACTTTTCATTAATTATGTTTTATTATATTTATAAATCTTATTTAATTATACATATGAATATGAGATTTAAGAGTTCCTAAGAGAAATAATGCACCAATGAAAAATAAATATTATAATTTTACACACATGATCATATAATGAATAAATACTCTTCAAAAATCAATACACTTAAAATGTTTCCTAAGATTTATATGTCATGAAATTACAATTAGTCGTTTTATAAATGAGACATAAATGACAATATTTAATATACTTCACGTCATACTTTTAATGTGGCAGCATAGAGCTCATGATCAACAATATTTTTTATATAGATAGATAAGAGGAAAAAAAGTGTTCCTTAAGCTAGAAAACTTAATATTTCATAACATAATGAACTATGTCTATAAAACAAAGAAACTTTCTGGTCATACATGAAAATAATTTCACAAAATTAAAATTTTATAATTAAGAAATCCTACAATATTTTAAAATTTCAAGTTTTACAGGAATGCGTTCGTTAATTTCAGTGAGATTTTTTATACCTTTTAAAACATTTTTATTGACTCGGTATACCATATATCTCAGTGGAGCAAATAACTGATAATAATTGTTGAGCAAATAACTTTTTGTCACTGACAGGACTTGACGCTCTAATTATGCTTGTTGTGTATACGCATTTGAATGCATATGTTACATGTATGCTTTCCAATATATATTTGTGACTTTATACTATTTAACTATCCAAACTTTGACTTAATTTTTAAAATTATATCCTGAAAATTTAAACTAAATTAAAATAAATAATAATAATTTAAAATCTGAACTTTTAGATAATTTTATTGCAGTTAAAACATATATTAATTATACTGATATTTATGATAAGATTAATGAACTTCTTTTTAGGGATAAAAATTGATTTACCGGATTTTAAATATTTTTAAAAGATATTATAAAAATGTAATGTCCAGTCAATTTGTAATAATTTAAAATTTTTCAAAAAACACCAATTAAACATTTAAAAAATATATTAAATACTAATATATCAATAAACTTTATTAAACACTATTTAGTAAGTTGATTATTGTTCATAAGAATATTTAGTAATTTTAATCACTATGTAAATTTATACATATAATTATTGCTTAAATTTTTAAGAATTTAAAAAACTTAAGCATATTACATTACTATACTCACTTTAGAATTAATTTTAGTATACTTACTTTAAACAATTAAAATAATTACTTTTTTCAAGTAAATTAAAGGAAAACATATTTCAATACCCTTTAATAACATCAGGTCAGGTAAAAGAGACTTGTGATGATTACTTAAAGATCTTGAATAAAATCATAAAAACTTACCAGAGTCTAGTTTTTGTTCTTTGTTTTGTAATAAGAAGAACTGGAGTGTCATATCTACGTTTTAAATTATATTTTCCATTCTTCTCAAATTTATGTAATTTTAGGTAAGTCTAAATATAAAGGTTATGGTCTAATGCAATTAGTGTTGAAAAAAGGAATGAAAATCAACTTCTTTCTTACTTCTGGCTTAAGTTATTGTGATAACCTATAATTTAAATCAATATTAGCAAATGTCAGCTTTTCAACTTTTTGTGCAACCATATTCTTAACGTAAAAATAATTAGAAAATATTTCTATACAATTATTTCTTTTATGTAATACATATATTACTAAATAAATTTATTTAAGTGAGTGTATGTTACTACATCTTAGATAAGAATACTTTTTAGGCTTTATTACTCAGTCTTCGAACATTCGAAAATATTAAGTGATAAAAAAGAAGAAAAATAAAAAGCATAAATCTAATACATAATTTAAAAGAACAGTATTTAATTTTTCCATTCTCCATCACAAATAAAACTCATTTTCGAGAGTTATTTATATCCCTCTTCATAATTTCTTAATTTTTAAGTTCTTTTATTAATAAACCAATTATTAAATTCCTTTTGTGATCACTTTGTATGCATAAATATATTTTGAAATCTTGTAAAAAGTGTGTAGAACATTTTGTCGTCTGGTTCAATGTTAGTTGGAATAAATCAATATTTATTGTAAATTATGCTGCGTTTTGGACATCCGAAAAAATTTAAGAGTATATAAGACTTTTAAATGTGAAAATTTTACTTACATTTCTTATCAACCATGTGAAAAACCTCAATAGCCAGATTTTGTAAGAAATCTGGCAACTCTTCGAAGTGGCGTGTTCTACTGGTCAATTCATAGAGGAAGTTAACCAAGTCTTGGAAATGAACCTTCCCGTTCTGAAAAAAATTACGTTCAGTTGTTGAAGAATTTAACATCATTTATCGACGCAATTAAAATCATACAATGGTGCACGGTTAATTTTACCAGTGCTTGATTAATATTATTTTCATGTGAAAAATGCGGATGTTTCAAGATAGATTTATTACATATAATAAGTGGTAGACGGGAGATATTGAACAATAGTGCTTTTAATTAAATCATTTAATAAGAGAAAAGTAAAATTATCTCAGGAATTTTTTAAATTTGTTTTAAAGAACATAATGATAGCAGATGTCAAAAACATTGATATATAATAAACTGATTATTCTTCTATTTTATATGTTTAGATATTTGTAATTTGAATATAATTCCTATAAACTCAGCAAGGGCTTGATTCTTATATAAAACACTTGCATTCAAATTCAATATAGCTCTTTTTATTAATTTATGCAAATTTGTAGTTTTTATTTTTATTTTTGAAGCTTAAAAAATAGTTATAAGTAAGAAGACTATGAAGATTTATATATTTACGCCTTTGCAATTAAAATCTATATTATTCCACCATCATATTTGAATAGAATAAAAAACCGAAAATAAAAAATTGAATCAAAACATTCCTTGAAATATTACAACAAACATTTATATCATGAAAATATATCATGCGCACTTTACCAGATTTTACTTAATCAAATCATGCTTAGATCAAATACATCAATGTAATTTCTTAAAATATTTAGAATTATGCTGCATTTTTATGCACAGCTTTATTATTTAATTTAATGTACACCAAACCTTCTTAATTCCTTTCTGAAAAATTACATTAATTTAATAACATTTGTAAAGCATGGGGAAAACTTTTGCGATACTTTTAAGCACATTAGTTAAAAAGTACAAAATATCACATTTTTATGAAATTAAAAATGAATGTTACAAATCTACAATATCACGCGTTTCAAAAATTCAAAAACTTTAATAAATATCATGAACAAAGCAATGGGAACTCTTTATTCATATCTGGCAACAATGATAAATATACTGCAAGTCATTGTAGTATAGATTTTAAAAAAGAACTTTCAGTGTATCAAACACAAACCTAAAAACTGTTCTATTTACTTAAATGTTTTCAATAAAAATTCTCTGTTTGAGTAATTTTCTGAGTAAAATTTTCTTCGTTAAAAATTTAAAAAACTTATATTTTTATTAATTTTTCTGGCCTAGATGTTGAGAGAATCCCATCACTAAATCAATTTACTATGATCACACTAACTGCAGGTAGTAGACTAAAATACTCTCATATATTTTTCCAATACATTTTAAATTGATTGCTTCTTTTTTGGTTAATAATCACACTATCTCAATTTTTCAGTTGCCATGAAATTAAGCTGATGTGACCTTCAAATCAGCTTTTTTTAACACAAATATTATTGATTATTTTGAAGTAGTCAAGTAATATATTCTATAAATCTCAAAATGATTGGTACTTTTAAGTGATTGTTTTAGTTTTTGTATTATTGCAATTGATTGAAAAATGTTATGTCATTCTCTTTGAAATGTCAAATATACCATATTTTGAAAGGAATCTACTCTAAATTACTAACTTAACATAGTTTTTAATTAAATGCTTCATATATATATATATATATATATATATATATATATATATATATATATATATATATATATATATATATATATATATATATATATATTGCTTTTATTTCGTTATTTTCAGTTTCTAACGAACACAAATAATTTTTTTCAATAGTGTTAATTTTGCAGTTAATTTTATTTCCCAATAATATTTGTTTACCAACCGATGACTGGGTGGTTAGAGCTCCTGACTCTTGAGCTGTGGGTCCCGGGTTCGAATCCCGGTTCGGGCATGGATGTTACTTTCTGTCTCTTTTCTCTGTGTTTCTCTGTCCTTTCTTCTGTGATGATGTATGAATGTGGCCCAACCTATAAACGTGTTTGTGGTGGTATGGCGCGGGCAACACTACTCTCGTCTGCTTGACTTCATACAAATATTATATACAGGTGCCCGCTGGGTAACGACAAATGAGTAGCAGTTTCTGGCCTTGTTGTGGCAGAGGGTTCGTCACCCAAATGCCCACCGTTGGAAAAAAAAATATTTGTGTAAAGAATCCGTATCAAAAGATATACTCAGCAATTTATACTTGTTAATAATTAATGGGAGAGAAATCTGAGATTCTTTTCTTATAGAAATGGATTTGAGTGAAAAAACATTTTTACCTTATTGGAGCCCAAGTCATTGCACAGGCCTTCCCACATCTGCTCACTATGAGTCAAATACTTTCGATGAATATTTTCATTATATTCTCCATTGTTTTGCTGAAATGTTGTTCTCTGAAATTGAAAGGAAATAAAATTAAATTTCTTATGCTTAAGTACTTTTCTAGAATTTTAACTTATGTGAAATATTTATTTAGATACTTTCCGTCAGCTGTGTTACTTTTTTGTTGCTGTTAGTAGTGAATTCAGCATAAAATTGGTTTATTAAGGGATAACAATATTGATATGTGTTTTCTCATATAAGAATTAATGTATAAAATATGTAAAATTTTCCAATTAAATAAAATGAATCATGTTTTGTATTTAAAGAGAATCATAAAGGATTTTAAGAATTAAGAATAACATAAGTAAAAGGAAGTAAGCAACATTTAATCTTTTGAAAATATTTATGTTCATAATGCATAGTTGTGACAAACAAAATATTTTGTTTTAATATTTTTTATATGGATATGGACGGAATGACAAATATTCACAAGCCACATGAAAATTCAAAAATTTTCCCTAACAATATGTAAGTTCATTAAAATCAATTATTACTATTAATCAAAATATTTTACTTAATGTCTTCATATAATGTTTCTGAAACTTAATTAAAACTGTTCAATAGATCTTGTGTTTTTAATGCTTTAAAAATACCTGAGAATGGCATACATATGTATAGTTCTGAGTAAAATTAATTAGAGGTGAAAGAATGGCATTGGTTTTCGTATTAACAGAATGTATTCAGAAAATCTTTAATGTTCATAAATGATCCTCTGAAATTATGTGGGATCTCTGGGAATAAAAGTTACATTTCATGCTGAACACTCTGAGCTGTAACACTATAAGCAGCATTACCAGCGATTAGTTATTAATAAATGTTGCAGTTTTTTTTTTGTTTTGAACATATTGTAAACATTTAAGAAAACTCAAAGAAATTTTAATTTTTTTCAGGTCTTTCATTGGCTGTGTGTTATGAATATCTTTTAAAAAAGGGAGTTTAACATGCTTATAATAAATTATACAGGTATATTATTTGATTTTAATACTAGCTACAGTTACAGGCCAATCAATAAAATAGAATTTTAAATTTTTGTGCTGTCTAAGGAAAATAAAATGAGTTCAAAACTGTAGGCTTAGAGAAGTGAGAACAGCATATACTATTTCTGACTAAGTTTATAAATTCTTATGAGCTTAAGGATTGAATATTAAGAAAGTCATCAAAATAAAATTTTACAACAAACAAGTTGTGAATATTTAATTACACCTCAATTTCTTGCTATTTTAAAGATTGATGGAGACCATGGTTTAGATGCACATAAAATGCCAAAAATTCATATATCTTGAAAGAGTACTTCTTCAAAATACACAACGAATACTTTTCGGAGCCTTTTATTTATATTAAATTTCTCCAACTTGGAGATATAAATGATGATTTCGGCGAAATCATCAAAGAAGAAATGATTGTGTGGAGAAATTACTTTAATAAAACATTAAGCAAGTGATAAAGTGTTATTCAATTTGAAGCAAGACTGGATATTTTAATCTCTAAAATTCAGATACATAATGTTACTTTATTCAAATAACTTGCAAAGAATTTGAATAAAGTAACTTTATTCAAATTCTTTGCAAGCTATTTGATTTTGAATTAAAACAGCAATACAATTGTAGACGTATATAATGTCTAAAAGGATTTATCTTAATGCTTCAAAGGTAAATCTTCTAGATGTCTTTTTTAGTATCTTCATATGAAAATAATTATTTTAACGAATTTATCACACAAGAAGATTTCTGTCTGTTTAGAACTAATGCAAATATAATCGTAATTTATGTTTTGTAATTTTTAAAAATGTTACACATGAAACAAAGTAAGTTAGATTCCTGAGCAATAAATAATTATTTTGTACTTATTTCAGCATATCATTGAGCTCCTGTTGATGTAATTATACTATGTATATAAGCGATGCATTAGAGTGGAAAAATTATAAGTATGGGAAATTAAAATATTACCAATGTCAATAATATCTTATGAGAAATATCTCATAAGATATTATTGGAATTAGTGATATTTTAATTTCTAATATATATTTGTGTCACAAAATATATGAGTGTCAAAAAGAACAGAATTACTATAGCAAAAATGGAGATAACTATTACGAAGAATATTAAGGGATAACTGAAACACAAGATCCAAAGATCATTTTATTGTCACAGAACGTTGCAAAGAGTAAGCATGTAGATAATTAAGTGGTGGATATACTACAGTAAGTATTAATTTAAATACTGATGTTTAAAGGTATCTGGAGACCCAATATACTACTAGAAGACATGATCAACGTTAAAATAATTTTGTCACATGTGAGCTTAGAACAAATCAGAGAGAAGCATGGCATACATTATAGGCGGTACCAATGGCTACAAAGTGTTGCCAAGAATACAATAAAAGAAAAGTGAGTATTATATGAGTTGGAAGTGATCACAGTATTCACACTTGTATATTGATATCACTTTTCAAAATTTCGATTTGGTTCTCGATAACGAGTATTAATTCAACACATCTTTCTTCGTATCCACATACATATATAGAGATCCTCAGTATTGAATAGAAAGCAAATTCCGCCATTGATACTCTTTAGTCTCTGCATCCCTAAGTCATGAACAGTACCTTTCAAGGAAATATCATTTGGGTGGAGTGAATCAAAGTCAAGACTAACCTAAATTAAACATCTTTAAATGACACTTTATGATATTACTGATCCATACAAGTAGATATAAAGGGATTAATTTACTAATGTTGTGCTAATATAATAGCTCACCTGTTTACGAGGTCCTTTAGAAGATTAAAGGTTAAGGAAAGACTGGTGTCATTGCGACTGTTGACTATGTCTTTGATGAAGCATTCATCTCAAAGCCGGAACTTACCATATATATTTATCATTACACCAAAATATTCTTGAATCATTCTACTTTAGTTCATATTATTGAATAAGAAAGAAAATACTAATTCATAGTATAATTAGCATACCTGCATGACATATTTTAACTTTTCCTATATGAAACTATTATACTCTAAAATTCAATAACTATACTCACCTAATTTATCTTAAAATACTTTTTTGACTTTTAAAACTTTTATAAGTCGACTTACTTTTTAGTTAAAATAATTGAATCTACTTTATGTTTATGACTTATAAAAAAGTAAATTACATCAGAGTTCTTCATTCTCATCATATAATATCATCTTAATTTCCAGATTTCAAAGTAATATTGCATGCGTGATTATTCTGTTACATAATTGGTGGTTTGTCAAAAAATATATATATAAGAGGGTACATTTCTAGTTAATTATAAATTTAAAAATGAAATCAGGAATATTTAGGTTTTACAGAATATCACTATGTTTTGTATGACAAACAAATATGTCACAAAAGTATTTTTTTTTCTTAAATTTATTTAATTTTCTGTGTGTAATGATAAAAAATTCAAATGCATTTTAGAGGGATGTCTATTCATTTTATTTTTGCTAACAAATATTTTAATTTCAGAAATTATAGAAGTTTAATTCTCATTACAATGTAGCAATTGTGGCCCACTTAACTAAATTAGAAGAATATATTGTTTATTGAAATTAAGCAAATACTTGCATCAATAACAAAAAAGTCAAATAAGACATTTTATCATTTAAAGCGTAACAGAAAATGACAAAAAAAACTTCTTATATAGAACAAAGTGCAAAAATTTAAATTTTTTAATGCCAGGAGCGGTAATGAGCGTTAATTTAAGATTGTGGGATAGATTTCTTGGAACAGCAAACCAAGAAAAGGTAATAGGGACTTCAAAAGGTGGTTATTGATATATCGCTTTAAGAAATCGTGGAGGCAGAGCAAAAAAAATAATTCCTGTTGCAAAGACAGTTTCTTTTGACAAATAGAAGAAAAATCTCAAACAAAACATACCGAATTATTTTTCGTCTAGGATGGTCTCTGTGTACATGTGCCCATAGTTTTTATTCCAATAACTTAAAGACACTTCTCAAACCGAAGAATCAGTGAATAAAGATTGTTGAATATCAATAAAAATAAATGGGTCGGGTACTGTTTACAAAAGTGACCTAATTCAGTTTTAAGAGCGATATTAAATGTATTTTGATATAAAGAGACTACATCACTTGAAATAAAAGTTATTGATGAAAGATCTCAATACAGAAGAAAGTGTTGAGGATGAGGACTAGAAAAAGACATAGGTGGGCTTATGTACTTGCATATTGGAAAACTAGGTAAGGAAGATACACAGACACTTCATATCGTAACTTAAGTTTTAGCTATTTATGATTTCTCTTTTTAAATACTTGATAATACCCGACCTCATGCGATTTATCTTATGGAGAGCATATTTGAGGTTAATAAAACACAAAATAGAGAATATCTAGCGTGTTTGCCTCACCTAAATACAATAGAGCAACATTGAAATATACTCGGACAAAATATTACTGAGAGCTCAAAATCTTCTTTTGTATCTCAAAATTGAACTTTGATTTTACATTTGGCTTATTTTATTTGTAAGCTCTGCAGTTACTTTTTGCATTTGAAGATTAATGTGACTTAAAATGGATTCCAAACTACTACCAACATTTACACCCGAAAGGGTAATAGAACCTACAAACTGCTGAATTGAAAGCTAGAGAGTTAATATTCAGAGGCAACAAGATGTAGGTCTTCAGAAATGGAACAATATTCTTTAACATATATTGGATAAACCTGTTCTATCAATGCAGAGCACATGGGCTGCAGTCTTAATTATTTGAGAGAACAAGTCATACAAAATATCTTGCATTATTTTCAAGGAATATATTTTTTGTTATTTACATTTAAGAGCAAATTGTTACTTTGAACCATTTTTAACGCTCTTTATGTCACTCCATAGAGAATTTAATTTCCTATAAAATACTTCGTTTTTTTTTAACTCCTAGTCACGGCGTCTTCATCATTTTATTCTCGAGCATGGCTGTTTCACAACGTTTCTTTTAAACGTTTTGGTTTGGCTTCCTAATTTTTTTGGTGATTGCATATAAAATTTATAATTATCCAAATCTGTTGCCCAGATGAGTTACAGTGGTCTAAGCAGATGAGAAAGGTTTTAAGCCTTCACATCAGCCCATGGGAATGAAAGTAGTTTGATTTCTCATGTTATACTTTTTATTTACGGACAACTTTTATGACTTTTCTGCAATTTTCAATGGCTCTTTTATAAACTAACTATATTTATATATGGTATGTTTTTAGTTCAATATTAAGTTCAAGAACATTAAATTACAAAAAAGATTAAGTGAAGTTGAGAAAAAAACTCCATTTAAGAGTTGTTATTACTTATGACACTTGAACAAGCCAAACTCGCTTTGCCTACAGCTATGAAAATTTAAGTCAATAGGGTGCGTCTTTTGCTTAACCAGAGCACCACGAAGGTGAAAATACGATTCTGCTTTATGATTATTCCGATAGCTGGCACCAATAGAGGATCCACTCCCTCAATTTTGACATTTATCTGGAGGGTGAGGACATTTTCTCCAGACCATTACACCCATGGTAACTGCTCAACGACTGACCACAGGACTTTCGATTCAACAGGATTAACGAGCACGTATATCGAATGTACTCTGTTGCTCGTAGCCGCATTGTAAATCGAACCCCGGC
This sequence comes from Latrodectus hesperus, assembly GCA_037975125.1. Taxonomy (NCBI): domain Eukaryota; kingdom Metazoa; phylum Arthropoda; class Arachnida; order Araneae; family Theridiidae; genus Latrodectus; species Latrodectus hesperus. Next base: position 50,990,959 of record CM075859.1, on the reverse strand, counting down.
CTACCGGACGGAAGGCCCATGCTTTAACCCATAGGCTACGGTATTTTTTTGATCAAGCAAAACAAAATTAAAACATTTATTTTATTCAAATAATTGTAAAACTCTTACCGTAACATAGTCTAGTTGATTGCTGAACAAAAATCCTTCTGACCAACATTTCATGTGTGTTTAATTCTTACCTCAAAAGTGGTTGTATATTGTGCTCCAAATTCTCTAAGACTGAAGGTCCCGGAATAATTTATCTTTACGTAATCCTAATGTGGTCTTTATCGACACCGAATTAATTTCATAATGAAATCTAATTGTTATTTCAGCAAAACGCAATATATATATTTATATATCAGATGATTCGAGATTCTCGTGCGCTACTGACGTGATGGACTGTGGAGGTCAGACGTGAGTGTTTTAAGCTCGTTGGTAATAAAACACCTATAGGCCTAATTCCACATCTTTTTTAGTATTTTCTATAATTAGGTAAATGACATATGTGAAACGATTGTATTATAAAAGAGAAAGCTCTCTTTATTCATTTATGATGACGAGTTTAACTTTTACTCAACAAAATAAAGAAACATCAAATTATGTTATTTTAATTCTCTTATTGGTTGAATTGAGTTCTAAATTTACACCATATGCAGGCTATGAAAGATAAAAATATTCATATAATTATGGAGTGTTCAAGATACATTTTTAAAAGAATTTATTTATGGAATACTTTCCTAATCTGGCAGCTACGGTTATCATTCTGTTCATTTTTACTGAATTCCTTGATTCAGAAACAATATTTTATATTTTAATAATTAAATATAATAATTAATGTACATTAATTGTGTCCTTAAAGTACAAAATTTCCCTTTTCAAGAGACAAAAATTTAAATGTATATTGTTTAACAAAAGCATGCAAAAAAAAAGAAGCATGTTGTGAGCAACAATTTGTAAGTAAAAAAGTAATTGATAGTCACTAAATGAATTACACAAAAAAAACTAAAGAGAAAAATATTTAGAACTTATATTTTCCTAAATTTTAATTCAAAAATATTCTTATAATATATTATAAGTGTTTTCCTTTCACTGACGATTTATTAGCGACTTGGTCTTCAATTCTATAGTTCGCGAATTCGACTCCTGTCTATGATTTGGTTTCTTGTACTGCCTGGTATGCAAAAGTAACCATAAATGACAAAAGCGAAACTAATAAAAAGTTCTACATTTCATTTTCAAATAAATTTTAAAATAATAAATTCTTAATTTTCTAGATATATCTTAGAGATTTAAGTTTTATAGATCTATTTTAAGAAACAGTGATGCTAAATATTCTTAGCATTGAAAAAGAAAACCAAAAATTGTGACAAAACACATTTATATTTGTTTTCAAAGAATAAAAAGCACAGTATATGTTTTCTCTAAATTGGGATAAATATTAAATTTATCTGTCAAAAGTTTTATGTTCCTCAAGCACAAGTTTAATCAAAGGCAGGAAGTTTTACTTCAATATATGAAAATTCATATAAATCTCCTTATTGTTCTCAGATATCATGAAAAACAATTTTATTATTAGAATTTTTTAAATTCTAAATACAGTGCATTTTAATGTGAAATTAATATTTAGCGAACACACTAAATTTCCCGTATTAAATATCATGTTTTGATGCTTTACCAATGCAACTGCTTTTTTCAAAACAAGTCAAGAAAAGTATTATTTATTTCGTAAACTAGGTTAATCAGAATAAAATAAAGTCAGGTTTTCCAAAAACTGGCACAAGTAGTCTCTAAGCAATAAAATTCTCCAACGATTTTTTATATTTTTTAAATTAAAGTAATGGTAAATAAGAGCGCAATTTGCTTGAAGAACGAACTTGTCTTTCACAACCGGTATTGTTTACTTGAGAAACGTGAAGCTTTTTAAAATAAGGCCGTGATTGTATGAATTTTAGTTTTCCGGTATTTTGACATGAATTTACCTCTGATTAAATATTTTCTCTACTTTTCTTTCATTTTATTTCAATGGAATTATTGTCATTAAGTATCACTGAATGTGCTAAATCATTTTCTAATACATTCGTTTTAAATTTATTCACAATTTAATGGAAAGAAAAATACAGTGTCAGTATTATGATTGACACCTCTGTTATGATTATAGCATTCTTATATTTGATTACATATGTCACACACTGTTTAAAAATTAATATAAAAGAAATAGGTTTTAGTGAGAGTATATATATGGAAAACATACCATCGAAGATGAATTTAAACGATTTTTATCACACAAGTATATATTTCTTTTCTTGTGACAGTTAATTTTTTATACTATCAATTTATTTAATTTGAATGATAAATAATAAATTACTGTTTTTAAATTCATCAGGAAAATCTCATTCTTTTCAATAATTAGCACAACTGAGTTTGAATGATATATATTAATCAAAATGGGGAGCAATTACTACAACATACTTTTGATCCTACAACACAACTGTTTGACAATAAAATATTAAACACGATAAAAAATTCCCTTCCATGAATATTAATGAATGAATCTATATATTATCACGACATCTACTATAATTGCTGCCAAGGAGGGAAAAATATATCATATGCAAAAGAGCATTATAAAAGCACCAGGTCAACAAAAATATAAGACTTTCTCTCACTCTCTGTAAATCTAGAAAATTGATTATTACAATTATGCTTCATGCGTTACAATACACAATTATGCACAATAATGCTATCGTTACAATTATGCTTAGCGATTTAAAAAAAATATTTTTCAACACTTTATCAAGTATTATAATATGTCACATAAAGCTTTTAGAAGCTCTTGAAGTTTAAAATTTTCGATTTCATTTCCTAAATTTCAAAATTTTTTGTCTGATACGTATTATAAGGAAACAAATAACTCTAAAGAACAGAATCAAAGCCTTGAACTGTGTAAAAGTGAAAAATTTTGATTTTAGTTTCACTGCAGTTTAAAATAATTTATGTCATTGAATATAAAAATCGATTCCCATTGAATGAAGCTCCTAAATGTGTCCGACGCATTGTTAAAAGCTATTCTCTGTAGATATCACGTATCTCTTCCGGACCTGGTTGTTAATAGAAGTTCAAGGACTATATTAAAACTCCTTTTATTTTTCAATGAGTATGCTTCCTGAAACTATACCTAGAAATGATCTTATTAAAGTATTTGATTTGGGATTACATTTCTTACATAGTTAAATTAGTTTGAAATGTTCAAAATTTGTAGCAAAATTATTTAATATATTCCCGTGTACAGATATCATTGAATAATTTCTGATCAAAATCTAATTTTCAGGACAAATAATACAAAATCCACAACATATTAATTTTTTATTTATAAGGGGGCATCATTTGTGAAAAAACGATGTCTTTTCTGATTTAACACTCTGATGTCTTTTTAAAACTTGATATACTATAAAATATAACTTTATGCTGATAAAAATACGGTAGATCAGGTTGAATTAATGAGAACTGTTAGTAAATATTGAAAATATTTTTAATAGAAATGCTCTTGGAATCATGGGTTTTTCGAACCATTAAATTTTTATTTATTTCCATAAAATTATCTTCATCTGGTTGAGATCTGTCTGTCCTGTAGTTGAAGAGCAAATTCAATATTTTTATATATTTTATATTGAACATATTTTTAATACAACTACTGTTGGAATCATGGGTTTTCCGAACCATTTCATTTTTATGCATTCCCATGATAATTTCTTCGTCGGATTGAAATCTGTCTGACTTGAAATTTTATAATAACTTCAATATTTGTAAGATAAATATATTCACTATTTACTAACATAATGGGAAAGTTTGTTGAAAACACGTATGAATAAATTTTTTCATTACATTCTTAACCATCATTTTGTAAATTATATTTATAAGCAAATATATGCAAATAAAAGCCGTATTTGAAATATATTTAGTATATATAATGTTACTTTCCTGTTAAAATGCTCTTAATGCAATGTTTCATAATTTTCAGCATGATTGAAAGAAGAGATTAACGCAAAAGCACTCTTTCTTTTCTTCAAAACTTTGCGCCGTTCCATTGATGGAGCATTAAATCACGTATAGCGCCTTTTAACCTTGTATGTAATCAAGACCCAACCTGCTACTTTGTATTCACAAGATTGGTGTCATTAACCAGTGCATTACTACCTCATTTATAAGTTTATGTGCATTAATTTCAAGTAACTAGTTCTTTCCAAATTAAAAAAAGAATACGAATGCATTAATTATCCTTATTTAAGACAGCTGAACTTGTCAATTGTATGTCTAATTTGATTTTAAATTTTTAATTCACATGAACCTTTTAACTTATTGTTAGGTACATGCATTTCTTACAATTTATGGTAAAATAATGTAACATATAAGTACAATCAAAAATTAAATGTTATATAATAAACATTAAAATAATTTTTCTTCTCATAATTTTATATGCAGTAAAAATATCTATGTCTGCTATTAGAATACAATAATAAATCAAAAGAACATATCCAGATAAATAATATTAGTTTTCTTGTGAAAATAGTTAATAGTTTAAAAATTAAGTTTATTTTGAAAATACAGTATAAGATGCATTCATTCTGAAATAAAAAAAAAGATGTTACGGTTTGGAATTTTTATACAGTTGTTTGGAAACGTATTTTTGTCATTACACTATTAATAAATTAAATTGTTATAAGAGTAGTTATCTAATATAAGATGTATTGTTAAGCGGAAATGGGAATACAAAAAATATATTCAAATTTTTATTATAATATATAATATTAACATAACCTATAAAATGCATCCTATTCATGTTTTATTTATTAAATCATACTATATAATATATAAAACCCATTTCATTCAGTTTTTCTGAGATATTTAGTGCGTTTTAGTTCCTATCTATAAAATATTCCATCTTTTAAGTGGAAACAGCTAATAATTTCTCTAACGGAAAACAAGAGCCAGCAAAACACAGTCGTTGCTCTTAAATTAAATCTATCAAACGGGAGAAATCGAAGCACAGTGCATATGACATACGATTCTCCTAATTTGGACGTGAGCTCGTTTTTTCTTTCTTTCTTTTTTTTTTTTTTTTTTTTTTCTTTTTCTTCCAACAGCGAAACAGTTATTTCTTTCTAAGATATAAGTTTCCTGCTGCGATAAGTTATACGAAAACGAAAGCTCGTATTTCATGTAAGAGAGCGGATGATCAAACAGTTTTTTAACCTTCTAAATTATATAGGTCAAAAATGAACTAAAGCATTCACAATTCATCGATTATACATTTTTTAGGATTAATATTTTTCATCAATGTATTCAAATTGTATTTCCCATTACCACGGGCTAGTTGTCATTTATCTAGTAAATTTAAATGCTTGAGCAATTATACTGATAGAAGTGAAATAAATTATTAAAGATTGGAATGTTTATTTGCATTGATTGGAATGTTTGTTTACGTATATGCTTAATTGTTTATAAGGAAAATGCTTCTCATTTCTCTTTTTATATTATTAATAATGATTGAATCAGATAATCAACGAGATAATAAATCGTTCTGCATGTTAATAAAATATTTTGAATGAAAAATATTTAAGATTTTTTTTAATTTTTAGGTAAAAATTGTTTTTAAATTTAGGTATAAATATGAAAATTGCGTATTTAAATAAACTCGTTGTTTGTTTAGGAATAAAAAAAATTTAAGTATAAAACTTGAACGTGTGTGTGTGTGTGTGTGTGTGTGTGTGTGTGTGTGTGTGTAAGCAATATAAAAGTAAAATCTAGATCGAGTAGTTTTAGTAAATTTAGAAATTTTAAAGAAAAGAATATTTTACATTTTTTAAGTTAATGTTAAACAATTGTTTTCGCAGTTATACTGTTTCAGAGATTCGCAGTAAGTTCTTAGGAATTGTGTGTGGTCAAAGATGAAAATTAAAAACTCTACCGAAGAAGTTCTAGCCGTTTTCATGCATAACCAAGAGACTAGGTTCGATACTCGAACAGTTTCTCTTCTGTTTATCTATCTCATCACACCAATAAGGGGGCATTACTCTTAAAATAGATTAGTGGTACTCCGCTTTTGGATCAATCAATATTTCTTTAAAAATTAACTAAGCAAATGACTATGTGACTCTAAATGTTAATTCTAAAGAATATTCTCATGGTTCTTTGAAACAGCAATTCATCAGTAGAAAGATTTTTAAAAAAATAAAAAATTGAAGTTAACTATTTTTCTTAATAGAAATACGTGCTAAAAATTGAATTATTTTTCGTTGAATTCTATTGAATATGCAATATTAAGATTTTTTTTATACTCTGTTTTAAGACTTTTTTATACGCACTCAGAACTTTTCATAAATATACAAAATATTGCGAAATCTTTTTCAGATATACATCTTTTTGAAAACATTTTAAGCTTTATTTTTCTGTCCTTTCCTTTTGTTTATCAATGATTTCTCTCTTATTTATAAGAATTAATAAACGAAAATTAACAAATTTTATTTCTATAGCTTATTTAATAAAATCTCTAAAATAAGTTAGGTACTGTATTAAAAATGTAATTACATACTTTTTAACTAAGTAACATATAAGAGTAAAACTAATAAAATGTTTAAACATAAATTTTATTTCCTTTTATCTTATTTAAATCATATATGTTTAATCTAGTAATTTATATATTTCTATACGTAGCGCCTGACTTTTACCCAGTGTTAAAGGATATTTAAAATATATTTTAAATATTTTTGCATATTTTTATGAAAATATTTTCTAAAGTTACGCATATAGCATCAACTAATCTATTATTTGAAGGTAAATAAATTTGAGCTTCTAATTTAGTATAATAAGGTATTTAAAAATAATTTTTTAATTTTTATCTTATTAATATTATTTATTATTTAATTATGGTTTTATGTTTAAAGAAGTAATATATGTTTTTTAAAAATACAAGTGAATTTTTACAAAATCCTTTCATATTTATTTAAAATATCCTTGAGTACAATGAATTCGTCATTCGAAAACTTATTTATAATTTTCTAACACAAAAAGCTTTCATACGTAAGATTATATTGGTGCACACATTTTACCTGTTTTGACTTCCCTGTATAAATCAATACAATTGTTTACTAAAATTTCGGTGGTTGTCGTGACACCAAAATATTTGTATAGTTCTTGTGTGTGTGTATGTGAATCCATCATTTTTTATAATTTGCACACCATAAAATATGGCAAATTAACATTTTTATGTATTGCTATGGTTACTGCATTTATATACGAGGAATGTAAGTGTGTGTGGATATGACTACTCTAAAAATACCCTAAAATTTAATGTCTTGACGTTTTTAGTTTCTTCTTGTGTTTTTTTTATCAGTTTTTACAGTTTAATTTTATTTTGGTAATAAATATGTATTTTTCTAAACGTTTTAAATTTAAAGAATAACTCCAGAATACTATTAAATGCATTTCAAAAAGCAGAAAAGAATAGTTTTTTTCGGTAGTCAAAGTTTTGAAGACCCAAAACTAACCAAACGCTTATAAGTATCTTTAATTTTATATAGAACTGTGAAATTTAAAAAATTTATTATGACATTCATAAAATAGTTGATGGTATATTGTTCTCAATTTCAATAATATGCTATAATTTTTGAGTTAAATTATTTTTGGTGTATAAATAAAGCTTATATACTGGTATTGAAATCATAAGATTTTAATGATAAATAAAAAATTAAATATTAAAAGGTTGCAATCATATTAAATATTTAGTTTGTTCCTATTTATTTGATGACATAAATTATTTTGATACACATCAAAATTATAAAATGCCTTACTATTTAATTTTATGCTCATTTTTGTTAAAACAAACATGTTAAAAAGATAATTAAACATACTCTTAGTTTAGTTTATTAACTGTAGCATAATAAATAATTTTTTCATGGATAAATAGTTTATCAGCCTCCCGTCAATAATATATTTTATTTTATTTTACTATTTTATAATAATTGCAATAATTTTAATTAAATGTCACTTCTACTGAAATATTTTGAAAGTTTTAAGCTTTCAAATGAAATTTAACAGTTTAATAATCCAGCCTAAATACATTTATACCTTTACGTAACTTAAGAGCTGTGGAATGAACCATTAGCAATATTCTAGCGTAAAATGTAATTCAAATTCATTGACAATATGCTATGAACTTGAATTACTACTATGTGACAATGTAGACACTATAAATGGGTGATATATTTTCCATTTCTATATTCAAGCAATATTGTATTAGATAAATTATGTGAGTTTGTTCTATCAATGCAGCTGACTTTATATGAGTAAACAAAATTAACCAGTAAAACCATTTATTGAATTTATAACCGGTTTAAACATTTTATTCGTGTTAGGAGATTCAGAAAACTATAATTTATATCGTTCCGTTGAATTCTACCAAAACTTCTCATTCTTTTTTGTACGATTTATCTGCAAGTTGCTTAAAATAACCAATAATTGAGAACTATTCACAAAATCAGTTACAGTTTTTTAAATAAGGAGGAATTTAATTTAGTAATAGGATATTTAATGAAATTAATTTAACAGTTTTTCAATTTGACACTTTTTTCTTCTAAAATAGACTTTAGTTTTCTTTTAACATGCATTGCATTGGTAATGTTATCTATTGCATTCATAGCGCAGAAGCTACACATGGTTCCATTTAATGCTAAAAGTATATATATATATATATATATATATATATATATGTATGTATGTATGTATGTATGTATATATATATATATATATATATATATATATATATATATATATATATATATATATATATATATATATATATATATATATATATATATATATATATATATATGTATGTATGTATGTATGTATGTATGTATGTATGTATGTATGTATATATATATATAATATGAATAATATAATATCAAATATATATACTGAATTTACCTACATGAAATATAAAGTTAAAAACTTTCAAATTTCGTTTATTTAAATTTCAATTAAAAAATAGAAAAGTCTTAGATAAAAAAATTATTCAAAAAATTTGTTATTAAAAAAATTTATTTGTAACCAAAGATAGTAAAATAATTCTTAACTAAAACTTTTAAATTATTTTGCATAAAATTGTATATTTAAACCCAGTTATTTTTTCTGCTATCTATTTTATTGAAAAATTCCAGTTATATGAAACAGAAATTTTTTTTTGGCATTAAGATTAATACTATAAATAAGGTATGAGGCAAATGAGTTTGTTTTTTAAGTTATGTCAGTCTCACGATTTACAAATTTTTTTTAAAAAATTTAAACATACTTATTAATCTATCTCTGCTTAAATTGCTTTAACTCTATTATGTTAAAATTATATATACTTCCATTTTCTATTTCCCTGCATCTTTTACTTGGAAAATTGTATTTATGTTTTGAATTTATGCATTTATGTTCTGAAAATATTGTTTATAATCATGTATTATTTTACATTTCATTGACATTTATAAAATAATATATAATTGCAAATAATGCTATCAGATACAATAATAAAAATAATGATAATATTTAGTTACAATTGAGATTATTCTTAATAAAAGAAATTTTCAATTGTTTTTACACGAATTGCTGCATAAAAGAAATGTTATAAGATGAAATTTAATGAAATCATATAAATATGAAGGAAGAGGCGTAACTTTTACACATTAAATTTCTCAAATTCATTGTAAGTAATTAAAATAAATTTTTACCAAGGCCATGAGTCTGTAATCATCCCAGGATATATACCCATTTTTATCCGCATCTGAAAAATACGGTAATAATACAAGCCATGAAAGTATTAATAATAAATTATTGACAAAATTAATTCATTTTAATTTTTTAAAATACAAATTTTATTCAATTACTTGCAAATAATATTGTTTCTAGTACACATTAATAAATAGCATACCAATCGTCTATAATTTCATTTTTCTAATTAAAATAAATTTTATCTATTTTAAAAGCTTCATTTGCCAATAAAAATCATGGCATCTTAAAAGAGTATTTTTGTGTCAATAAATTTCTTAAGGTAAATTTTTATGAATTAAGGGGAAAAAGTGAGTAAGATTCTGAAACTTAAAACTCGGATCTTTGTTTGAAGACTTTATGATAGAGGATAATTTCGCTTTTTTTTTCAACAATACCAATTCAATTTATCCGTTAGAAATGCAGATATTATAAATTTCAGTGTACAAATTAATTATTTGGTAATTATAAGAAGAGTCCTAATATATCTACAAGTAGAAAATTCTATAAAGTATTACACCTGTTATAATTTTCATTTCATTTTTTGGAATTACTCTAGTCTTTCCCCTTTAGATCAATGTCAAAATTGAGGGAGTGGTTCCTCTGGTGATGCTATCTATCGGTAGAGTTAAGAACAAAGTCGTACTTTCACCTTCATGGTGCTCTGTTTAAGCGAAAGACGCACCCTACTGTCTTAAATTTGCATAGCCAATAACATAGCGAGCTTGGTTTGTCCATGTTGTCATAAGTAACAACAACAACATTATAGTCTTTTTTTAGAGTAAATTTGATTTGAATTTGTGTCATGCTAATCTTTCAGTTTCTCGTAATGCACTTCTTATCGCAAATTGTCTGTTAAATCAGGAAAAAGTAATTTCTCTCTTAAAAAATTATGTTTCTATGTTATGTATTTTTATCTTCATGTTCAAAGAGATGAAAGTTATATATGCGAGCGATTTATAAAAATTAATGGGAGAATTCTTTTATATATATATATATATATATATATATATATATATATATATATATATATATATATATATATATATATATATATTTGGAATTTATAAATACAGTAAAAGAGAATTGATTTGATATTTATTATTTCCGTATGTTGAAAGATATTTTTGGAAGCTATACTTAAATATTTAATTATATATGCAGTGAGTTTCCTAGTAATTATTATAGAATATTTTGTTCATTATTTAATGTCAATTTAACTTTTGGTCTCTCACATTGAAATGGTAATATGTTTTTAAATCTCGATGCCTAAATCAGAGAGCTAGTTTATATAACTTATATTTTCAGATCTTGATAAAACATTAATATTTCATGAAGTTGTGTACCAAAATATTTTAATTTAAGTTCTTAATTCCCAAGGGGTTATTTCGGTATTTTACTTAAAATCACATATTATTATTCATAATATTATAATTCTCATTAAGAATTATTTTTAAATTTAACATAACGAAATATTAGTTTTCTAAATGAATAACTGAATGAATTGTTTAAAAATTATACATAATTATTTATTTCTAAAAGTTTTTAGGGTGGATGAAATATTACGAATGTTTCTTTATAATTTTTATAACTATTATTAATTAAATGGGGGTAGAAAACGATTGTAAAAATATTGTAACCTCAGTTATTTAAGGATAATATCGGAATCAATCATCTAAAAAATACTGGACAGTTAATTTTAAACTATTTGTTTACTTTCAATCAAAAAAAGTAGTTGCCCAAATGAAAAAAATAATCGTGAAAATTGAGAGAAAATATTAGTTTTAAAAATTGTAATATTGATTTTCAATTGTTGCTGTCAACAACAATCAGTAGTTTTTGATTGTGTTAAAGTATTTTTCTCACTTTTCTGAGTCATTCACTAACATTTTTGAAATTGTTAAAAATATTTTAAATTTAAATTACTGGCTCAATTAATATTATGTAATATTTAATGAAGGCAGTTGAGCACTTATAGAATTCAGTGTACGATGAAAAATTTATTAAGCTAGAGAAGAAATAAATTAATTTCAATAGAAACATGAGTATAGTTAAAATATTTTCTTTTCTTTTTTCTTTCTTTTTTGAGAAATTAAGTTTTTATTTACAAAAATAAAATCAACTTATAAGAAATTAATAGCAAATTCATTTTTTTACATTAATACAAAGTAATCAGTATTAAAAAGTTCCTTCCAAGGAATATTTTCAATTTTTCTTAAAAAAAGAATGTCATCCAAGAAGTTCGCTTAAGAAACTTTACAATTTCTATTCTGTAATAGAAGAGATCAACTTTAAACATTATAAATGTAATAAGATATAATACTTTATTTAATCTACATTTTTATTTAATCTACTATTTAATCTATATTTAATGTAAAAAGATTTAAAACTATATTTAATCTACAGTACTAACTTGATGTTTCTAGAAAATTATAATCGAATATAGAGATGGACGCGAATTCATGGTTTTATAACAAAATATTTTTATTTTAATAACGATACTTAAAATTCACAGTTTAATTACTTTTATAAAGTTATTTGTTATGATAAAGAAACTTTATAAGAAAATTTTCAATTGCCATTCAGATAAAAAATATTTCAAAATTTTTGAAATTGTAAAGTTTTAATGCCGTTTTATTATTTGTTTTGAAAAAAGACAAAAAAAAGAAAGAAAAAAAAAGAAATTGACAGGTATAATTTTCGAAATAAATGACATGGAATATACTTAAATAATATTTATTAATCACATTAAGGCAGAGTTAATTAAAATAAGAATTATACTAGAAACGAAAATAGTTTAAAAATATTCCCCTTATACTGGATAGTTTCATTCAATGTTACAAAGTTCATTTGGTTTTATAAAATCATAATTCCAGACTGAAAATTAAGCGTTGCTTATAGAAATAAAAGTCATAAATTTTCAAAACTATGAGAGTATTATTTAATTGCATTAGATTCCAGGAAAAGCTAGAGGAATGACTGAAGATAAAATAGAAACACTTTGAAAAACCACGGTAAAACTTTTCAATTTATGAATTCTATTTTAAACTTAGTCTTTTTATTATCGAAAACAATCTTAAGTAAAACTAAGAATATTTTTGAAAATAAATTAATTTAAACTTAAAAATTTTAAAAGTTAATTATAATGATTTTGTTTATTCATTTGGGAAAGTGAAAGAAAAAATTTAGAATGTTGCAAAACTCATTAAAATTTTTGAAGAAAATTATTATTTATTACACATATCGTTTTACAAAAATTTAAAAAGTGAATTTGAGAAAAAATACTATTTTAAAATAAATATTATAATCAATAATGAATAAAGCGTTTGAAAGATTAATTATTGTGATAATACAGATCATCTGTAAAAATTTTCTTAGAAAAATTAAAAACCTTACTTTTAGTAAACTTGATTCATTTTTATGTAATGAAATTTTTTAAATTAAACTATATATTTCTTTTCAACATATTTTCTCTTATTAATTCCTATTTGTAACATTTATTTACGAATTTCGCTTTATTCACTTCACTTATAAATCTAAAATATAATTACTCCATCTTTTCTTCTCAATTACCAAACTGCTTCTAAATTCATTTAATTAGTAATATTTCACACAATATATAATTTATTATGATTAAATTTTTTAAGAAAATAATTTGAGTTTATTGTCCTTATTCGTAAAAGTGAGCACGAAGAAGCTTTAATACTCTTATATCTACTTTTAACATTGTTAGCTTTATTTGAATGAAATATACAGATAAAAATACTGAACTCTTTGGGATTTATATATATTCATTTTACATAAATAAATTGATATAAATTATAATAAAAAATAATAAAAGTGAATTTATGAGTTACGAACCTAGCTTTTCACTGAAGAATACAACCAATCTTTTCTTGTAGTCTTCCTTTGTCATTTTAACAGTTACTTTGTGTGTTATGTTGTTAAAATCTAGTCGCTTATTCTAAAACTTCTATTTGTAAAATTGATAAAGAAAATGTCGAGGCTTTATTTAAAACGGACCTCTTATTAACATATTGAACGTCACGACGGTTTTAACTTACCTGTTTAATAATTTTGATTTCTTATTTTTTGCAAGTAATATGATATTTCCTTTTTACTCCTTTTTTAAGAGGCGGAAGGAAATTCTTCCAATCAACTTCTTAGATGTCATTCAAGAAACTTAGACGAGAGTCTTTTGAGTCTTTTTTTATATTTGCGAGGTGTGCATTTAAAGCATTGTGCAATCTTAATCATGTGTGACCTGAAAACGTACTACTTTTAAGAATCATCAAATCAGTGGGTGATTAATTGTTGCTAATTATACCTTTATCACGTAAATCACACTTGAAGTTATTAGTTAATAATATGTTTGTATAATTTTTCCTATTTCATATTGAAATTTCATTTAATTTTTGCTAAAATTTTTGATTTTTTATTTAAATTTAATTTACTTTACATACATATTTTAAATATTTAATTTTAACATATATATTTTTACATTCATGTGAAAATAAAAATTAACTAAAATCTAGATACATTAATATTCTTGAAATATGTAACAATACAGAACTCTCTCTTTCCCTTCAGTTTTTAAAGTAAATATAATATAAAAAGGACACATATTTCAAATATATTTATTTATTCATTTTTTATTTCTAATTTTATAAACATCGCTTAGAATTAAAAGTTTAATATATGTGACTCCATAGAATTATATGCCCTAACTTTAATTAAGTAAGTAATTGAAGCACACAATTATTAACTTATGTAAAAGAAGTAACATAACAAAGATGGGTATAAAGTAATTTAATAATTTTATTCCACTTTTTTAAACATTTCTTAATTAAGAATGGGGAATAATTAACAAAGTGAAACTTCAGTCATACGTGTCATAATCACATGTTATTTCTGTCTGTGTGTTATTCAAAAAAGTAATTTCATTACAAATATATCTTTTCATAAAGCACGCTTTTTTTATACATCAACTTTTTAACATTTATTTAATAAATATTTTCATATGTAAGTATGCTATTTCCAGAAAGAAAAATAGAAAATAAATTAAATGTGTGTGCTTTTAAAATAAGAGTTAAATAAAAGTAAAATTAGTTCTGAAGCACTTACACAAGAAGAGAATCTGAAAAAGTTGACAGAATTTGTTTTTTAACTTTTAATTGTGTTTTTAAAACTGTAAAAAAGTTTTAAATTTTCATACTGGAATACCAATTCTCTGTGAAGCAGACATTAGTTTCTGCATGTCAAGAATTTATGAATCGTTAGTAAACAGGACAAAAATGACTTGAATTTATATTTAGGATTTCCAATGTCAGTTCACTTTCTAACACATGCAAAGCTCTTAACTGAATTTAAATAATTAATTCCTTAGCATGAAGAGAATCAGGCTGCATTTTTTAAAAAAAAAACATTGAAATTATATTATAAAATTGAGTTGCCACACACATTTTTATCTATTGTAATAAATGTTTACTAAGCAAAGACATTAAATGAAAACTGAAAAGTGTAATTTGATTGTTTTAACATATTTTAAGAGCTTGTTTATTTACATTTATGTTTACCTTTTCCAATTTAAAAGAAACAAGTTTAGATAAACAGTCTTCTACAGGCTTAGATAAAATGATCTTATTAAAACTAGTCTTAAGAAAAAGATTTCTATTTTCATAACGATTATTTATCATATTTGTTATTTTTTACTTAAGACTAAACCATCTACAAATATTGCGTTTCCTTCCCAATTGTCAAAACATTCTCTTCGGAAACTATGGGATTTTTATACAAAACAAGAATACCACCCATAATTACCGTAATTCATGTTTTCATAAAAAGAAAAATCTTCACGTTGTTACAAAATGCGTTTATATTACTACATTGAAAGTAAAAAGTAAGGTACCTATATAAAAAATATTATATTCTATTCTGTTTATTTTAATTGAATTAGGGAAATTTAATTGAAGTAAGCAAAAGTAAAAAACAATTTTTCTGACTGCCATTTGTGCTTTTCTTCTGAGTAAATAGATTTCCTCTTATAAGTTTGTAGACTGCTTAAAATTGTTTTTTCCATTACCATTAACAGTATTGATTTCTTTCTGGAATTCATTATTCATTTTAAAAGATGCAACCATGTATTAATTTTATACTGCTTGTTAATAAAGTCAATAAAATTGCTACTATACATACATACATAGCGGGTGAGTCCCGGACAGTACCTTTAGATTAACGAGTTTGAAATACTCATCCATCATCAAGTGACTCGTTATTTTGAACCGTTGGTCAGGTTATGAGGTCACACCTGAGCTGGCACCCTCCTCTCCACATCCATGAAACACCAGTGGAAGGGCCTTGGACGTCACATATTAACTTGGACACCTCCCCAAACCAAGGAACTCTAGCTACCCAGTGAGGGAGGGTACGTAGTCACCCTCCCAATCACTGCCCGTTGCAAATGATGCTTCACTTTGCTGATCTTAAAGTTAAGCGGCGTGAAGCTACTGAATTGCTGCTATAAGAAGACGACACGATGCATATGTGAAATTCAACCAACAGGAGAGAAATTGATGCTATGATGTGTAAAAATCATGTAAAAAGGCAGCCGTTTTGACATCAGCTGCATATTTAAGTGAAGAAATTGTAAGGAAGGTTTTCATTTACAAACCGCATTTAAACTTTGTTTTCTGATGAAAAGTTATTGTGATAGCTCGTGTAAAAAGGAGATATATTTGCTGGTACAATTCTTACTTTGATAATGTAGAATTATAATTTACCGGGATTACGGTATCTCGTATCGTGGTATTGCTGCTGTTCTCATCGGTATAACAATCTACAGGAAAAGTATGTTACTCACATGACTTTAAAAGACCTTTTAAATATGTTAATATTAAATTACTTTAACTTATAATATTTCAAAATACCATAATTTACAAATTTACTCAGAAGATATCAAATAACATAGACACAAATCTATAAATTTTTAAATAAATATGATTCACATTTTATACAATTGCAAAAAATTTCTAAATTATAAATCAAGCTAAGCTATAATCTTAATATCATAGAATCTACAAACCAAGATTATACAATAAGACTCAAATATATAGATAACAATTAAATATATATATATATATATATATATACATACATATATATATATATATATATATATATATATATATATATATATATATATATATATATATATATATATATATATATATATATATATATATATATACATATATACATATGATTATATATATATATATATACATATATATATAAATATATATACAAGAAAGATGATTTAAAAAATCTCTGTGTATCCTCTGTTAAAGACAAAATTCATCTTCTAACAAATGTAATTTTTCAAATATACATAAAAATATAATAATATATATGCAACCTCTTTGTAATTTCTAAAACAATTGTTTTGATTGAGATTAAAAAATATATTTAATTCTAACTATAAATGTGTCTTGTGGGAAAGTTAAATTAAAATTGATATAAATACCATATAAAATGTACGTTTATTTCAAAAACACATTCGAGTATAGTAAACTGATTATCATAAATAACAACTTCTGGAGTTTATACAGCATTTGAATACAATTATTTAATCATACATCGTAAACCAAAGTTATATCGTAAAAACTAGTATATATATATATATATATATATATATATATATATATATATATATATATATATATATATATATATATATATATATATATATATATATATATATATATATATACATATATATATATATATATATATATATATATATATATATATATATATATATATATATATATATATATATATATATATATATATATATATATATATATATATATATATATATAATTTTTAAATTCTGTGATATAGAAATATTGAATATAATTTACACATTGTGAAGGGCTTTTAAACACGGAATTAAACAAAATACTGCTGTAAATAAAATAATAAAAATTGACAAATATAAAAAATATATATTAAAAGTAATGCTTATTTCTTAAAATATAAAGCCAAAAATTATATCTTTCATCGTCACTTGAAAGAGTTATTTCTGAATTTAACTAAAGGATGAATTGAAATAAAGTATAAAAAATTTTTTTTCGGAAAAATACCTTCAAAACTAATCATAAATATTTCGAAAGATTTAAGTCATTGATTGTAAAAGTACAATTTATAAGTAAGCAAAGTCACTGATGATTCCCATATAGACGAAAGAAAAATATGTAAGATGTTTTAAATTATTCATTTTTTATATACATTTAATTATATTACGTAAGTCTATGACACATTCTTTTACAAAGTATTTTAATATCTCTTAACACGGAATGAGCACTTGAATTATTAGTGACATAAAAATTCTTGAAGTAATATGAATGCTTTGATCAATAATAACGGAGTGTTTTCAAAACATTGAGTACTATATATATTTCTTCATTTAATAACCTGAAAGAAATAGTAACTAATCTTAAGCCAGTTTTGTTGAAATTATAGTTGTAATGCAACTTTGAAAGCTGAGTATGTTAAGTAATCCTATTTATTCATGTGTGAATAAAGTTTGCTTAATTCTTCCGTGAAAAGTGCTAACTGAAAAAAATAATTCCTCGGTGGAATTCGGGAAATTTAACTAAGACGTGAGCATTTGGGTTTCACAGTTATGAACATATCTGTTACAAATTTATCATAGGCGAATTTTCTCATAAACAAACAGAAAATCAAATTACAATTCTGATATTTCAATAAAATTGAGATAAATACAAAAAATAGTAGATTTAGATTACTAATCTAATAATAATAATAAATCTACTATTTTACAAAAAATAGTAGATTTATATTGAGAAAGTAAATAATAATAAAAAATAACTGCAATTACTTTATTTCATTTTATTTTTAGACTAATTTTTTATTAACGTAATATTCAAGGTAATTTTATGTGTAAGGTACATATGATATTAAAAAATATCATTCGGGCAGTAAATAATTATATAATTTAAAACTAAAGATGCAATTAATGATTTCTAGCAAATACTTGGCTTTCAGTCAGACAACAGACCAATTATATTTTGACACTAAGTTTAGATAAAACTTTACAAAGAAAAAGTTATCCAGAATAAAACTCTCCCCATTCAGAAAGCTCCAAGTAGCATTACTTTATTTCAAATAATATTAAGTGGGAGAACATAAGCCAAGAAAAATGTATAGGATTATAATTAAGCAGAAAAATTTAATTATTGCGTTTTATATTGTTAAATTTTGAATTAAATTTATTTTTAATTTAAACTTAGTGAACAATGTATAAAATTAATTTGATAAAATTTCGATTATGATTTATAATCAATAATATGCAAAATACAAAAAATACCTTATTAGAAAAATCAATGCGTTGTAGAATATTAATCGCTTACTCAACACTTAGTGCATTATAAAATATTTAATACTTTCTAGTTTTCTTTGAATACGGTTCGGTTATTTGAAAATGGTTTTTTCTTCGGCAACATTTGTTCTACTCTCATCCACTGATTTATTCATATTATCAGCTTCTTTGGAATTCACTGTTTTGAATAGATAACTTAAGAAGTCCAGTATAAATAAAGGTGTCAAAAAAGTGCAACCATGTTATAATTAAAATTCCATCTTCCAAGGACGAGAACAGATAGAAGCCAAATAAAGTAATGGACTACAATAATACAGTGGGAAGTTTAGATAGATTGGATCAGCAATTTATTAAAGTACCCATTCAAAGAAAGAAAGGAAAGAAATGTTACACAATGCAGTTTTCTTCCTTTTACACATATCGTTGAGGAATACTTTAGTTTTATACCAGAAACATTGAGGAAATTATCCTCGTTCGAATTTTAGACTTGATATAGTAGATCGTTTGGTTGAAGGACATGAGAGACAGTAAATAATAAAAAAAGGACGATCAGGAATTTTTCATAATCCCTTATGACTGATTGATAACTTACTTTTTAGAATTGATTGATCTCACTTATAAAAAACTGCGATCAACTATGCTATGTTTTGAATGTTGCTCGTAAAGAAAGGTTTGGAAAACGAGTGAGAAAAAGAACGTTATATTTTAGTCCCGATTGCAATATTGGACTGTTTTCACCCGTAAATGATAGAAAAATAAAGGGAAAAATTGTCTATTTTAAAGATTACGTGTAAAAATTGGATTATAAAAGAATAATAAATGTAAGTACAATTATATATTTGTAATTCTAACATCCGTTTTCGTAAAATGTTCTTAACAAATTCCTTCTTTTTTCACTTCGGACAAGATTTATTCTTTTCTTCAACTTTCTTCTTTCTATTCTTTCTAGTCTTCTTTCTATTTCTTCAAAAAAAAAGAGTCAATTTTTCGGAAAAATGTGTCTTTTTTAATGAAAATAAAAATTAGCATGTGATTCTATAAATTCAATACTTGTAACAAATCAGCAGTCAAAAGCATGCTGATTTGAATTCATATTATCAATTTTATCATAAAATTATTTATCAGAAAAAAGAGCTTATTTTTTTAAACTAAAGTGAAGGAAAAAAGAAACTATTAAATGGTCAAAGCAATTTTTTTTTGAATATGTGTAATTTATTTTTTTCGTTTCATTTAAACACCGATAGCTCTCCATCTAAAGAGCTCTTTCGGTTGGCGAGTTAAATTGTGATAAACCATTCTTCTAACTGAAAAATAATGATAAATATTGGCTCATTTTCTTTATTTAAAGTTAAAATGAAATTAAAAAATGAATTTTTGTTAAAATATTGAATTTTGAAAGAGACATGCTTACTTAGTTCTTTATAACATTAATTAATAATATAAAAAATAAATTTATTTGTGTAAAAGTACTAACCATCATTTTTCACAATTTCATCTACTTCACAATGATATTAGTTAATTAAGACTGTAACTAATTATTCTTTAAAAAAGATGTTTTTGATAAAATTAAAGTCTTTTAAAGAGTTTATACTTTCTTTGATTTTATGTCAATTATGGTTTATTAGAGTATTCCCTCTTATCTTTTAATAAATTTTCAAATTTATTTATAGAATAACAATTTTTATTGTTAAGGCTTTTTAAATAGAAATAAAAAAGAACCCTCACATCATTTCGGTGCACAGATTAATGACTTTTATGAAATTAAATAAGTGTTTATTTTACCTAAATAACACTGTTTAAACTGACTTTAAGTCAAAGTAAAAAATTTACATTTGAACAAATAATGATACGTCAAACGAAAACTGCATTTCAAAGAGGATGAACAAACGTCTTTGATTCCACGTTTATTGTAATTATTTATAGGAAAGCTAATTTTTCTATTTTATTTACAGATGAATGATTGTAGAATTTTATTCATGATAAAACTCGAAACCCTAAATTATTTATTTAGTAATATCAAGACTACTTTCTATCACATACAAAACTAAATGGCTTAAGTTATACAGAAATATTCGAGAAAACTTTTACGATAAACAAGTCTGAAAGCTCAATAAATATTATTTAATATTTTCCTTAAAATATTTATTTCTATTTAATATTAAATTTCAGTTCACAAAATTTGCTTAGGTAATATTTTTTTTCAATTGGCAGTTAATAAAATACATTAGTTTCCCAAACTGACATGAAAAACCCTGTTGATATTTTCCATTTATTCGTTTAATGGACTTATTTCTGTAGTTCTTAAGAAATATCACATTTAAGTTCTAACTAAATTGAGACCCTAATAAAAGGTCAATCGTCAATCAAGTATATAAAGACTATATATTATTATTATTTTTTATATGTTATATATATATATATATATATATATATATATATATATATATATATATATATATATATATATATATACATACAAAAATAATAAACATATAATTATTGTAAAAGTTAAGAAAATCACTCAGCACAAAACCATCTAAAAGTAGATTTACTAAAATTATACAAAATATTCACACTTGATCAAAATCTTCACACTCGAAGTATACCATAGATATTTAAATATTAAAAGGCAAAGGAGAACATCAATAATGCATAAATGAAATTGAGATTCATATGTAAATAATTAATTAGAAGGTCACAGTTCAACAATATATCAAGTACACATCACAGTTTATTTATTCAAAATTTTAAACCAAAAATTATCTTAGCGATCCAATCGACTTTTCGCTAGAACTTCATACCTCCACAACCGAATTTACCCGTTGTTCAAACGGAGTTGAAAATATGAATTTATTTGTCCTGGCATTCGCAAAACAAGATTCTGTTCAAATCCTTATTTATGATTCCTTTCTTTCACATTACAAATAAATGTCAATATTGAAAATATTTTCAGTAATTTCGTACATAAAGTATGATTCTATAAAATTACATTTTTGTTCTTAAATTTTAGACTTGTGACAAATCAGGGCTACCTTGGTGACCATCTGGCGTATTGGCGTGACTAACATTGGGGACAGTATTAAACAAGGCCACGTGTTCCTCAAGTGAACATATAAAGTTTTTGTTACTTGGCCAACTATAGTATTTTGAATACTTTAGAAATCTTTGTTTTGAAATGTACGACTAACTTTATACAAATATTATATTATACAAATATTTATACATATGCAATATAAGGATAATAAATTTGTCCGGTCTTCGGCTCTCTGACTCTTAAATGAAAGTTTCCCAAATTATGAGTGAGAGAAAGACTTGTAAAAATTATTTGTTCATAATAAAGCTGTATGTAAAAGTGACTCATATATTTAATAATTTTTTGTATTAGTGGTTCTACAAATTTGTATACCTATTTATTTGTTTTGGTATTTTACTGTGATTTAGATAGTGATGAATAAATATTTAAAGAAAATCAATTTTTCTTTCATTTTTGCTTCAGTGAGATTAATGGTTATAATATCAAGTACATTTTTGCTCTGTATTACAAAAAGTTTTTCTTAAAACTTTTCTTTTGAATTATACTGTTGATCTTCATAACGGCAACATAATGATGAAAAATAAATTATTCATCGTTATGTTCTCGTATGGAAATTAAGATTTTTTTTCCGTTAATAGAAAATCTAATTTATAAAATCTTTAGAAACAACATTTCAGCATATAAAAACTATTGAAATGAAATATATTTTTAATCTTTCTGTATCTCCGTGATTTATCATTTTGAAAGTAAAGGTAACGATAATGAAGCTTCCATCTTCAGATATCCTGATGATAGTAAAGTTATAAAATAATAAATTTTGCTCATTTGATATTTAAAATTATTTGCATATTGATATTTTTATTTTATGCACAGTGTATATTTTATTTATACAATTCATTTTGAACTTAAATTTCACCGAATTTCATTACAATGATATGAAAGCAGTGTAAAATATAGATTTTGTATTTTTCATAAATATAATTTTTTCATTAAAAATTTCTGTCAGATAAATATTTATTCAACTTGGAAAATATTTTCACATGTAAGCATGTTATGTCAAATTAAGATAATTAAAGAGCAACGTACTATAACTCAGAAGAACCCTCAGAGAAAAGACTCGTAGTATTTTTGCTATTACATGTATGCTTTGTAGTACGAAAAGCCAGCCATAATTTCATGTGAAAAGTATGAATACTTATGATACTTCATTTTCGATCATGAGTTCATATGATGCCAAATACTTTCCATTCTTAGGATTCCTCGCCAAAACATTCTTTATAATTCGCTGATCAGTTATAATCAACGAAAACATTTAAATTAAAAATATCTTTACAAATATAATATACTTATAATTTAATGAGTGTGGATCATTTTCAAATTCCACACTCATCATAAGAGATTATTAGTGTTGAGGAAATCAACATTAGAACGAATTTTATTCCTCCAAGTACCCTATTATTAAGATAATAATAAAAAAAATGAAAGCCGAAGTAGAAGAATTGAGACTAGTTATTGGAGCATGTAATGTCATGGTAAAATAATTAGAAGTTATTTAACATTTTTACTGGTGTAAAAAAACAGAAATACATAATTTTTAAAAAAATTAAACTCTTTCAAAGTTTTCCATATATTTTTCTTATTTCAGAGAATAAATTTACTAATAAAATCTTCAACACACAAAATAATTTATTTTAATAAAAATCAAATAATTATAAAAATGAATCATATTAAGGAATTGTTTAATTTTTCTAATATTTTCCCAAAATAAATTTTAATAACAATTATTTTAAGAAAATGTAAAATCTTACATATTTATGATAAAAATAACTTGCCTTTCAATAACATTAAATGTTATCCATCAAATGGATATACCCGAAAAATTATGAGCAACTGAAATAACTGAAACCTTTTTAATTGCATAAGCTTATTTGTTGGATGAATTGTAATCCCACTAACACCACATTACGGGTATGTAGGTGCCTCACTATTGTAATAATTGTCTTAACATTGTGACATCAATGAAAAATCTTCCCAAAAGACATACGTTTTGGATGTCACAAAAGCAATAGATAAATCTTACCATGTAGTGATTGACAGTTTAGCAATTGCTGGTCTGTATAATAAATAGTATTTTTGAGGCAAATTAATTAACTAATTTTAAATATTTGAAAGCGACTTTAGGACTTATAATTAATTAATCTCTCGGAGAAAAAATTTTAGTCATGTATTTACAGGTAGCCTTTAAAATTGCCAGATTTTTTCTAAGGTATAATCATTAATCTTAAAGAAAAGGTAATAAGACCTTAAAGATTTTTATCGAAAAAAATATATATAGATTCTCCATGACCTGTGGTAAAAATTGTCTAGGCGTGGAAAATACTGAGTCCCAATCACTGTTAAGCAACCGGAAATTTATGGTTTGCTTTTACTTCCTGCATTTTCGTCTAATAAAAGGGAATTGGGTATTTTTATGTTTTTTCTCTCTTGTAACGCTTGAATATGACCCTGAAAAGTCCTTCAAGAATTGCATGTGATGTTAATGCTCAAATGCTGTTGCTCAAATGTGATGTTAATGTTCAAATGATGTTAATGCTTCGGATATTATATAAAATATTTAATGGATGAAAAAAATTAGTACCTTTTAGATTAAAAAAATATTAAGTTAGAAAACGCTAGTTCTATAAATGATTGATAAAAATGAGTTCTGACAGTAAAATAAGAACATCTTTGTGTTGAAAAAAAATTCCTCAATAAAGGTACTAAATTCACTATTAGTTATCGAGAAATTAAATTTCTTTAGCTATAATGTAAAGTTTCATATTGTGTAAAATACATGCCCGGAAAAAAAAATATATATATATATACAACTTGGAGACCAGTGTTTAATTATATCAAGAAACACAATTACTCAATTTTGTAAAACATAAAAAAAATGGCAAATTGGCTTGATTTTGTCACATTTTTGTAACTTTACAAACAAGCACAAATTAAACCGTTATTAATCACTTTTATCAAAAATTAAACTTTAAAAGAAATTTATTTAGAGTGCAAGTATAAAAAAGCAGTTTTTTATATTTGAATATTTTACATGGGGAATCTCGTCTATTTTTATAAAATTTTGAAAATTATAATTTTAACCTGACGTAAGAGTTTTTTTTTATTTTAAAAAATTCCAAAAATTGGAATAAGTTTCATATTTTAATAAGAAAACTTTTTTTATATAATTTTTGCATCTTTATTTTATTATAAATGCTTCCATAATTTGGTATTAATTTGAAAAATGTTAATCAGCCTATTTGATTAAAATCTTGTTTCAAATTTGTACTTTATTGTGTAAGTTACACTATATAACTTAAATAAGGATTGCATTTTATTTTAATTATGAGTAGTTTGTCAATCCACAGTTTATGTATTCTCAAAAGGAAATATCCCCTTTTAAACAATTAAAATTGTATTGTAAACTATATGTTATAATTGACTTGAGTTTCAAATTATTTGAGTAAAATTAGGAAATAAATTTCATAATTTTATTCAAAAATTTATTATTAAAGTTTATAATAAATTTTTTAGTAAAAAAATATAATAAAAATCCATATTTTTATTATAATATTTGATTATAAAAGATAATAAGCACACACATTGAAATAATATGAAATGAATTTGTAACTAATATGTCAGAGAACTCTGCTATAACCAGTTGCTGACAATTTAAAGTATACAGATATGAGTGTAACCGAATGGGGGTAGACTTGAATAAGAAACGTAATACTGATTTAAGTCGATATATATCTTCATCTGAAAAGTTGAACTAAGATCACAACCGGATGGGAAAATGAAACAACAACCACCCTACCAGATTATTAGCTCAAAATCGATTTTTTTTAAACTTTTTTCCGGAAAGATAATCCATAGCAGCGTTTTCGAAATCTTAAAACTTATGCGAAAGCCGAGGGAGAAATTCACTTATATAATCATATTTCATGAAACCTGGCATTAATTCTTCTCCCCCCTCATATGATAACTCTTTTACAAAGAGAGAAATCAGGAAAAAATGTGACTCGACATATCAAAAACTGCTCTAGAATTCACTTAGTCAAGAAATCCAATCCTTCAGAAAAAGATTCATGAATGAAACATGACTGAGACATTTTTGGAGCATCAAATATTGTGTTGCAAGCGTTGAATTTCATTTTTTTTTTCCATACTGAGAAAATAAAAAAAAAGACAAGCTCAGCTTATAATGGGTGAAAAGAAAAGCAGAATTCAATGACGGTTAATTGACATTATTATATTCCATTTAGTTAATATTTTAGTTATGAAAACCACAGCCATAAATCTTTTCATTCAAGCTGACAACCTTAATGGTTTTAATTTTGTTAAAACTAAAAGCCTACATTTTTATTGTGTTTTTATGGATTTTCCTGCTATTTTGATGGATTAAAAATATTTAAAAAAAATATCCATGAATTAAACGTATCCCTGAATGAAAGAAACTTAGTTTCTTATTTATCGATTCATAATATTAATTCAGTTCACATAATAGGTATTTAAATATTAGGAAAAGATGAGAATCGTTGTTTAAAGGACATTTTATAATTTACAATTTTTTTTTCGTAAAAGAAAGTAACAGTACAAGAATGGTGATCCGCTACGCATTTTCTTCATTAGAGTGTTGAATTTGTATATAAGTAAAGCGGTCACACGAGTATAACAGCAGTGTTTCTTCAATTGAAGTTCCGAAATTATCGAAGTTATACCCAAAATTGTTATAAAAACAACATATTTACGAAAATTCAAAGCATCTTTGATTTTGCACTAAAGTAACTGTCTTCTATAGTTTGCTTTGTTTGTTGCTATCCGATTCTTTTTGAATTAGAAAATTAATTCAATTACCACCATCCGTGAAAACAAATATGGATGAAAGTTTATAACAACAAATAGTTTTCAAAGAATGGGCCATAGTACGTTTTTTAAACTCTGAAAATTTATTTAAGTGAAAAACCTAAAAATTATTGTATTTTGTAAAATTAGAAGTAATGATAATTGAGAAAATGATTAAATTCTCTTTCTCATTTATTGAATGTATTATTTAATTCGAAGGAAAAAAGCATTAATTTAGTGTTATTTTACATCCTTTTAAAGCATTGTTTAACATATTTACAATTGATTTTAGTGAGTGAAAAATATGAAATTACATTATTTTTAAAATCATATTTTCATAGATATAATAGATTTCTAATTTAATGTACTAATAACCAATATTTGATCGATTGATATGAATTATTAGTTAAATAAATGGTTACTTGTTAATTTACTAGTTCTCAATGAAGAAATTAATTGCTTAAAATATAATTAAGATAATGTCTGAAATAAAGTAATGAATGGTTTTAGAACTTAAAGTGATTAATACAGAACAAAAATAACTGTACAAATTTTAGTCATCACTTCATTTTTGGAACTGGAGAAATTTGCATGATTATAAAAATAATTCACAATTGATATATGCATATGTTGAGAATAAGTTTTTATTTGATTCAGCACTGCTAACTGCTACTGATAATTTTAATTTATCACGCAATTTTGTTGCGAAATGTTTACTATAGTTCTATAGTTAATTAGGCAGCTGTTCAGATTAATTTCAAAAATAAAGTTTTTCCTAGCTTTACTCGTTATTAGCTAATAAATTCTGTTGCGCATTGTTTACTGTTGTTAATTAGACAAGAATCGAAATAAGTTCTTCGAATATAAAATAACTGTCATTTATTTAAACCTTTTATAACTTGTGACGTATGTAGTATTTAAAAAACAGAAATTTTAGGCTTGAAATACATTTTAATTGGCATTCAGAAAATTTGTAAGCTTAACAAATAATATCCCATTTTATTTTGAAATAAACCAAGAGTTTATTAGACAGAAAAACCAAAAAACTAAGAGAAGGCTAATATACTCCTTTCATAATATAAACATAACTCATGATCTAACGGTTATAATTACATGATCGCACTTAACTGATTGAAATATCCAAATAATTCAAAATTCATTTAAAAGTTAAATTTAGAGAAAATCTTTTAACTCATTTAAAGTTGTATTTAAAGAATGCTATTAACATATTCAAGAAGGAATAGCGTCTGTCATTGAAATATAATACTGATTTTTTTCGTCATGTGAAATTCATTCCCTTCTCATCATACAAGCTTGCTTGTAGTGGTTCAGAAAAGTTCTTTTAAGTTAGTGATCTCATTTAAATTAAATATTGAGTGAAAAAGAAATGATCATAAAATCATAAACTAAAAAGTCAAATACCCATTGAATATAAGATTATTATCGTTGAGTCAAGTTATGAGACAACAGATTCCTTTTGCATTGCATCACAGATGTTTTTTCATTATTGAATTATATAAGGTAATAGTATGCATCAAATTATTTACATATGACAACGTTAAGAAGAAAATTGAAATATTTAAAGGAAAATTATTGGAGATATAAGTTTTTCACTAGTAGTAATTCTGAAAAACTTAGGAAGCATCTTTTAACTACACTACTGACCATTAAAATTGCTATACCAAAAAGAAATGCAAGTAATGAAATGATATTTAGTGAATAAATATATTGAAAACAAGAGGTTGAATTTTCAAGAAATATGGAAACAAATCCTAAGAAATTAATACATACAACAATAAGCGGTAATACAGCACTTATACGTCCAGCCATTGAAAACATAGATAGAAGGGCATGTAAAGGTACGGGTACCCATGCAACTACAATATTACCCATGCAACCACAAATCGTCGACTTTATTGACTGGCTCGTGATGACTAGACAATCGCAGAGCAACCATTGGTCAAATGTTTTTTATTTGTGAAAGATCTACCGAACGCGAGTGGAGGCTAAAGCAGCAACCAAGCATTTTTTCTGTCTAAAAAGATTCACTTAAAATTGGCATCATGCGGCAATTGCCTGAAACACAGTTTCGTGAATGGCTCGAAGTACAGTTAAAGCTACCCTAACAGAACAAAAATGTGGATGTCAATATTCAAAGTGCCGTCAATGCAAATTAAAGTCCCTGAAAAGTGGACTCACTGCCCCCAGTACTATCACTTCAAGTTACTGATTAGAATGACGATGTCGAATACGCGCTGCCAACGTGCTCTCTCCAATATGACGTGAATCACAGATGCGACCACCATGATGCTGTAAACAAAACAGCAATTCGTATAAATATTCCATGATATTCCTGAGCTTAGGTTAATCGTTTTTCACACTATTGAAGGTTCTTAGGACAGTGATGTAGTATCAATACAACCATATCTATAGTCACTTTGATGGCAGCAAACATCATCGAACTATTAACACAGACATTTTTCTTTTGAAATGACCTCATTTTTGCTTTAAGCTAATGACGTATTGGTGTGATATATTAAAGTCAAAATGGGTAACATGTCTTTCTATTGGGCTGTTACAAATAGCGGGCCACCGAGATTCAACGTAGCATCCTTTACAATGTCTTGAATCCATCAATTCTATATTCTTCGGAGAATCATGGGATCTTGACTTGATAAGCTACAATTCAACCCATATCAAAGTAAAAGATGTGTTGATGCTGAAGTG
The DNA here is from genome assembly GCA_037975125.1 of Latrodectus hesperus. Classification (NCBI taxonomy): domain Eukaryota; kingdom Metazoa; phylum Arthropoda; class Arachnida; order Araneae; family Theridiidae; genus Latrodectus; species Latrodectus hesperus. Next base: position 50,961,125 of record CM075859.1, on the reverse strand, counting down.
GTCGCTGAACGGTGGTTCTAGCATTTACCATTGAGATTGAAGGAAAATAAAATCATGCATAGACTTATGAATAGGTTTACGCATGCATGTGTCCATATTTGAAAATCATTGTTTCATTTACTTTTTCTGTATGTTTATTTGCGCTGTGGAATTAGCTATTCTTAATTGTGTCTTTTCAGAATGCATTGTTTCAGAATATTTTTGGTAAGTACTATCAATTATTTTAAAGAAATAATAAATTAATTTTATCTTTGGACTATTTGTAGGGGACTGCTGAAATTAGTCAATGTTTTTGAAGTCAATTTCCAGCGTAGGGTAATGTACAGTTTGTGCATAAATATTGCTTTTGTATTTCAATAAATGTATAATGAAGAGTTTTATGTATATATTCAAGAGAAAATGTACAAGTAAGCTTTTCTGTTGAACAGAATGTAAAAAATATTATTAGAACTGGTATTTTAAAAACTGGGGAACTTTGGATTGTTATAATTCTTTGGGTTAATAAGTTTTGTTATAATTCTTAACAAATTTTAAAATGCATGTGGACAAAAAATGCCTTGAGATCTTAAAAATTATAAAATCCTTATTGTGATAAGTAAACATTAAATTATGTTTTAAAAGTAAGCACATTTAACTTCATATACATTATAAAAACTAGATATGAGTTGAATAAACTTCCATAATTGGGGCGACGAGCTTACGTTTGATAACAAAATTCCCATCAACAAACGAAAATAGCAAAACATAAAACTAGAAAAACTATGGATATCAATAATTTCTTGACTTGCATCCGAAACTACAAAAACAAATTTTTGAAAGCAGCTTTCCAAATTACAAATAGGAATTTCATATTTTGATTTCATAATCATTAGTAATCAGTCGCGTTAAATAACACTTTCAGCGTTTAAAAGCTTCAAAAAAATAATCCTATTTTAAAAATATTAAACGGTTAGTTTAGGAATAACATTATACTTGATACTTAATCATTATTTCCTCCATGAAAATGATTAAAATTGCTTTCAGCCGGACATGACAAAAATTTGCAAGTTGCACAACAGGTTATGGGATTTTCATGATTTTATCAAGTATTGAGGCTTCAAACTGAATCATTGTTTTTATAGAATGAATTTTGATAAAAAAAATATAATAATAAGAGAAAAAATATGTGTCTATCACTAAAATAGCTGATAACACAATCCCTGGAATAAAAAAAATAAAAATTTAGACACCATAACAAATGGAAAACTGCTCCAAATAAGAATAGTTGCCAAATTTAGGAAACACCCCGTTTGTGAAAGACTTATCCATTATTTTAATATAAACTTGAAAAAAAAGCATAAAATTAATCTTATTTTATTCCTTAAATATTTTTCACGTAGCTTTTTTGTTGTAGAATTTATCGAAGAAAGGGAAGATAAAATTGTTTGCTGTATATGCATCAAATTGGATAGAAGAGGAAGTTTGCTACTGGCCTTCTTATAAAACTCTTATTAGAATTAAAACATTTCAATATCCTCAATGAAAATTCATTGAAAATTTCTTGTACATGCCTATTTTCCAATGGTAAGTTATTCTCATGCCGTATAATTAAGTTAGTTATATTCCATATATATTGTTATGTTAATCATAAATTTTACATTTCATTTAGTATTGAAAATTTCTATGTATCTATAAATCTCATTTAATAAAGAGGCTAATAATTTTTTACCCAATTTTTATAAGCCTTTTCTTGTAAAATCTATTTTTATAGTTCAATTTTAATAAGAATTTTTAGTATTTTATTTTTTGTATAATAAATAATAATTTATGTAGAGAGAAATATTGTATTTATATATATACATATATTATCGGCACTGGTATGCCACGATGTTTTCGGAATGATTATGTGGACATGTATACTCAGCGAGGAAAATAATAAATCGAAATAATAATTCAAAAAGATGAAAACAATATGAAAACAAATATATTTTATAAACTTTCAAAATAAAATTTACTTAATAAACTTAAAACAAAAAATTCCCTGCAAACTAATATTCAAAAATTTTAATTTAAAAATGAATTCAAAACATAAACATTAAATAATTTACATGATTCACACGTTTAGACTGTATAATGAAATAATCAAAATTGTACTAATCAAATGCTACAAGGATTGCTAGCACACAAAACAAATTTCATTCATGTCCATGATCATATTAGGCCCTACAAATGTATTCGGATGCTTTAGCCCGTTTGGCGCATTTTATCAGCAGCGCTAAATGGTAGTCTTCAGCTAAAAAGTTTCATGATGATATCATGGATCATGGAGTACGTGCAAAAACCCTAAATGTTTCCGAAGCTGTCGAAGCCCTGGCGATCTGTACAGCTTTATTTGTAAAAAGAAGCTCCACGGGATCCTCTATCCTGATTTTAAAATGCTTGGCCAGCATTGCTGGACAGCTGAAGGTGTGTTGTGGAGACAGTTGGATGTTATCCGGGCAATAAAGACATAGCCTGGTGTAATTCCTATGTCCGTCGGTAGAAATTCTCGTGCCTTTCAAATGTTTTGTTCCTTGTCTGGTAATTATTGTTTAAATGGTTCAGTCGCTGTTTAATTCTGGAATGGAAAACTTTTTAACTTGCTGGCAAATTAATTTTCGGCTGGCAACTGCATTGGTGTCAATGAGGGTCAAGTATTTGGATGGCCGAGGAGAATTACGAGCGTCTTTAGCGAGTTCACATCAGATGTCTCGTAACTAGGGATATCAACGTGCAAGATCTTGGGATAGCAATGATTTTATGGATTAGCTCTATAATCTTATGTTTGAGTCGACACTTACCTCTTTGTAGCTAAGACATTTAAAAACATTAAGTTTCTATATAAAAATATTTAGTTGATAGGTAAATAAGAATTATCCTGGCTAGTAGGGTTTGGGAACTAAAACTATATATTTTGTTATTTTCAACTGTGTGTGACTGTTTTGACTAATAAAGGGGGCATAAGCTCGAATGATGTTATTAGACAAATCTTGATGGAAATAATGATTAATGATCTGTCAAAGTACTATAACTGGGGATGAGAAGTAGAAGTGTAAAACATCCATTTTCCACTCTTCAAAATGTTATAAATTTGATAACAGGTTAGCATTTCATTTTTAAGCTTTCTAACGTTACTTACTTGTAGGAATAAATTTTAAAAGTAATATAGTCATCACATGAAAACATCATTAAACTCAAATGTAAAAATTTATTTTTTATAACTCAATTTAATATTAACATCTCAGAATCTCATAACCATTGTAATAAATCATACTACAATATTTCTTATGTTTCTGTTATAATTTTTAACAAAGCTTTTTTTATCACACTTTCTTTAGTATATGTAATTTCAGTTTATATTGTGTTTGTAACTTATAATTAGGAAAAATTAATTGATATTTTCTATTATTCATTTATGTATTTTTATGTTTCATTATTTTTTAAATACGAAGTTTACCGTGGGATCCAAATGTAAATTGGAGTATATTGGTTAACTTTATAACTTTTCTTTCTAAATTTAAACCTCAATTTTAATAATATTTTAACAACTTTAAGTTTAATTTTCAAGACATTTCTATGCAATGTTTAAAATTATTTTGTCAGCTTAATAGACAGAATTTATTCAATATTTCTTTAATATTTATATTCAGTTATTAAGAAAAAGAATTTATTCAGAGAAAATTAATGTCAATAGTATCAATAATAAAAATGTTTAAAATGTAACCTTACTTTATTTCTAATATTAATTTATTTAACATTACTTACATGAGGAAGAATTTTTTTATTTGTAGTTTCTACTCACTACCATGTCAGCCGTATTACAGATATTGATGTACAGCAATATATTAAGACATGGCTGATAGAAATGGGACTCCTGATAGAAATGGGAGACGTTTAAAAAGAGCTTTAGAAAAATTCCTGTCTAATCTATCTAATATGTAACAAAAATAATAAACCTTTATCTTTTGTGTACATTTTACTGTTGTGATTAAATTCATAAATACTGAAATTGAGAATTTAAGAAACATTAAAATAAAAAGTGCAATGAAATAAGAATACATGAATCTGAGAATATAACTGAATTTTTAATTATATTATAATAATAAATTTAATATATTTACGACCAAAAGTTTGTAATTCTTTTCTTTTATCACCTTTAGCTCTAGAAATATTGCTTTTGAAAATTTCAAGAATATTCATATTTAAGTCAATTTTTCTGCTATTAATATAAAATTGCTAAAGAACAATGTCAAAAATTAATTAAAATAAGACTATAGAAACAAAGTTTCTTGTGTTTTATGTTAAAATAGAATCAATTTTCTACTTTAAATCTATCAAAGCTTCCAGTTTAAAAGTGTTTTGCGATAATATATTTCTTTGGTTTCAAACTTATTGTAAGAATTAAACAACACTGATTTTAATCTGAATTTTCAAAATTAAATTTCTGAATGACTTTAATGAGGACTTGTTAAATATAAATCTTATAAAAACGATAAAATTAATACAATTTTTAAGATTTTTACAATTAAATTTACATTAAAAACTTGAAAATAATAACAATTAACAATCTGCTAATTCAAATTTTTTTTGAAAAAAATCTTAATGAATATTGTCTAAAGAAAAATTTATTAAAGTTTTCCTATCATTAAAATATTAAAACTGAAATTATTGAATATGTAAATATTGTGGCATCCAATGAAAGCTGTTGAAAATACTAAAATGTCCAAGAGTGAAAAAATATTAGATTATTTGTAAAATACATTTCATATCAATTTCACTTAAATATACTATTTTATTTTTTTATTAAATTTTGAATTTTTTTAAAAAAACAAATTTTTTATAGCAAATATTTTTATGTATGAAAAAGCGTCTCAATATTGTATGACTTTTATAGCGGAAATACACTATCGTTAAAAATTATTTTTAAGCGATAATGTATTTTTGCTATATAAGCCAGACAGCAGTATTACTACATGAATAGAATATAAAATTGTATGGCATATCCTCGTGACACTTACTCCCCTTTCATCGAATCGAAAAAAAAAAAATCATCGGGCCATTTGCCATAAGCCCATCCCAATATGCAATGCAATTCAATGGGCAGTGATATCGCAGTCGCTCTCCGACGGAAGCAACAAATAGTGCACTGTCAAGGACCTGCTGAGTTCCCATCGCTCCAGCATTGAATTGCTACTAAATTAGTACAGGAATCAATACCATATATCATACATATTAATAATTCAAATATTTGTTCTATTCTCAATTATTTCTGCTTGGTTTACTTTTAAACCCAATAAAGAAAGACTGATCTTTTTTTTATCATATGAATTATTAACTATTTATATCAAAACTTATAGTCAGAAAATAAACACATATATATTATTTGAATTTAAGTTATAATTTTTTAATTGCGAATTAATTTTTCTCTTCAGTTATGAATATATTCCCATAAAACTCACTTTTACCCTATTTGCATCAAATTTTGGGAAGAGTTTATCCCTGACAACTGATCAATGAATTCCATGAAAGTTTTCGCATGTTCTCAATATTTTAGGCATTAGCATGTTTTCATTACATTAAATATAACAACAATACATGCAAATTAGATTGCATTACATTCAATATAATAATTGTCAAAGTTATTCTTAAGTCAATCTCAAGAGGAAAGGCCTGCAATTTGATCTTTATTATATTTCTTTCACCCTATGAAATTTTTTTATGATTTTCCAAGGATTGATGGCCAACTTTGATGAATATCCTACTATAATATTATAATGTGGTAATAAAGTAGAAAAAAACTATTACAAATACTTTTAACAGGAAGGTGATTTAAAATGATTTATTATGAAATATATAACTGCTTTCTTAAGCAATATATGGTTCTGCCTTTTAAGTTTTAATATTTTCCATTAGACTTAACAAAAATAACTGAGAAATATTTCATCAGTTTTAAAATTTGAAACTAAAATTAATTAGCATATTTATTTATTTTGTTATTTTATAAAATAAAAGGTCTATAAATGCCTCTTTCTATATTTTTAAAAATTATTGGCAAATCAAAGTTCTAAAAATTTGCGAAATCAAATTTGAACAATACAAGGCAATTTCTTAAAAGAAATTAAATTCCATTTAATAAAAATCACTTACGTATAAATTAGTTTTGTGCGATTTTATTATTTTTTATGATTCTACCACATATCAGCATGACTTCAAATTTGACCAATCAGGAAGGCCTGTAATGTTTATTTCTATGTGATTGATGATCTGGATTGATTAAAGATCAAACTTCGGCTAAATTTTTCCGAAAAATTAAATTGAAATAAAATAATTTTTTTAAATATTAAATATTTAATGTTATTATTATTTCATTAGATTATTGTGATAAAACACATAGTTATATGATTAAAAATTATCTTGCAAAAAAAAAATTTGCATCATCAATTTAATATTCGAAATGGCAATGGCAGTTAACTTTTATTTCGGTTACATTTTTAGTGAAATGTTAAACAATAATCGAATAAACTTGTGTTGTTGCAGTGCAATTTCTTTTTGTCATGATGTTTATAGTATTAAGTTGTAAAACATTTTTTACTTTCCTATACTTCAAGCAGACTTCCTAACGATGTTACCTTTTCATAAACATCCGGGATTTTTAATTTCCTCATCAATGTCGAGTCGGTAAAATGGCGGTGCAGTGTGACGGGGGTGGCAAAGATGAACTTAAGACTCAGTTTATGACTAGAGAGGGAGTGTATAAATTAATGACGCTCTCTGAATATTCCAGACCTAATAGAGTTGGTTTTAGTACTCAAGGCAATACACCTGTAAAAGTTTCTTTTGTGAACATGCCCGATTCGTCCGGCAACGGCGATCGTATATGTTTTAACGTGGGTCGGGAACTCTATGTTTACATGTATAAAGGGGTTAAAAAGGTAAGTTGATTTCACATATTTAGAAGTGTAAAACTTATTTTTACTTATTCAGGCCTATATTTTATAACAACAGGAAGTCAGAGTTTCTTATTTTATAAACTCGGGCTAAATATAAAACTAGAACTTTGTTTCTGTTTACTTCTTCGATTTAAGCTAATTATATTGAGATTCAGTAGATCGAGTACACATTATTCTATCTACAAAACATTTTATTATGATTATAAGTTGTTTTCAATTGTGAAACCTTTTACAATTATACATGTGTTTTGTTGATTTCATTTGAAGCAATTACATAAATTAGTAACAGGCAATATCTCTTTTGTAATGTTAGTATAGTAATTGCTTGATTAGTGTAAAATCAGTTATGTAAAATTCTGATCTGGTTTTAAGTGATTATGAAGTTTCTTAAAGTTATGTGTATGGTTTTGATGGAAAAAAATGTGACTTATATCATAACTACATTGTCTTAATTGTGACCTAAGAGGTGTGGTTTGTGATATTTTTTTTATCGTTTATCATTAGGTTTAATTTTTCTTTAAGTATTATGTTTGTTTCAACTAATCATTTGTATTTTAGTCATAGTGAAGAGATCAAAAATATTTTATTTAACTATGATTTTGTTGAAGAATGCTTTAAAGTATTACATGTGATCTGCAAAGAGAAAATATTTACATTTATGTATGGTTGTGTTTGAAATTTATCTTATATACTTAATATGAAAAACGGGTATTGATATAATAAGTCATTAAGGTCTGACTGTTTTTGCATTAAATATTATGAACATAATTGTAAAATATTTAGTTATTATTGTAGAAATCAAATTTGAAATGATTTTGCATATTGTTAAAGACAATGATCAATGATTATACAAATTCTAGCTTTTTTTCTTTTATAGTTTGCTTTAACATTTATTAAGAAGAAATTACAGCTATTAAAATTAACATTTGATTTTATTTAGTTTATTTATTTTAAACATTCTTTATAAAATATAGTGGTTACAGAATTGAAATCTGTTTACAAGATTGTAATGTATTTCATTTTTCCATTTTGTAAAGAATTGAAAATCAAAAATAATTTAAAAGATTTTTTCCATTGTAAATAATATTAGGATTGAAGAAAAATATTTAAGTAACATTATAAATTAAGGCAAATCTTTTTCTGTAAAATCATGAGTAATAATTTCAAGTAAAATTGATTTATGTTGTATTGTTTAATTTAGTATGTCCTTGCAATGCAACTTAAATTTTGTTGAACTTGATTGTAATAATGGTAAGGGAGATCTAGTATACTTTATACCAGCTCTCTATAGTATTTCTAGAGTATTTGACGGTCTAATTAGCCCTCGTGTGCAAAAAATGACCGTTGAGCGACAAACCAAACCAATCTAGAGTATTTGAGTTATCTAAGTGTAACTTGAAATTTTATGAAACGGTTTTTATAATGAACATAATGCTATTTATCATTAAAATTTATGTATTGCTTCATTTTAGCATCAAAAGATGTTTGCAGTGAATAGTTTTTCAATTCAAATTCTCAATTAGGGATTCTTCAAAATATAAAAAGTTAAATTGTTAGCAAATTTATTAAAAGTTTTAGGCAGAAAATATTTAAGAATTTTCCTTTGTTTTTTGACTGAAGATTTATTTAAAAAGCCTATGTAATATTCAAGTTTAAAATTCTTTTATTTTCTGTTGTGTTTTGGTAAAAATATTGTAAGTAAAATTAATAATGAATATTCTTACTTCAATAATTTTACTTTCAACATTTTTGAATATTACACAAATAAACATTTAATAATAAAAATTATCTTTCAATAAATTTTTTGTTTTGGTGTAAATTTGAATTTCTTATTAATTGATGATTATATTTGTGATCTGTTAATTTATAATATATGATAATTATTCCTGAACTCAAACAGAGAAAGTGTACAAAAATTTTGTTCTTGTTTTGTAATTATCTTTTTAATTTTATTTGTGTTTATTAATTCTAAAAATGCTATGTTAATTATTTTTTCCTTGGCTGTTATGCTGAGTTTTTAGAATGTTGAATAGCTTCATTTCTTTCTGTCACACTACTCACAAGCATGAAAATGTTATTTGTGATATATATATATATATATATATATATATATATATATATATATATATATATATATATTGCTATTTTAATTTAAAAATTTGTTTACAATGGAACTGTTTAAAAATGTATAGGAAATATTTGAATACAAAACACTAATATTTATATTTTTAGTAAGTTCAACATACTAGCACGTGTTTATTAATTCCAAACTGAATTTAGTATCTAATACAATTTCTTGCATTTATTAAAATCAACTATGATATTAAATAGAGTAAATACTTGAATTATATAAACTATGGAATGAAAAAATAAAATTTATATCAAGATTATAAATTTATTGAAATGAAGTTGAATATTACATGATCATATAAATTATTATAATGCTTAGTGATTTCAATCATTTAAAAAAAGGCAGAAATTTATAGGTAAGAATGAAATCAATATTAAATATCTTAGTTTGAAATAGAAAAAAATATCTTTGAGGTATAAATTAAGATTATGTTCTTATGATTAGATTGAAAACTTTATTGAAATGAGCAATCTTGCTGCCAATTGTAAGTAATTGTTCTTACAATTGGCAGCAAGTTGCCATCTCTCTTGCCTCTCATTCTGTAAATCAAAAATTTTATTTACCTTTGAAGTTTTAGTTTGAGTAATATTTGTGTTTATATGTTTTCAGTTTTGTGTACTTTTCCATATTTTAAAAAGAGAAATATTTTATTTATGACAGCATGTTGGTTTTTACTAAGTAAAATAAAAAGACAGTGAACTTGTAGTTGTAAGTAATACAAAAAATTTTTACCATATTTTTGTGTGAATTTGCTAATTGTGTGTTTTTGAAAAGTCAGATTTTAATGAATTGTTAAAGTAAACGAATAAAATAAATTGAAATTATTGCTGTTATTTGGAAATAAAATATATAAAATTTTAAAATGAATTATAATCATTTTAAAATTTTAATCAATAAAAAAATCAAAAATAAGCCACCTTATTGTTGAAAATATTAATTTTCAAATACAATAGTAAATATTTTTTCTTTTTCTTCAGTACCAATCATAATTGTTCTATTAATATTTGCTTGTGAAGTGGGAATTTTATTAAAAAGTTGAAACATAATAGTGAATTTCATCAATAAAACAGCTTTAAAGAATTAGATTTATGTGCAAATATATTCAATTTTACTATTTAAAAATTTATTTTGTTTTTCTATAAAAATATATATTTATGAAATTTTTGTATATAAAATAATTTTAATGAAGAATCAAAATTTAAAAAAATCAGTTTTGATAATTGATACACTTTTTAAAGTATGCATTTTTCTGTTTTTAGAAATACATTTTTACTGGTATATCTTAATATATTGGCATCTAAGTTAATTGTATAAAGGATGTAATGTAATTACCAGAAATAAGTGTAACAATCCGAAAAGGAAAATTTTATTAAAATACAGTAATTTTGTAAAATTATAGATATTTTGGCTTAGAAGAACTTGTTTTTGTGTTAAATTTTATTTCTATTTCTATTTGTGTTAAAACAATTTACAAAGGCTTTATAAAATTGAAATATTTTTATAACGTTGAGATATGATAGACTCGTAAAATGTAATTATTCATAGTTTATGCAAATTTATCTTTGCACTTCATTGATTATATCAGTACTGTTATGCTTGTCTGTATGTAACAAAAACGACATAAAATGTTTTCAAGTGATTTCAAATGTGTTATAAAAGAAATATTGTTTGTCTAGTTATTTTTTATTTGAGGTTCATTATAATTAAGAGTATTAAATGTTTTTGGTCTATCTATATGTAGTTATATTTTTGAAATCTTTTAAAGGTACTTTCTTATAACTTATCTTTTGTATGAAACTTAGGATAGGAGATGAATTAATCCTCACTCGCTAAAATGAGCGTTGAATTATAAATATGATAAAACTGGGATGTAGAATCACAAGAACTGTTATTGTTGAAAATGAGAAAAAAATTTAAAATAAAACTCTTTATCTCTTGAGAAAATATTAGGGCATTTTCTTTTCTCAAAGAAAATCCTGGCAGGATTTATAATTCTTCCACCGCTATGCTTTTTTCTTCTGAAAAACCTGAAGATGAAAACTAATTTTTCCGTTTGTTAAGAACTAGGAGGATAGTCTTATTATAGTTATTGGGGTATTGATAAAATAAAATAGAAATTCTTTATCTATTTTCAGAAAAGAAAATTAGAAAAATTTAAGTTTGCTATGTTCGAAATTTCAAAAGTCTTACAAGGAAAAAGTCTATTTCCGTTTAGCATTGATTTATTTGTTTTGTTCCTTGTAAACATTTTTGAAATAAGATGTATCTTGTACTTTTGTGACAATATTGATCCCTTGTTTAAAATAAATATGGAGTTTCAAATTGTCTTCACAATCTTAAGTTTTCGAAAAATTACAATTGGACTTTGTGAGTTAAATATGATTCTTGGCCCCAGATATAATGAACAACAATTATATTTGTTAGTAAGCAAAACACAGTTAAAGCAAAAGCTGTAGGAATTTTATCCCTATATGATACGACCTTTTAGTGAGCACTTAAAATTCTACGTAAATAATACAGAGGTTATAAATAATATCAAACTAAACTGTATTTACATAAAAGTGTAAATTAGTTATAAAACAGTCTGTTTGAGTAAAAAATATTTAGAATTTAATGTCTACAAACTTTATATTTTACTTCAATAGCTCTAAATTTTTCTCCCTTCTGTCATAATATTCCAAATGTTTTCCTTAGAAAGATCGGGAGTATGAGATTTCAATTCATATCGTGGATTTTTTTATGTATGTATATTTGTACAAAAATTTTCCATTTTAAGAAAATAACATTGTATGATAAATGAAAAGAAATTGAAAAATTATATATTTTTAATACTGCTCTTAAAATTTTTGTAGACTACAGAAATTTTGTTAGCTGAACTTGCAGCTAAACAGTTAGCTCTCTTTTTCAGTCAACAGTTTGCGGGTTAGAATCCCACCTTGGGCATGGATGCTAGTGGTTCGGAGTCCATTTAAAATTGTAGGTCCATGGCCAATTAACCCTTATATGTCAAAAATTACTATTGAGAGACAAACAAACCAGACTGAAATTCTTAATGTTGTATGTTCTTCCTATGAAGTTACTGTATGTTAAAATGTATTTAGTTACTGACTTTAAACCCCTTGCCTGCACCGAGGATATATATATACATCTTAAGCTGATCTGTTGACTGCCCTAGTTGTATATATATGCCGCTTTGAAGCATACTTCTATGCCATTGTGTGAAACGGGTGATGAACCATACACTGTTCATCATATTTTAATTTCATATCACTTTTTTAGCAGTGATTTTTTAACTTTGTTTGATTTAATAGGGGATTCACCCCATAGAAACCTATTCGCCTTTTTAAGGGCAAAACGTTTTTTACATTACATTTAATTTTTATTTTCATAAATATTAAAATAACGTATATATATTTTTTCCTTTTTTATGTTTTATTATTGGATTTTAAAATTATATATACACTGATTTTTGTTTTTTAAAGTTTTAATGTTGCTTGGGTTTAAAATAAGAATAAATAAATAAAATAATTATATAAAAAAATTCACAAATTTTTTACTTTTGGTGCAGCATGTCCATTTTTTGCACCTTGCACCATAAAACTCAACCAACCAACTGGCTATGTGCTACAATCAGTAAAACTGGACCCATGGTTTTAGAATGCAAAATGTCTTTGACATTATTTTCATTTGTTTTGTAAAAGTAAACAATTAGAATGGAAAGCGTGCCTCTTCTTTTCCTTCGATACACAGCATAACTGACCATGTCTGTGTGACAACCTGTAGCACTAGGGAGCAAATCTAGCAAGTTTTCCTTATCAGTTAAGGGGTTAATGTCTGTTAAAATCAAACCATTATTTGTTCGAAATTTTTTAGTTACTTTTTTAATTTTGGTCTGCCTTTATTTGTATTTTTGATTCAAAAGAAGATTTATAAATATGCTGACAGAAAATTGTTTTATTAATTAATTTGATTGCTTCTAGAACAATGTGAGAAGTTTACTATTTCTAGCCACCTCAAAATTTAGATCCCCCCAAAAAATGTGATTAGATGCTTGTGAGGACAACTTTAGTTTAACTCATTATATTTTTCTTATGATTATGCAGAGGCTAAAATTAGTACAGTAATCAAATGTGCTTGTGAATAGAAACTGATTCCAAATATAGATTACACAATTTGGTTAAAATCTTTCTTTTATTATTGAATCTTATAATTTCTTAACCTTTGCTAATTTATGTTTGATTTTATGTGATTTGTTCTTTACTTCATTTGTGTTAACAATAATGAGAACAAAAGTATTAAGCCTGTGTTTTAAAAAATACTTGGTAATCAGGAAAATTCTCATGAAATTTTCATGCAAACAAAATATTTTTATGTGTAAGTTTTTGTTGTGTTTTATATGAAATTCTCATCAGTGAAGTATTTGTTTATTCATAAACAGAAATTTAAAATTAATATTTTAGGCAGGCCTTTGAATGGAATAACACCAACATGTTTTTATTTTCACAACTGATGAGGCTTGTATTTGAGTTCATGTCTCTTTTGTCCTTGATTCTTGTTTTTTATTAAGATAATATATATAAATTATTTGTAATGACATAGTTATATATTTCATATTTATGATTGATATATTTTGATACACTTCCTTTGAATCCTTTGTCCTTTATAAGTATAAATAAATTTTTTAATTTAAACTTTCCTTTAATTAAAAAAATTAGCAAATTACCTTGTAGAGTATTTAATTCATACTATCCACACAATTAGATATTTAAACGTAAGAAGAAAACTTGAAAAAATGTGAATTTAGAAAATATATGAAGTGAAACAAATGTTTTCTATGAAATTTTGTTGAGATTTTAAAAACTACTTTATTAAGTATATTACTCTTAATATATATAAATTTAAGTGTGTTATATTCTTCTGTGTTCATATTTAGAACATCTAAAATAACAATTTATTTAAAATGTAATTTCTTTGTGTTATGAAAAAAATATTCTGCTCAACTTAAATCTAGCATTAGAAGGAAAGACTGCACAAGTTATTGATTCAATTTCATTCATAGATATTGCTTATTTACAAGTGAATAAAACTAGGTATTCAAATCACTTATTTATTCAATATGAAAATTTATTTGCCAAGTCAGCTTGGTGTGCTCAATAAAGATGTTAATTGCTTTTAGAGAGGCACAAAATTTTGCTATGATTTCATGAAATTCATGTAAAACATAATAGACATGAATGACAAATATAAGAATTTTAAGGAGTGATTACCTTTACATTAGTATAGAGCATTATCTATAAATAAATTGTAATAAATTTCTTTGCTCACCATTTAAACATAACATTAAATTATCAGCTTACAAGAAATATAGACTAAAAGTATATGTATGCGTAGGTGCCCCACATTATTCTTGCGGGTTAGTCTCTAATCTTACATGTGATTATTCACAGTGGTTTAGAATCTGATTTTATTCAAAGATCCTTGTTGAGTAAGTTCTTGTGTAAAAAAGTGAATGCTTCAGTCCTTAAAATTTTTAATTCTCATGTGATTTCTTTTCTTAAGCTATTATCAAAATTATTATTATATGTTGTATGATTCTATTTTTATAATGTGTTAGATTCGAAGGATCAAGATTAAAAATTTTTTTCCTTCATATTCTTTTGTTTTAAAACCATTATTATATTATGCAGAAAAAGTTACAGATATACTTTGTAACATTTGCTTACTTATAGTTTATAAAATTTGCTGTGTTTCAAATATAAAGTAATCATAATAAGCTATTTTTATTGAGACGTCACTGCACATTAGTTTCTGTTCAAACTATTTTTCATGATAATTGTTAAATTGCATATTAATTTTATTTTCAACTTGTTTCACATTTTAAATTTTTTATAGGCTGCAGACTTGACGAAACCAGTTGATAAAAGGGTATATAAAGGAACCTATCCTACGTGCCATGATTTCAATCAGTGCACTGTCACAAATGATGGCGTATCATTATTGGTCGGGTTTTCTGCTGGTCAGATTCAACTAATTGACCCTATCAAGAAAGAACTTAGTAAATTGTACAATGAAGAGGTAAAATGTACTTAGAGTACAAAATATATAGTTATAAAATTTATTTTTAAGTTGATAGGTATATTTATGTTGATTGCATTTATTTAATAATCTATATTTAATTTATTTAAAATCCATTCATTACCTTTTGCAAAATGTTATGCATCAGTCTTCATTTTTGATTAATTTTTTTAAAAGTAAAATGGAAAGTGATTAATTTTTTAAATAGCAGTGTAGTTTCTTCAAGATTTCATAAATTTTGCCATTTATTTGAATTTAAATTGTTGTAATTAAATAAATGTTTTAAAATGTAATGTTTATTGATTGCAATTTTTTACTTGGAAATTTATGTGTGATAACATGTTTGTGTGACTGATGAATAATGTTAAACAGTGTGATAACTCTGACTTTTATTTGTATCATAATAACCTTTTTATATCAAACAGTCCAGCTTTACAGTGTCAAATCCTGAAAATAAGGCTCTATAGTAAGTCAATATTTTCAGAAAATTAGATTTTATTTTTTTGAAGTGCTTATCACCTGCTTTATAAATTGTGCAACAGTCTGGCTTTCATCTTGTGTAATTTAATCTTTGTAATACGCACAATTGATTCATATTTTCTTTATTATCATTACTGCTATTAAGAACTTTTGATTTTGTAGAAATATATAGAACTGAATTATTTTTGTACATTTATGAATTGGTATTATAAATTTAGTGAGTTTTAAAAAATTAACTGTTTTACAAATGAAAATATTTAACTCCACAAAAATAGTTTTTAAAACTGATCCTCTGCTGTTATGTATTGTTGTACATATTTAAAAATAATTATTGTATGATTTTGAGGTTTTGTAAGAAAAGGAATATGTGTACATGCTACTGTTTCAAATAGGAAATAGTTCTACTAATGAACTATGCCAGTAAAAAATGTAAAAAAAAAACCTGTAAAAGTGTCTGTAAATCCAGTATTCAAATTGCTTTGAAAAATTAAAATTAAATAACATACTGTAACTTTAATAAATTTGAATTTTTTAGAAAAATTAATAAGAACTTAATATACCATATTAATTAACATTAGTAATTTATCAGTTTGTAAGTTACAAACCGTAGGTTACGGTCTAATTAGCCCTAGTGTGCAAAAAGTGGCCGTTGAGCGACAAACAAAACAAACCAGGATTTGATGTTTATAGTGGTTTTGAGTTCACTTTAAACTGTGTAGATTCTGATTTAATTAACCCTGATGTTCAAAAAGACCGCTGAGTGTCAAACCGGGCATGGTGATGTTTGATGACAAATATATTGAGATCTTATAAAATAATGAATTAATATAATTCAGTAAAAATTTTCTCGTACTGTTTAAACAAAATTTGAAACTTAAGTAAAACTGTTCTAGTTGGATTGTAATAAATATTTTTTAGGGTAAAAAGAAATGCTTATTTGTTTT
Organism: Latrodectus hesperus; assembly: GCA_037975125.1. Classification (NCBI taxonomy): domain Eukaryota; kingdom Metazoa; phylum Arthropoda; class Arachnida; order Araneae; family Theridiidae; genus Latrodectus; species Latrodectus hesperus. The sequence continues at coordinate 50,944,527 of CM075859.1, read as the reverse complement.
ACAATTGCAAGAATTTCTGTAAATGAGCTTTAAAAATATTTTCTTTCTGTACTTTACAATTATAATTCTCTGATTGTAAAATGTCAAAGTAGACAGATTATGGTAAAAGATACAGTTTGTAAAATCTAAAAATGCATTCCTTTATTAAAATCAGAACTTTATCTATTTGCAAATGAAAAATTATACATAAATGAGAAAGTCCTTTGTTAATAAACAAATGTTAAATAATTTCACTTTCAATATGGAAAGGTAAATAGGAAAAATATTTCCAGTATGTAAATGTAGAAAATATATGAACTAGAAGTATATAAATGACATTCAAAACTGAAAAGTCTTCTGATGCAAGTAAATTTGGCTAGTTTTTAACACAAGACAACAATGTAATCCTTTATTGACACTAAGAAAGAAAATTTTAAGTATTTAATTTTGTATTTAGATTGCTATACCTTCCAATGGTTAATTTTATTTTAACATAAATTTTCTTTCAATTAAGATGTTTTTTTACAATATTTACTTTATTGGTATTTTTAATTACCATATTTTCCTGTATATAATCCACAGATTATGTGTCAAAGTCTCAAACGTTGTGCATATTAGTTGCCACCACAGATAATCTGATAAAAAAATTCTCCATAAAAAAAAAGCTTACAATAAAGTTTTGAAAAAAATGTTGCTTATGTTTCGTAAAATAAATAACAGATAGTGTCACAACTTGGGTAACTTATTTCACCTATACTCAGCTTTGTCAAATTGCGTTCAAGAACGATTTCGGTTCAGCTTTAAGACAAGACAATTGCTATCATCATTTCGGAATTTATCTTGACCGGAATTACTATGTTCTGAAAATATTCAAATTTGTATATCTTCATGTGGAAGAAAAAACTTTTAAGTTACACGTGTTAATGAACAAAAAGAAAAAGCTGAAAGATTTTAAACTAATAACTATAGAGAAGGCTAATTAAAAAAATGGCGACAAATATGTTAAAGTAAGAAATACCAAGCATGTATAGTACAAAAGAAAAAATGAATCTTATTTGCAATTCAAAAATAATCCATTTCTTGCATTATTTTAAATTTTATTCTTAAAAAAATGTCTAACCTCATATTATAAGTTAGTGAAACTTACAGATTTTTATTTTTTAATATCTTGAAAATTTTGTTCTTGATGAAACTCTTGCTTTCATCTTAGTTTATCATTCTTTGCAATGAAATGGATTCAAACACATCTTTTTCACAATAAATGTTTTTTTGTTCAATTTATTATATTTTTAATCAACTGTGTATTTTTTATTTTAAGTGACACCCACTTTATCAGTAGCATATATTTTTTTCTATTCGCCATAAAATTTGGTGCGGATTATACATCACTGCAGATTATACGATGCCGTCTTCTCTTTTACTCAGAAAAAATTTCTTGTGTATAATATGTCACTGTGGATTACACAGGAAAATATGGTAAATGATCAATTATATGTTATAATTTTAAAATAAAAGTTGTCATATTGTAAGTAATTCAGAATTTTCATTTCATTTAAAACTAAGAATTTAACTATTAGTCTTTCACTAATATGAATAATTTTTTCAGAGGCTGATTGATAAGACTAAAGTGACTTGCTTAAAGTGGGTACCAGGGTCTCAAAACCTGTTCCTTGTGTCTCATACTAGTGGACAAATGTATGTTTATAAAGAAGATTTACCTTGTGGCAATACTCCACCACATTACCAACTATTTAAACAAGGTGAAGGTTTTGCAGTGTATACTTGTAAAACTAAAAGTACAAGAAATCCACTTTATAGGTGGGTTATAGGTTATGGTGCTTTAAATGAATTTTCATTTTCTCCTTGTTCAAAATACCTTGCTACCGTTAGTCAAGATGGATTTTTAAGAATTTTTAATTATGATACAATGGATCTTGTAGGAGTTGTTAGAAGTTTCTTTGGTGGCTTATTATGTGTGTGCTGGAGTCCAGATGGTAAATATGTTGTGACTGGTGGTGAAGATGATCTTGTGACTGTTTGGTCTTTTCAAGAAAAAAGGGTTGTTGCTCGTGGCCATGGCCACAAATCTTGGGTTAGTGTTGTTGCATTTGATGCATATGTATATAATGACTCAGATATAATAGATTTGAGTGGCAGTGAAGAAGATGTAAGTCCATTACCTCCTGATAACGTTAGTGATTCATCAAAAACATTAGCATCAGGAAGCAAGTCTGGTTCGGGCACTTTAATTCCTCATTCTGTGTGTACAAGAAGTTCTTTATCTGGCAGTAGATCTTTAAACATTACTTCCTATAGGTTTGGCTCTGTAGGGCAAGATACTCAAATTTGTTTTTGGGACTTGACTGAAGATGTTTTAAAACAGCCTATAGGAAGGACAAGAACTAGTATGCTGCTCAATAGTCCAGGCTCTCATCCTCCAAGCTTAAGTAAATGCAATAGTGTTGGTAATGCTCAGGCTAATTGTTGTCCAAAAGAAACTCCTTTAATGGATGGTAATCTCACCTTACCAAGTCTCAGCATAGGAAGTAAAAGTGCAACATTAGAGAAAGAAAAGAAATCAGACAAAGAACATAAAAGGAACTTTAGCCTTGCTTCAAGGAATGCCGATAAAAATAGCCTTAATAAATCCAACCAAAACAAGGTGTTGGATGATCCAGTGAAATTAATTGGAACTCCTGTGTGTCCTCGGAGAGATGAAGTCTCTATGCTCGAACCTCTTATATGCAAGAAAATAGCACATGAAAGGTTAACTGCATTAGTTTTCAGGGAGGACTGCTTTGTAATTGCCTGCCAGGAAGGTTTTGTCTGTACATGGGCAAGACCTGGTAAAGGGGTAAGTAATCATTAAGTAGTTTTATATTATGTAAAATATTCAATATACAAAATTTTAAATTTGAATTTTTTGATTACAAATACTCAATTATTTTATATCACTTTGGCTTTACGAATGTTACGTATACATTTTTATTAAATTAATATATATTCTAATGTTTTGATTTTTGTTCGTTAATTCTTTTTTTATATTAAATGTGTGTATTTTTTATGTATTTTTATACAAGTTTGTTTAAAAACTAAATAAAATATTCTAAATCCATTTTTATCAAGGTAATGTTGCAGAATAGCTTTAACAGATTGCTTGAAGGAATATTTTAAGAATTTAATCAGTAATCCAGTTTTAAATCACTCCACTATTTATCAAATTATTTTATGTTAAAATTTATCCTGTTCTTTTTATTAATTATTCATCTCTGCTGATAATTTAAGTAGTGAACATTTTAAAATGTTTTTCTTTGTTTCTATTTTTCTGGTATGAAGGCAACTGATAAGTCTTGAGAGAATCTAATAATAATGTTAAATGCCTTTGTTTGATAATATGTAATTGGTACTTTTGAATTAGATTTTTAGCTGCACTAATTAAAAACATTTATCTTTAATATTTTAATCTTATCTCAAACTAGATTTTAGTGACAAAAATTGCAGGCATTTGTATTAAGATCTTTTATAATAATGAGGTTTTAATTCATCAATGCTGAGAGGCCTGGTAAATGGTTAGTGTTCTGGCTTTCATTTCAATGATTTGCAGATTTGATTCCTGTAGACCTGTGAATGTTACTAGTGACTCAAAATTATTTATATTTTTATCAGAAATTTGTCGCCAATTAAAACCATTTGAAATAAAAATTTCAAAAATATTTTTGTTGAGTTCATTTACATTTTTAAAAAACCATTTTTAAGTGTTTTATTAAATAATACTATAAGAATTTAAACATTATCAGATTTTTATAACTTTTCAAGTTAATTTTTTTACTGAGAACTTGCTTATCCAATAAATTTTACTTAAAATTGTAGTCCATTTTAAAAATATTCCAAGAATGTATAGAATTTTTTTAAATTTGTAAACAATTACTTTCAACATAGATGGATGATACAACTTTTATGTCATTAATATTAAATGTCACCGTCAAGCTCTAGCTTACCAACTTTTCTTACTCATCATTAAATTTTAAAATAAAATTATTTTTTTCAGTCAATTAAAGCTTCTTACTTTTTAAATCGGTTTCATGTAAGTATAAAAAGGCAAAAAATAGTTCAATCTTTTGAAATTGTATAGTAAAATTTTTTGAAAATTTATTGAACGTTGTATACTTTGAAGCTTTTAAATATTTTTAAAAATGAATACTGAATATATATTTTGTGAAATAAAATTAAAAAAAATAGCATTAAAAGCAAATTTTAGAATATATAATTAAAAATATTCTATGCATTAAGATCCTTTAATTGATTTATTAGAAAATATTTTTATTATTTTTATTAAATTATGTATATTATATATAAAAAAATTTAAATTTTACCTAAAATGTCGCTGATAGTATTGAATTCATTTTAAATTGTATTTTAAAGATTTTTTTAGAAGTGTAGATACTAATTTTTGGATAGTTTTTGTTTATCCTTTTTTAACTATATTGAATGAATGGCAAGGGCACAATTATTGCTAATGTTATTAGAGATAACTGTTCACAAAGATTTTGATGAAGCGAGTCAATCATTTATTTTTATTGAGTATATGTGATGCACACTTTTTGTAAAAAAAAAAATAATAATAATGTGCTTAGTTGTAATATATTTTACAGTTAGACAATGATGGTTGATCACAGTAACTAAGTCTATCTTGTCTAATGTAGTCTTCTAAATTATAAAATATTAAAGCAGTTTACAAAATTATCTTACTTGTTTATTTGTTGTGATGAATTATTTAATTTTATGATAATTTTGGTAAAGGAAACTGATTAATAAAAGGCAATTTCATGGTAGTTTATCAAATAGCTGAATATCTATCACTTGAAGTATTAGTTATTTGAACACATTGATGAAAGTGGCAGTTGAAACATTTCAGGGGGTATAATTTTTGAGAAGAATAAGTTACTAGTGAAGGTTTTGGTCAGGAATGAATTACTGAAAGTCTGCCCTATCTTTCATTTGTTAAATGGGTATGTGTTTGTTGTCATTACTATTCTTATTCAGGAGAAAGAAGAAATCAAGCTGATAATCACAATAAAGCTGAAATTAAATATTGGTAAAATGATCTATGCAAAGTTTGTCTTAATATCAGCCAGTAAGAAAAGTTTCTCAATAAAAAATTTTTTAAATATTGATCATATTGTTTTAAGAGAAGACCAATTTAAAAAAATAAATAAATAAAAATAAATTCATATTTTGAATTTGTTTAAATATGATATATTATGAAAATAAATGTTTTTATTTCATCCTGCACATGTATTTTGTTATTGTAGTAAATGTCTTATTTTTATTTAAATATATAGGCATTTCTTTAGCTCCCCCTGAAAGGTATTTCCATACTTAGCGACCATCCAATTCTTTTCATTATCATTTCTCTTTCTTTTGTCTGTTCATTTATGATTCATTCATGATAGTAAAAATGAAAGATTTCCTATCCTATATAGCAGTTTCTATTGCATTCCTTTTTTGTCTTGTAAGTGATAGCTTTATTTCAAAATAGTAGAATAAAAAATAACTGCTTAATAAAAATTTAAATTTGCTTTTATTTAATAAATGCTATTTTTTTAGTTGTTTTTTTCAAACATAATTGATTGATAACATAATTTCAAACTAGATTGATATTTTAACTATACAATATTTCATTAACTTAAAAAAATAACTTGTATTTTCCCAACAAATAAGTATTCTTCAACTCTAGAAATTCTAGTTTCAGTGTAATGTAATGAGAGAATTTTGTTTCTATGCATGTTTGAAAGAAAAACCTAGTTTGTTGATACTTTTAAAAATTCATAAACCTACCTTTTTTATTATCTTGAAATGTTTATTAATTGGAGTTACATTTGCATAGGTTTAAAATTAAAATATTAATAATAAATCTGATAAAAAGTTGTAAATCAATAAAAGTTCCTTTGTCAGAAATATGTTTACCTGTTTTTCTTTTTACAAACTATACAGATTTTTGATTTAATTTTCTTTTTAAGAAATTGATTTGAAATTTTTTATGTTCTTATTTTAAAATCTTTTTATAACACTGAAAAGGTTATAGCTTAAATGACGTTAAATTTTGGCCTTGATATTGCCTAAAGTGAGCTAAATATTTTGAATTTTTCAGACTTATTGCTTTTATGGTGGTACTTTAAAGCACATAGAGTGCTAAAAGTAACAATTTTTATTTAACAACAATTTGTGTAACAATTTATGTTTTGCTAATAGTTAACTGATGAATTAATGATATTGTTTATGATTTAATATCTTTAAATGCAAATTTTATGTAACAATGACATTTTGAATGATTAAATTAAAATATATTTTATAAATCTCTTATATATCTTACATAGTAGATATTAATAATGGAATAGCTACTGTTTGTATTTGGAGTATTTATTTATAGATTGTCTTTCCAGTTTTTTATTTTGTCTCAAACTTCTTTTGAAAAATAAGCTTCTTTTACTTCACATTTCTTATTCTCTTTGAATTTGCTCATTTATTAAGATGTTGTTTTCATTTGAAAACAAAAAAAAAATGTTGTTTCTTCTCTGTGATGTGCTTTTTTGTTGTTATATGAAATCTGATTTGATGATGATCAATATAATAGCCATTCAATGAAATAGATTTAATGTAACTTCCATTTAATTCTGGAAACTGCATTCTTTGTTATATATTGCTCCTATTATTCAACATAATTTTTACTTTGACTTGAAAGTAATATACACTTTTTCATTTTCTTAAAAAGTAAATGGTTAACATTTTAATTTCAGAATTTTGTTTTTGAAAACTCTTGTAAGATTAACAATTTTGTTGAAGAAAAACATCTGTGATATTGAACTATTTTAAGAAAGTGTTTCCACTTAATTTCTAATTCATATATTTATAGCTTTTAGTGTTCAATATTTTTATTACATAAATTTTTCTTGTTTTTATTGTGTTTATAGAAATGGGTTAAAACTAATATTGAAATTTATAAGTAAAATTTTGAAAAATTTGTGTTTTTAAAAATACTGTAAAGTGTTTTTTCAAAAATCTTTTTTAATGGGGAGTTTCTTATGTTCTTATGGTAAAATCTGGTATTAATACCCAATTTTTGTTTTACAATTTGAAAAAAAAAAAAAAAGGCTGCATTTTTTGTTGTGCTTAAATAATTTTTCAGATTTTTTTCTTTATTTAAAATATTCATTCTTTTATTTTTGGTAAAAGTTTTTCATTATGTATATTCCAGTCACAAATTTTTAATCAATTATTTGCTGAATTTCCTTGAAACGGTTGTTATTGGTAAGGAAGCAAAGATAAATCTAAATCTTGCTTTTGTTAGTTGACAGTACTTAACTGCAATGTATGATCATCTTTCAACTTTTCTAAGGTATTATCTTATATTTTCTTAAAATTATAATGAACAGTTTTAACGTTTTCAATCCTCGTTTTCCATGTATTTTCACAGAGGGTTTTCAAAATGTAAATGATTGGCAATTTCTCTGCTTGCCACAAATGCAGGAAATAAACAATCCTTATCATACCCAAGAAATTTAGGCAGCTGTATAATTAACATGAATTTCATGCTGTGGCAGAAGGAGGTATGTAATTAGTGTTTTCATTTACTTCAACATGAGTTTTAGTCCTCCGATTCTTCTTTCATGTTACTTTTCTTATAAGAGTTGATATTGTACTGCTATGAGTAATCAAAGTTTTGTTTATACGTAAAATAAAAATCTGGAACTTTTTCTAGATTCGTTTAAATTACAAGAAAAATGTTCTTCGTTCATAACATAAGGTAAAACAAATTTTTTAATTTAAAAGGTTGATTTGCAGTCTAGAGCTGTGAAATATTTTTAATGGCTGTTTTTATTGCTATTTGTAATTGAATTTGAAGTTTTGATTTTAATGAACCTATTTGTGTACTGCTGTCATCAAGCTTTATGTTAGCTTAGTTGCTTTCTGGAAATTCTTATTTATTCTTAAAATTGTTTTTAGTTCGAAAGTGCTTGTAGCATAAATTACTCTTAAGAATTAAATTTTTACAATTTTGTTCACGTAGAAATCAGTGAAGAATTGCTCTTATCATAGAAGAGTCTGTGCTTTACAAAGTGAAAGTATATGATATATAGTTATAATCTGAAAATTATTATCATTCATTATTTATGAAAAATATTCACTCAAATGAAGTAATGCCTACTTGGGGTAGGATGCTTTTGGTGGAGATAGGCATTCATATAATTCTGATTTGTTTTTACTTAATTTGAAGACAAGTTTTATGTCTTTGAACAAAATTTAAATACCCTCATTTCCATGTATTCAGTACGAAGTAGTAAATTGTGAGAACTCGTCAACTGCTGCTTTGATTAACATGAAATCCAAGGATCTTTATTCATAAAAAACTGGATGCAAACAAGAACCTTGCTTCAGCCTTTGAAAAAGATGAAAATATTAAATTTTCCACTAAGGGCAAAAAAATAAATTGTTCTTATACAATAAAAATACAATAAAAAAGAGGAGAGGGAATGGTCACAAGGCAGTTGTAACAAAAAGTGTGAAGTCAAACCAAATAAAAATATTTATAGGCTAATAGGTGTGGCTTATCTGCATATTAAATTTGTAGTATGTGACTGTGGTATCTGAAATAATCGCTTATGACTAATAACAGAATTTACCATTTCTCCTGTAGTTAAGTTTCTATATTTGTTAGAGAGGTTCAAAAGTTTATTAAAAACTATCTATAAAAATTTTCAGTGCAATTCTGGTTATTATGCTCACCAGTCTGCATCTTGTTTATCAAATTCAGTTCATTTGTGCGGTTGGAGGCAAATTCTCTATTCGAGGATTAATATAATTGAAATATGTATTTCATTAATATTTTCAGTACTGAGTAACTCCTTTCTCAAATAGTCAAGTTTTATTGAAAAATTATTGTAATTTAAGTTTTATACACAGAAATGCCAAAGAAACTTGTACATACATTTAATTTCAGGTAGGATCCCTACAAAAATACAAATATTCTGCAACATAACATCACAGGTATTCTTATGTCTGAATCTTGGAGGTAATTCGCAACCTAAGTTTTCCAAGGTAATTCATAAGAATCAAGCTAGTGGGGATCTTTTCTAAAAGGCACATTGTAAAGTACCCCAGATATCTTGAATATTGATCCTGAATAATTATCATTTTCCTTATTTTTAGGTACTAAAGTAAATAAATTATTCTTGCTCATCACCTTCAAATTTATATTTTCCTTTTAAAGAATCTTCATACATATCATAGTTTTTGAATTTTTTGCTTTGTTTAATTGCGTTTTTTTATTTAATCTTCATGTCTCTATGATTTCACAGTTAAAATAATTTTTTGGAGGACTGTTTTCATTTTAATTGCATTTTCAGCACATAATAATTCATTTTTTGATTTTTCAATATTTTGTACTATTTATTAAAAAGTTTAAAGCTGGACGTTTGAAATTAGAATATTAAGAAGTTTTTATGATTTTTCCTGCTTGAAAACGCAGAGTCTATTTCACATTTCATCCATATGTTACTGTAAGTACCAAAGTAAAATGTTACTTTTAACTGTAATGAGTCTTAAACATGTCACAACATCATATGATGTCACATTTCAGATTTTTTAAAAATACAATTTTAATTAAAATGGAAACAATGCAAAGCGAATTGGATGAGAAAAGAACAATCCTAGTCAATTCCCAATGACGTCACATTTCTTTTCTGGGTTCAAGATGGCAAAGTGTGTGATAAGTCAGATTTTCTCTTTTCATATTTGTAAGTAAATTCTGTACCCAGGACTTTTTTGCTTGGTAATTGAATAGTATCTCTGCTCACATTCTAGAAACTAAACAGCAGTTTAACCATCAACTTTATATTTACATTTTTCTAATATTTGAAAATTATCAGTAATATTATTCTCAATTCAATATTAGAATTTTATAAAATTTTTTACAAAGCAGTTTTGCACCCCAGCAATCCGTTTTTGAATTGATTTCATCATAAATTTTATTTTGGTCTTTCAATGCATTCAAATTTTCCTTTGTTTTTCTTGCTTCTAACATATGTAATTGATAGGAAAGTTTACTTCTTCATTGTTGGAACCATTTTTAGTAGCTACATCAAGAAAGAGTATAGTGAACTGTCTTGAGCAAAAGAAACACAGATATGTTTTCCTATACTATTTACAATTGCTATAAGTAAAATGGGCAATATATATATGTATATATATAACGTGTAGAGAAGTCTTGGAATGCGGCTCTGGGGCAACAGTTGTCCAATGTTTTCCTTCCCCCTTTCGATCGCCCCACCGTCTTCCGACCAAGTTTCCTTCAAGTAGTTGTGGGAAATTCCAGATGCTGAGAAAAAATTTTAACTTGTTGCTAGAGTGGAGAATTTTGACAAAAAACAGGTGTTTGGTTCTTTTCTTTGGTAGCAAAAAAAGTCTTCATTTCAGCAGAATATTTTTTCATATTAGGTGAATTTTTTTTCCAACTAAAGAAATTTTTTGTCAATGGAAACCAGACCACAATTGGAGGATTTAAAAAAATTTACAAATTGTGTGCTGATTTCTGAGATGAATCTGAATTAAAAGATATTTTTCTTGATGAATATACAAATATATTTATTCAGCTAAGTTACTTAATTTTGCGTAGTTACAAGCTCACTTTTTAAACTTAGCTAAAAACTGAAGTATCACTGCATGAGTAAAATACTGCGTTAAGTTGTTTCTTTTGATGTTTAACACTTCATTATTGAGGAAACAGGTATGATTTATAAATATATGATTTAATATGGGAATTTAAGAAATAAATCAAAATGTTTTGGGGTATAGATAAATTAGAAATAAAACATTTTTTTAATCTATTCTGCTAATTGGGCAGATTAATAAAGACACAATATTCAAGACTAATAATCATCTGAATAATTAACTGAAAATCTTTTTTTGTAAAAAATAATGTAATGATGGATTTTATAAAGATTTTTGGAAAATAAATTTTTAAAAATTACTAGATTTGATATAAACATAAAAAATTTTATTAATAAAAATTATGATAAATCTTGAGGAAAATTTAAATAGAATATGAAAAGTACAAAATTAAAAACTTGACTTTTCAGAAGTCATTTTAAACTTTTCTTTAAAATAAATCCTTCTGAAGATTCTCCTATCAATGTCAATATAAAATTCATTGAAAGTGTGATATTTAAACAATATATATATATATCTACATAGAAAAAACATTGGAGAATAAAACATTACAAATGCATTATATGTAATACATATAATTTTTTATATTTTTTATGCACTAAAAATAATGCAGTGGCTCACCACATGCATTTTTATATGTACTAGAATGTTTTATATGTACTTTGTTTCCTATAAATGAGGAATTTTAGTGCATTGATATCATACTTGAATTAATAAAAGTGATATTTGTGATAGTCTGAGAATCTTGCAATGCATTTGTTCAAGTGTGTTTTACAATTTCCTACATTTTCCAAAATTCATAACAACCAATAAGAGGGACATTCTTCCTAAAATTTAAAACTGTGTAAGGCCAATGAATATATTTATTATTCTCCCAAACATCCTCAAAACCACCACATATTCTAATTTGGTAAAAAATATTTCTACTTATCAAGCAACCAAACCTTATCACACACAGAAATAACTTCAAAATCAGAAGTAATTATGCACGAAAAAAAATTTAATTTATTATGTTTGCATGCATGCATACATGTATGTTAATAACTTCACAATATTTTTTGCGGTAAATATGTGAAATACCAGGTTTTTTTAAGACTTATTTTATATTTAAATTTAACATGCAATAAGCTTTTGGTCAAGCATGAAATGGGAGAAGAAAATCAATAATTTTTAAGAATTTTTTTATAAAACAAAGATTTAAAATTATGGAATTTGTGAATTATGCAATATCTTTAGATATAGTTCTTGAAAAGTAACATAAACAGTATAGATGAAAAATGCAAAAGTTCATGTACTAAGTAGTATTGGTGTACCAGTAACTATATTTACCTTTTTTATAAAAATATTTTTAAATTTCAGCCAATGAAGATAAATACACACGTTCAAAATATAGATTATGATTTTAGCAAAAAGTTTGTAATAGTTTTTGTATTATTAATTTCATTGAAATACTACTTAAAAAATATATTTTTTGTTTTTTTTAACTTCTTGTGTGTCATCAGTGGGAATCTATAGGTGCTATTATCATTTAATTATGTTTTTACACCAGCTGTTAAAATTTTTCTGCTGAAGACTTGATATGGTGAGAAGTTGTTTTAAAGGGATGTGAGATTATATTTTATGGAGCTATATATCATATTTTTGTTATGTACTCATATAGTTAGAAATTATATGTATGAAAAATAAAAAGTGTATTTTTAAGAGAATACTCCTAAGTTAAACAACTTTTGTTTTTGGGTAGACTTGATTCCTTATTTCTGGATATGAAACATTGTTAAATAAATATGTGTGTAATATAAGTATCTCGGGTAGTTATAAGATTCATTAAATATTTTTTTGTGCAATACTTCAATGAAATTTTTTTATTTTTTATTTTTATTATTTTTATTTATTTCTATGCATGTTTACTTGAACTTCACGGCTTTTATAATAATTGTCAAGAAAAATATATTAACTTCTGAGTGGATGGTAATTTCTTTATATTTTTTCTTATAGATACTTGCTCAACATGTATCTAGCCCAAGTTCCAGTAATCCAAGTGGAGGAACAGTTGTTTAGCATTAGTGAAAGTATGATTTACTATTTGTCTTGAACTTGACAAATTATTTAAGTGTTTCCTATGCAGCAGTTGTGTCACTTACGTTTCTGCTGCTCATCCTTGCTAGTCCCAGTGAAACTTGTGTATCACATAATCAAAAATAAGAAAGAACTTTTTATATTGCTTCTTAATCTGGGGCAGTGTGAGCATTTTGATAAAATTTGGAGAATTTCACATTTCAGCTATAACACAGTTAAAAAAAATTCAGATAATGGTTTAGTTTTTCCTAAAGATTGCTTTATTATCTTTAAGTGTAGAATAACTGCTTGTGTGCAATTATTTGTTCAGTAATTTGTACACTATTTCAGCACTTTATTTGAATTACAATTCTTATATTTTTATTGTTAAATCTGAACTATTGCAAAATCTATTTACCTAACAAAATTAAGCATAATGTTTAATATCTCTTGAAATATATATTTAAATTTGTCTGCTCTTATTGCATACTTAGGGTGAATGTTTGTGACTATTATTCCTGTGATGCGTATTTAATTAAGATTTCAAATTTGTTGATTTTATATATATTTTGGTTTGTGATTTTAAAAGCTGTTAATTTTTTCTAATATAATTGTAAATTTTTGTATTCTGTTTTATTAAATTATATATTTTTAATTATCAAGCCATTCATAATTGTTAAGTTATTACAGTTTAAAATTTGTCATTTTAGTTTATCAAGCCATTCATAATTGTTAAGTTGTTACAGTTTAAAATTTGTCATTTTAGTTTTGTAAAATGTTTTCTAGTTTCATTTGAGATTCACCTAAAATATAATATTAAAGTTAGTGAAACTATTAGTAATTTTCTCATTTGTTTTAGAAATATTGCAATATTTTCAGATATTTTAAATAGAGGGCAAATATGTAATTGAAATTTCTAGATGTTTGTTTCTAACCATATTTTATTACTATAGTTTCTACACTTGAATTGTGTTAATGTAAACAAAATTATATCTATCAAACTATATTTTCTACTTATTCTTATCAAAGCTCTAGTCAAAAAGGGAGAGGGAAAATTTGTGATTTAGCTGAAGTCTACAAACTGTTTGATTTGATAATTTTTATCAGTCATTTTATTTGTTTATACCTTTTGTGCTGAATTTTATTCTCTTGTGGCTCCTTATATTAAACCTTATGAGCAGAAAGATTTTAGTTCATACCATTTTAATGACAATTAAATGCAGTTGCTTTATTTTTGTGTTTGATGTTTGAGTGTCAGTACGTTTAACGTTTACATAGATGTGAAATCTAATGTACTGTGCAATTGATTTCAATTTTGAAATATATTGAGTAATGTTCAGCTGTCATAACAGAAAACTTAAAATTGTTGATATTTTTTGTTAAAAGCAACTTTTTCACGTTAAATAATATTTTATATTTTTAATTGAATTTGCATACTTCAGATTTTGTATTTCCTAGGCTGTGATATTGTTCAGAGCAAAACAGATTATACACACCCTAGAAATATATTAGAGAGTATTATAATTGCATAAACATAAAATGCTACATCTTTTCTACATAGCATTAGATTTCCATCATTTAATTTCTTACATTATTGAATGTATAACATTTAATTGGAATTATGCTCATTGCCATCTTATGTTTTATATATCTTGCATAAACAATCAGCATATAAAAATCGGGAGAGGGAGAATGAAATATTCACATTGATTTTAGCAGATTTCTGATGAAATGCTGATTTAAGTTTTTTATTTACTTCAACTACATAATAAGTTACCTATAATAATATATTTATACCTTAGTATTTTTTTCTAAATATAAATTAAATGTTTTTGTTATCAAATTAGTTTAAGACTGATTATTTTATTCCTCATTTTAGTTGAAAAACTGTTTCAACTACTATCCAAAGTTTGTCATTTAGTTTTACCAACATTTTTTTTATATTAAAAGTTTTTATGAAAATTAGATATTTTGATATTATTAAGTACATTATGCTTCCGGTTTTAATATTTATTTTATTTTGTTGGCAATTTCATTTCATTAAATTGTTGTAAAAGTTAAAATTTGCTTAATTAAAAGGTAAACATTTTTTTATTAAATATATATATGTATGATAAATTATTTGAGTATAATAATTATAAAATTTTTGCTATGGATATAATTATTTTGATCTATACTGCAGTATTCTAGTTATTTTATTCTGAAATTTAAGCTTGTACGTATACTCATGAAAAAATCAAAACAGCTGAAATTTATGTTTGCAAGATTAAAATATTTCATGTTTATAACATATAAATTAATGAAGACTTAGAAGTTAGATTTCTCAATGAAGTTAGATCAAAGAACTTTTTTCTACTGTACGTCAAATTTTTATTGAATGATTGAAAATTTATAAATTAGGTATTATAAATATTATCTCATATATTTATTTAAAAACAGTTATTAATTCACATTTTTTTATTTTTCTTTGAGTTTTTTAACCATGATTTTTCAATAATTAATTCAAGTTTGTTCTAATTCAGTTTTGTTTAAAAATTAATTTTGATTTGTTAATATATCTTTTTTTTGTGAAAAAAATGATAGGCAGTCATTTTTATAAATTCTTAATAACTATAAAATGTTATGAATCATAATGACTTATTCAGAGTTGAAAAATTATAAATTATGTATTTTTCATATTTTCAAAACTTTTTTATTGCTTTATAATACTTATATGCTGAACCTTGTGATTGAAGGTGTAAAGATTTTTAAAGTAAAATGTATCTAAAAAATACCTGATCTCTTTTGATTATTTATGATAATCATATGTATTTTACTCTTTGACTGTTAGTGAAGGTTCTGCATATATAATCAAGGTCATTAATCATAAAAATTTGTGTATTTCACTGAATTATTTTAGTCAGAAATATAACTAAAACAAATTTTGAAATAATATTAATATGCAATAATCTAGCATTCTGCTATTTTTTTATAAAGTTGCAATCTTTTTTCAGTGTAGTGAATAAGTTACCTCAAGCTTTAGCTCTTTGAGTGTTAATTTCCTGCTAAATTTATTAGCAACGACAAAGTAAACTTCTTACTCACTCAACACTTCTGACATTTGTATATTTTAAGTATCTCTAATGTTCAGAAAGTTTTGTTATTTTGGGGGAAAATAAGAGCTTGTGTGATGTACATATGACTCTGTCACATATCTCAATGTAATAAAATTTCAGAAGAATAGATTTTGTCACCAAAAAATATGTTGTGGAAATGTTAGGTATATGTGGTAAATTGTTTGATATTTTTATATTGGAAAAATCTTTTCTATATGTTAAATGATTTACTTTTTACATTAATAGAGCATCCTTATTGAAGCAAATCAGTACATTTTCTCATAATTTTCTGGAAAATTCATTGAAATATTTTAAAAGCAATAATGATTCTTTTTTGCAATTTCTAAAGACAACATTGCTGAAATTTATATGTGTGTGTGTGTATATATATATATATGAATCTAATCCATTTAGTTATACTTTGTATTCATTTATTTAATCAAGATATTGGTATCTAATTATTTAAACTTAATAACTTTATTTTTTTATAGAAATTTTGTTAACGTCTTTTAGTTACTTACATGAAAAGTAGTTGATATGATAAATGATGATAAAAGTAATTTGCAATTCAGATTAGAATTATCTGAATTACATATTTTGATATTTGTAATTTGCAAAAGTTTATTAGAATACAATAACTTTCACTTGTTTAGTTTTATGAGAACCATTTTATTAATGTAGCTGTCATATATAATCAATGATGTAATACTTTTTACATGTAGCAATAAAAAGGTTTTTAAATTATAAATTATGAATGTGCATTCTCTCTGGAAGTTGATGCATGAAGTAGCTTTTGTATGAGAGATTAGACTTAATAGTTTTATTAATTTAAGTTATGTGTAATTTTATTTGGGAAATTAATTTGGTTCTTGTAATTATTCATCTGGGATTGTTTAAAACAAGATAATATTATAACTTTGTAAGTATAAGAAAAGTTTTGATTCTTAGTGGTTTTCCTTAAATACACTGTTTCCCGTATATAGTTGCTATAAAAGTATCTCTTAAATTTTTATTAGCTATGCATGTTGGTGAAATAAATCACAAGGAAATTTTTGTTAAATTTTATTATTGTTGGGCCTAGAGCTGTATTTTTGTTATATCTTTGTTGTCACACACTGCCTTATTTTGGCCTTCTCTTAGTTTTTCATCCAATATTGGTATCATTAAAATGTTTTAATTACAGTTTATTTTATTGATAGTTTCATTAATAAATAAAAGTTCATGAGTTTTAACATCTAAGCTTATTTTTCTTAAAATAAAAAAGTTAAAATATATTTTTTATGAATGGATTTTGACATTTTAAGATAGTGCAAATTTGTAATTTAAATATTCTTACAAAAGTTAGAATTTCTCATTTTCGAAATTTAATCATTTATTAATTTTTTCATTTGCATACATTTTATTGGGTAATGCATGTGTTCATGTATAATGATGAACTATTTGAATGTGAAATTTTCTTACGTGTGTGAAGAAAATATTGTAGATTATTTCTTACAAATTTATATAATGTTTTTTATTACATTTACTGCAGTAAATATTCATATATATAATTAATTTTTATTGTTTATATTATTTGATTTCTTCCATTATCATTTATAGTTTATGTTTAAAACAAAATAATTAAAAAATGCTTAATATAAGAATATTAATTTTTCTCTTATTTTTTCATAATATTAAACACATAATAGTACTTTTAGGTTATACATGATAATTTGTACATGATCTTGATAAAAATTTGAAGGATTTGTTGTATGGGCATGTTGAAACAAATTAATACTTAATTATGATGGACAGTACATCAAATTAGTCGACAATCTTATGCATTGGACAATTTAAAATAATGTATCTCTCTAGAGATATTGATTTATTAAGTTGTCTCTCAATCTTTTGTTCAAAGCCTTTAAAAACTTTAGAGTATATGAATTATATTTGAATATTTTATTATAAAAAGAGTTACAATGTTATTTTTATTTAATGATGATTAAGTATTTCTCTTTTGTTACCTTTATGTTATGAATATTATTTCTTATACCTTTTTGATATTTATTGTAAAACCTAGATTTATTTTTCCTTCATATGATTTTTAGTGTAAAATTGCAATATTTGTATTATTCAAAATATAGTATAAAGAATCTTGTGGTATTTTATAATTTTCTTTGCACATCTAAAAGACTTTTTTTCAGCTTTAACTTTAAAATGATTTAAAATTTTAAAAGAAATAGTTGCCATATAATAATAGTCTAACTTTGCATACTAAGTAAGTTATTTTGTGGTTGTTCTCAAACTGTA
Source organism: Latrodectus hesperus (assembly GCA_037975125.1). Classification (NCBI taxonomy): domain Eukaryota; kingdom Metazoa; phylum Arthropoda; class Arachnida; order Araneae; family Theridiidae; genus Latrodectus; species Latrodectus hesperus. Next base: position 50,926,384 of record CM075859.1, on the reverse strand, counting down.
AAATTTCCGATTTAGTGATTCTTGTGAGTTAAACAAAACAGTTTATTGCTTTATTGTCTATTTAATTTATATTTTAATTTCAAGTAATAACACTGTCTCAAAGTCTGAGGAAAAACAAATATAATTTGATATTTAAACCATTAGGGAGCTATTAACTACTTTAGATTGATCATAATCAAAGAAATAATATAGCATTTTTTACTATATATTAGCATACAAAAGATTTAAAATCTATTTTTATATTTTAAGTTATGTTCGTATTAAAAAAAATTTTTAAACTACAAAATTTTTGTTATTAATAATGGAAATTTTTAGAAGGGCGAGTTTTTTCAAACATGAATAGTGTAATTTCTGCAACTTTTATTTTGTTATTATTATGCATAATTACTTATTTCTTTTCAATAATGTCACAAAAGTACTAGTTGGATGAAAACCATAGCTAAAAAGCAAATCAGTGGAAACTGTTTATATAGATATAGCTGTTACAAAAGCCATACCCATTATGCACTAATAAAAAATAAAACTGCATCATAAATAGAAACTAGTAGTTATTATTGTTCTATCTCTGTGTTAAGAAACAGAATATTTCTGCTTATTAATGAGGGTAAATCATTAAATTTGTCCACTGATTTTGTGACAATCTCGTTTGCCTCCATCAAATGTAGAAAACCTTAGATTGTAAGTCAGATATTTTATAGAAATTTTAAATGGCCAAAAATGCTTTTATGAAATCTAATTTGAATATATGATTATATACATTGACCAAAGAAAAAATTTCAGCACATGTAATTGAAATTCCTGCAAGTATATAATAGTTGACATCTTTGTAGTAGAGAAATCTTTTTTCCAAAATGAAATGCAGGAAAGTTCATAATTTAGTTTATCCTTCTTTATTAAAGAATTTGGAGGCATAAGATCTTTTTTAAGCCGTGTTTATTTTGTTCTGATTTTGGAACCTAAAAAAAGAGCAACACAAACACACATAGTATACTAGTGTGCCTTGAATAAACAATAATCTATGTGCTGTTTAGTTTCATTTTTTAGTATGTTTATAATCTTTATTAGCCTGAGTAGTGAATTTTTTCATCTTTGTAGATGTTTGGAACAAAACTAGAATTTTTAAAATGTCAAAAATTTTGGATTTTTTTATGAAGTATGTTTTAGGAACTTGAATGCATTTTAGGAAATTGTTAGAACTATCTTAAAGCTAGTTTCTCTTTGAAAAAAAAACAAAAAACCCTACTTTATAAGATTTTATGAAATATCACTTTTAAGGTAGTGAGTACTGAAAAGAGAACAAACATTCATTAAAATTTTTTAATATGTAATTAAAGTATCGTTTTTAAGTTCTTTTAAATCTTATTTAAATGTAACGCTGTAGTGTTCCTAAAAACAATTTAATTTCATTCTTAATTTTTAAACTTATAGAAACTTTCGTTCTAATCATAATTCTGTTAATTGATAAAGTTGTATTATCAGGCAATCTTCACATCCTGACTTTGAAGATTTTCTCTGTATATTTCGACGTTATTATATTTTTTCAAAGGAAAAGTAATTTATGGGTTTTTTTATAAGCAGCTACATATTTGAAATATTTTGAGTCAAACTTGTATCTTTCAAATCTTTAGTTTTTGTAAGTTTTGAATTAATTTCATTATAGGAGCATTTGAATAAAAAATAATAAACATGGCTTCAATATTTTTCATTTTTTCTGAAGTTAAATTTCTTTGCTTTTTTAAATTTTAGTTCTCATTGCATCTTACCTTGATTGTAATATTTCATTGCATGTGATATAATTTTTCTGATGTAGTTTGTGTTAAAATTAATTTTAGTTGAAATTGCCAAAGGATACGAGCCTTAAATTTTATTTATTTATATGTGTAACGTATTTTCTATTTACATTAATTCTTTTAAAATGTGTGAATTTTCTCAATGTGTTTATATTTACAAAGTAATAACACAGCCATTTATTGTATGTGAAGTGATTTTTCCTGTCCTAATATGCATTTATTTTTATTATCTAAAGTTATTAGGGCTTGTTTTAAACTGTTTGATTTGATGATGAGAACAAAATCTAAAACATTCCACAGAATTATTGAACAAGCATTTTAGTTAATTAACTAATGAAATTATTTAAAATATTTATCTGTTTGTTATTTGTATCTGAAAAAAAAAATAAATTGACTGAATTTTCAAAGGATTTTAAGGTATTGTGGACAAATCAAGTCTTAAAATGTTAGCAAGCTGTTAAAATGTGTTTCTGTTGTGAATTATAAATGAAAATTAATAAAATGGTACAAGCTTCTATTAATTGTGTTAGTTTTTCTCGGCTTATTCTGAAATTAAGTATTTTTTTAAATTATAAAATCAATCCAGACTTCTTTTTTGTATTCTTTTATGAACTATGTAACTTCAAGGTATATTTTTTAGTTTCAAAGAAGATTCATGATATCTAAATTATTAATTTCAATTCTAATCTTAAAAAGCAGATATAATTTGCCTTGTAACTGATTTTATTTTTATTTGCTGGAATTTAAAATTAACTTTTATTTTTCATGTGTAGCTATATAGTAATTTAACATTTTTTGATGCAGATAGCTTGTCCATCCATGTCAGGTAATCATTTCATAAACAAAAAACATTAGTATAAAGAAGTAAGTATTTTTATTGTTGGATTCATATGCTTTTGGGAAAATTTTTCAAAACCTACAAAGTATGGAAATTTTATTGCTAGTGTACAGCTTTACTAATAAAAAGTTCTGTAAATACATAGTTGCACTTTATCATAGGAAAATTATGTAATGTCATAAAACCCAAATGTAAAGCTTGTTAAGTGTGAAGTGAAAATACAAAGTAAGAAAAAAAGTATATCTTTTTACACAGTAAAGAGCAGACATAGTATTGGTGATGTTATTTTCTTATTTTGTTATCCTTTTAAATCTATTTTTCAGGATGCTAGGTTTATAGAGCTTAAAGCCAAATTAAATCATGAATTCATATTTGAAATTTTAAACTTATGTACACCTAATTAAACTGATTTATTAATTTTTACAATCCAAATCAATTTTCTTATTTCTGTCATAAGTGTTTTGGTATAGGTTGATAAAAATTAATGAAATATTTTTTTTCAAATATGAATATTGACTCTAAAATGTTGAAAGTTATTCAGTCCATCTTCACAGTTTCATTTTAAAAATTTTCATTATAATTAAAATTATTTTTGTGTGACATTAAAAACTTCCAAGTTTCAGTTTTTTAAGGTAAAAAAGTTTTAAACAATCGTGTAAAATTTTATTTTCTGTTTACATTGTACTTTTGTATTAAATTTTTCTTATTTTATAATTGGCCAATGTTTTAATTTTAAGTTTACTTATTTAAATAGTTTGGAAACGTTTAAAGCTGTTTCTTTGTAGTTTTTCCTAAAGAAAATAATTTTATGTTTCAGAATTTTTATGTATCGCTAGGATTTCTTTAAAATGTGAACTATTTTTAATGCTTGAAAATTATTTTATTCAATTATATTTTTAGCAAATGTTATATCCTTTCCATTAAGTTTCTGTAGCACATAATTGATAGAAAGCCCCTTAGAAAAATGTAGATTTAAAAGATTTTTTTTTTTTTTTTTTTTGAATTTTGGAAAACTTTTGATTTTATTATCAAAACCATACTTACACTTTTGTAAACTAATTCTGAGACATTTATGTATTGATTGGTCTAGAGTGCAAGTAGTTACTGTTAACATTTGATATTCCTTTTGATATTTTTAAGCATTGTTCATAGTCTGTGTTGCTGTACAATACAGTAATGGAAGGAAAACCAAGTTTGTTATATTCTGCATATTTTTTTCTTTTTTACTTTATTTTAATCTGTAGTGTTCTTGCTAGTATTTTTAAGGAGGAAAAGCGCAATAAAAGGTTAAATTTTAAGAAAATTGACTGCTCCTATTGTATGTAAACTTTCAAAGAAATTAATAAAGGGCTATCTCTAGAATTTTTTGTATTAAGTTTTATGCAATATCAAGCTGGTAGCTGATTGTGCTTTAGACCATGGATAATGCTTTAGCCTTCAGTTCATCAGATAGTGGGTTTGATTTCCACAACATGCATCTATGATTAAAGTAGTTACGAATTCATTTAAAATTGTTCTCAGATTAGCTCTTTTATATGAAAACTGATCATGGAGTCACTTACAAACAAATTGATTTTATGCAGTTCCTAATAATTACATTTTAATGTATATTTTGTTCCTTGTATAGACCAGTAAATGAATAAAATTAATACTGCATATTATATATATATACATCAAATAATGTACAACATTTTTATAGAATAAGAACTTTAAAACCAAAATTATGATTCAATTTATGAATACAAGTTCATTTTCTGTTCCCAATAAGAGAAATTTAACCTCCAAGTCTATATAGAAATTAAAAATAGTATTCAAGGTTGCTTCACATTTTTTGTTTTGTGGTGTCATTCAGTTTTATTTGAATTTTTTGGTCATTAACAAAATTGTCATTAATTTTTATTGTATGAATAAAATAAATCTTGCAATTTTAAGTTCTGTATTTAATATACAACATTGTACTTTCATAATTTTATTTTTGAATTACTTAATATATAGTGAATGAAATTTAGTTTTCCTTTATGAATGACACAATGAATTATTTCTGTTGTAATGTAGATATCAACTATAAAATTTTTTTATCTAAAATATATATTTTTTAACTTTGTTTTACCTAAAGAATTGAAGTTCTTTTCCTGAATTTTAATGATGTTTTCCTGTTTCATTTGTTGAAATGTTTTAAATCATACAAATTGGTGGATGAAACTGTACAGAATTACACAGTCAGGATTTATATATTTTATTCCGGTGTTTGAATTGAAAATGGGAGATCAGTAATTTTTGCAGCTAAATATTCTTTTTATGTATTTTCGTAATCCCCATGAAAATAAAATTATTTAATAATTTCATATTTATATTGTGATATTATAATCAATTTTTGTTACAGATAACTTAATATTGCTTAAATGAATGGTATTTTTTAATAAAAATCTACAAGCAAATTTCTTTTATAATTTATATTATGCTAACTCAAGGATTTTTCCTCCAAAATTATAAACTTACTATTTGCTTCATTTCATTTATTTCTTCTGGAATTTTTCATTATTGTTTTTGGTAATGCTTATACTCGTTTTATTTAAAATATTCAAATCTGTTTTTAAGAAAATGGCAGATTATAAGAAACTTGGTTATAAAAATTCTGTTCTTTTAGTTTGCAGGTTTGAAGATGGCTTTGGGTAGAGATGTTTGTAGTAATTCAGAATCCACCAGTAACTAAATATTCCTATTGAATTAGCCATCCTGTGCAAAAAAATGACTGTAGAGCAATTAAAAAAACCAACTTGCTTAAAAACAAATGTCAATAAAATAAGTTTGTAGTAATTTTAAATGGAGAATGAATTTAATATTCTGAACGTTTATGAAAGTCTATTAATTTATATAAAAAGGAATAAATTTGAAATATAAAAATAAATCGCTTTGAATATTAGTTCAAGTTAAAACAGTCACTTTACTTTATTTCAGAATGTAATTTTCTTTGCAATACTTATTGATTGATATCAGAAAAATGATTGTCAACTTAAGATGAGCGTTCTAGATTTTGTGACTTTTATTTTAAATTTTATGTATAATTTTTTGTTTATATTTTAAGGTTGCCTTGTAAATGCATATCTGAAAAAAAGTTGTTGAAATTGGATTCTCACCATTCTGGCTACAGAATAATGTCTATTCAATCTTAACATTTTAAGATTTGACATTGTGCTTTAATGGAAACAATTACAAATTTTAAAAAAGATCCTTCCTACTATTTTAGGAATATAAAGGAATAATCTATATTTTCTCAACTGTTGGCATTAAGTTTTATGCAACTTTTGAAATTTATATTAATATGTTTTTAAAAAGACTTAAGTTATTAGAAAACAATTTTTAATAGATCATTACTGTGTTTTAAAATGATATTCACACAGTTTTTTTTTATTTTTGTAAATAGTCACAATTTTTCAGTTTTTTTGCTCTTAACTTAGTTTTATTTTCATTTCTTGTATCAATTTTAAAAGAATAATCTGTAGCTTTAAAGTTAACAGTTTCTGTTGATCCTTGTTACTTAGGTCACAAGTTATTCATTGAATGATTAGAAAGATGAAATTCTAGTTTTTATTAATACGTGTAATATATATGTAGTTTTTACTAATACATTTAAGAAAGGAATTTTTCTATTTTTATCAAATATTTATACTTTGGGGACAAAAATATTAATATTTCACTGAAGCTTAAATTCAGTTTTCAATAACCAGTAATTCTTAGTGCTATTTTCCCCCTTTTTTAATTTAGGCTTGAAAATGATTTTTTAAAAAAAAGAGCGAGAAAAAGAAAATGAACATCTTTGTAATGTAATGAATGTGTACTTTTTTCCATTCATGCATCATCTATTATGCTGAGTATAAAAATTGCTGTTTGACTAGTTTCATATTCTGTGGAATTGAATAACAATAATCAATGTTAGTGTCACTTTTCATAAAAGTAAAAAAATTTTCATGTGTTTTCAAAATTTCATGCAAGTTTTACTACTTTTGTAACATCTAAACTATTTCTACATTTAGAATACACTAAACTGAAATTTGAGGAAGCTTATGAATATTTTGCTGTTAATAACTTGTTAATCATTGTATGTACTATTTCGGAATACTTTTCTGTGACAATAAGCAATGTAATTATTTTCATAAAGAGGATATATATAATGTGCATTGAGTTAAAGGTTTGTTAGTATCAAGTTTTAAAAGTTTTCATGTCTGTTAATATTAAGTAAAAACCTAATTTAGAATTAGATAATTTTTTCACAAATATCTTTTCTTTGTTAAAAGTAACTATAATTTATTTCCTGTCCTTGGCCATTACATAAATTGTTATTTTTAAAATATTTTTCATTATCTTTTATATCATTTATGTTAACAGCAATTAGGTAGGTAACATTTAATGCTGAAAATTTTATTAAAATATTTAATAAATGTCTTGGATTCGATTCCAGCTATCAACAGGATGAGTGTTGCATTTCTGTTTTCTGCATGCAAATTTATCACAATGAATGCTTGAATGTTCCAGCTTTCTTCTGCTGCAACATGAACATTGCTCATTATCTATGAAATGTAAAGGCAGCTGAGATGTTCAAATGCATCAAAACTGACTCACAACTATTAGGCTATATACTCTGTAGTCTCAAAATGTATTAAATTATCTGTTTAGTTATGAAAGAAATCTTAATATGCTGTGTGATTTTTTCTTCTTTAAATTATAGTGCGTAACATTTCGCATTATTTTAAATATGTAAGCAATTAAATTTTTTTGTTTTACGTAATTTGCTATGAGTGCAGATGGTATTTTCCCACATTTTTGGTTATAACCTTTATAGTAAATATGAAGTTTATTTAGATATCTTTGATTTAAATTTATATTTCAATTTAATTTTGAAATGAATAAACATAGTATTAGCATGTATTTAATGTTATTTTGATATTGGTAATTAATGATTTTTTAGCTATTATTAATGTTATTCTTTTAGCTCAATTTTTAAGGGAATGTTTAAATTTAATTAAGACTTTAATCACATGATTTGAATTGATTAAAGAAGAGATAAACCTGTGTAATTTAAATTCCTATTCTATTTTTTTAAAATAAATTGTTGGAAGTTTTTTAAGATATTTAATATAATAATTTCCTTTATTTAAAAATAAAAATGTATGAGCTAACATTTATTGCTTATATATTTGAAATATAAATCGGAAATTTCTGGGTAATAAATGTAAATTATTTTAAAAAAGACTCAAAATTTTGAGAAAACGTACACAAAGTTAAAAATTACTTTGATGTGTCATTTCATATTATTTTATTTATATTGAATAAATATTTTTTAATTTTGGATGGAAAATATTGCAATATATGTTGAAACTTTTAAATAATATTAATACTGTCAGTTAAACGCATTCAGTAATGTATGTATGGTGGTTGATAACTATATTTTGCCAATTCATGCTTCTGATCTTTCTTTTATGAGGTGTACATTATTCATAATCTGTATGATAGTAATATATACATGTAATTGAAGTTAGCACATACCCATTGTAAATCAAATAGACAGCAATATTAATATTATGGTTATTTACAATCACAGTATCTGAAATTACTGAATTGTGTTTTTAATAAGTATCTTTTAATAATAATTATATTTGTTGTATTGCAAATAAAGCTTAAAATTTTGAATAAAATGTTTGGTGCTTCTATCAAATTAGGATCTGAACTGAATAAAAAAAAATCAAGTTAGACACTTTAGGATTCATAAATGTGTGTGTTTTTTAGTTATGCTAATCATATAATCAATAACCTAAATACTTAAAATATTAATGTTCCTAAAATTTTGATTCATATTTTTAAAGCAATTATCATTACAGACGAGTTGATACCATAAAAACTTTTTACGAAATCACATTTTGTAGTATTTTTTGATCTGCAGAAAGATCTCTTACTGTAAATGCCATTGTTAAATACAAAAGTATTGTTTTAAAATAGCTCACTACTAAAACTTTTCTATACTGTTCTCAAAAATCATCAATAAAACCTTTATTTTAAAAAAGTTTGAATTGGTGATTACATTATAAATTTAGTCAAAAAAATTTAATGAATTCATAATTTTTTCAAATAATATTTATTTTTATGTATAAAATTTGTAATTCTTAAAAATTTGTTAATATCATAATATGAAAACTAGTGTATGTTAATCATTTATTTAAAATTTGATTTAGATAACTGTGAAAATTATCCATTTTAGTTTGATATATGAAAAACAATATATTTGTGTGTGTTAAATTTATGTTCTTGTTGATATTCATCATCAAAATTTTACCAAATTTAAATAAATGTATCAATATAAATTAGTAGAATCTAAAATATTTTTGTAATTTCTAATAGAAATTTTTGAATACATTTAGTCAAAATTAATTTATATAATTTTTCTTATCCTGTCTCTCTTAATTATCTACAGGATTCTTAAATTTATCTCATAAAATATACTTTTGTCACAGTTTTTTAGTGTACTACTGTATTTTATTTGTATCCTTATATACAAAAATAAATAAATAACCTGAATAGAAATAGTTTTATGTATAAATTTATATTCTGTAGTTATTAACATTATCTTAATTTTTAAAAGCACTGTGTAAATTAATTTAAAAATGTCCTACACATGTTAAGAAATACCTTTACATGTTGATGGCATTTACTGTAAGAGGAATAAATCATTTTTAAATCTAGTTTTGTTATCAAATTAAAAAGAAATTGATTCAAGTATGTGATATATTTTGGATTTTGTATCAAATTGTGGCAATAATAATTTATCTGGAAATATGTTAAATATAAATTTCTTTAATGTATTTTTAAATAAGTGAAACAATAAGAAAATTTTAAAAATAGCAATAATTTTGGCTTCCTGAAAGATTATAGAAAAAATTAAGGAGTGTGATACCTTTTTCTATTAACATTTATGTTTCTTTTTATATTTTTATGAGCTGGCATGCCTAATCAATTGTACACAAACATTAATATTTACAATATTAGTTTGAATGTGCATTTTAACGTATACACATTGAATTCTTAAAAGTTTAAAATTGTTGAATCACTAAATTGGACATACTCTTTGCATATTTTAAAAGTTGAGAATCATGACAAATTTGTTTTTCATCTTGTATTTACATTACATTATACTTTATTGCTTTAAATATTTTTCAAAAATGAATGTCTTTGTATGGCTACATTATGATCACGCGTCATACCATTTTTTTCATCAATTTGAAAACAATTTGTTTTGTTTAAATTTTTAATTATTAAAAAATTGCACGAATGATCTAAATCTTTTATCTGTTTGGTGTTATTATTTAACTATTTTAAATAATGTATTAAATTTAGTTATTCTAATTGCTGACATTTTATATTTTTTATGCAACATTTTGCGCATTGTTTGACCATCAGTTTTACTGTAGCAAATATTGTTGCAATTTATGTAAATTAATCTCTATTTTAAATTAGTATTAGAAATATTTGTGAATTATATATAATAAAGAAATGAAGCGTTCTAAAAACTTATCTTTGAACAATTTCAATATTTATTAAATTTATTATTCATTTGAAATTTCTTTATATTATATACATATTTTTTAATTTTTGGAATATTGTTCATATGTGTCATGTTATATCCTACTTCATTTTCCGTTTTCTTTAAGGTATAATACCATTTACATCAATGAATTATATTTTTTTAAATAAAAAGCAATAAATATGATCAATAAATTTTTCTTTAGCAGAATTATAGAACTCGTGTCTGTAGATTACTGAAATATTCCTGTTACAATTGTAAACAGAATTGAGTGGTAAACATATTTTGCATATATTTCAAAATAGATACCATTTGTCTTCCATCATGTCTGTATGGCAATAGAAAGTAAATGTTATAGCTGAAAAGTGAATGAAAATTGAAACTGTGCATTGCTCAACAGTCATTTCTGATTTTTGTTCATTAAAATGTAAAACGTGTCTTAAATTATTTCTAATGCAAATAATGTATTCATGTAATTATATTTTCAATTTGCCCTCTATCAGGTTTTGAAAGGTACTTTTTTTAAAAAAAATGTTTTGAAATTCAGTGGTTTTGTGTATCAGTTTCTTACTATCTAGTCTCAAACTGTTCTTTTAGTGTAAAATGTTAAAAATTAGTAGCAATAATATTTTCGTATTTTAAAAGGAGCAAAAAGCTTTTCTTGAAACTCATTTGGTGGCTCTAAACAATCATTCCAGTATTTATAGATACATATTTTAAAAATCACATCTCTAAATTAATTTAATAACCTGTCATGAGTTTAATACACAATTGTTTTACTGTTTGTAAATATATTTGCTATTTGAGTCATTTTATGCTTTGACATCTTCCTCTTGAACCTTTTGGTTAACTGTGCAGTGCACAAAAGATGTATAGAATCATTTTTAGTGTTGTTGATTTCCTTGTAAAAAAAAAGCAAATATTGTACATATTTATGGTTAAATCTATCGGGTTGTAGTACCTGATGTGCCTCGAGTTTTTCAGTTTGGCTGTTAAACTTGTGTATTATAAAAGGGAGGCATACAGATAATATATTACACAAATTGTTGATAATAGTTATTTAAACTAATGTAAACCTTTCTTTGTAAATGAATGTTAAAATTTTTATTAAATAAATTGAGTTTTTTCTTTATGTTCATGTCTTTTATGTAACACTAATTTGCATGAGCTTCACGTTTTTTTAACAATTTACAAATATTCTGTTTTATAGGAAATTTCATCATTTTTTAGTCATCTTAATATAAAATAAATTGTAGGAAGCGAGAAGAGTTCTTTTAAAATTTCAACTTACACATTCTTAAAAAGTCATAGCTGTAAGCATATGGATGTAGTGTATCTAATAATTAAATCAGATTTTGGTTTTTCATATTCTTGTTGGATGACATCCTAGAAAAATCAGCTTGCATTTCGACAAATTTAAGTTTCTTTGGCGCTCTTTTTGATATTTAAATGTTAATTTGATATTTTAAAAATGTTATCTTTCTAAACACAATTGTTTATAGTAAGTATAAAAATGAATCTAAATTAATAGTAATATTATTCATATTTCAAAAATTGGAGAAATTAATTATTCCAAGTTTTAATTTTATTTTTTGGAAATCTTAAAATTTTAAAGAATTGTTTTGATTTATTTAAAGAATTTAGTCACATGTTTTATTCATTATCTACATTTTTTTTTTTTGAAAAATTAAGGTTTTTCATTTTTAAATAAGTTTGTAGGGATTGAAAATTTCATTAAGTGTCCCGTTTGATGTGTGTATTATGGATTTATTATAGCTTCTGATTTCGATTGTAATTTTCATGTTCTTGTAGATATATTAAGTTGAAATAAAAATGTATCATACATTATTTCTCAAAGTAGCCCCACCTCCTTTAAATGAAGTTCTAAATATGTTTTACAATTTTAACTTGATATAGTTCAGCTGTAATATCTACTGGAGCAGGTGATTGAATGATTGTTGCGGTGGCCTTTCAATAATTTATTAGTTTAACTACTACCTAATGACATCAATTTTTATAGGAATTACCATAAAGTGTTTGTCGTGATCAAATTAGTCGTCACATAAAAAGTGACAAGCGTGACACAAGTCCTGCTGCTTTAGTAGTGCGCATTAGACAATTTCCAGATTGTGTCATGGAGACATGTCATCAAGTATTTAAGACTTCTGCTAAGTGCTTTATTTTATTTTGACTGTTTGAAGTAGGTATTTCTTAGTACATTTCAAACGATTGAGTCTCGGTATTTGTTGATGGTTGTTAGTAAATGGTTTCTGTCCAGAACTTTGATCAAATTTTCCTCGTTTCTTTCTGTTTTCAGATGCATTTTCTCAATTTTATCGTACTTCTTTTTAGTTTTACTATTTACAGAAAATCAGTTTTATTAAATTTACGAAACCATTATGTATTGCTGTTATTAGAAATGGTATTAAATTTGAAAAAAAAATATTCTGAGTAATGTTTCGTATGTTTTCATTATTTAATTTTTATGTAATGCAGAATTAAGATTTTTTTAAGAAAAATATGAAATAAATTGATTGAATTTATTACATCACTTAATTCAACAATATTGCATGAATTAATAACCATTACAACTTAATAGATATGAATATTTGAATGAAATTTTAATTGCACCATTTTTAGTTTTTGAGATTCTGGCAATATTTGCTAATCTTTAAACATGTATATTAGGTACAAGGAATTACGCATAAATATCTACTTTATTTCCAGCAAATTAGTCCTCGTATAGAGTGGTCATAGATCGACAAAACCTTTGTATTTTACGTCGAATTTAACGACTTTGATCACAGTACTGAGATAGTTCATCATCATACATTCTTTTTCAAAGTTAATAAAAAGGACACGAAACATAACACAATTTGCGTTATTATCAAAAGTAACATTTTTATTAAAATTGCTATCTGTATGATTCGAGGATTTTGTTTTATTATTAAAAGTTCTGTATTAAAATATATATCATGCAAGCTTTATATTGACATAATAGCATTCCCATTTTTCTTTTAAATTAGTCTTCCTGAGGAATAAATAGCTGTAGACAAAAAACCAAACAACTGTACAATGAACTAATTATTTGTTGCTATTACAATATTTCTCAATTACAAATGCGCAGATAAAAAAATTTGTCAACCGTATTATGAATCTTATTAAATAATTTTGATAATTGACTGAAGAGTTTAAATGTTTACTTAAAGTCGATATTTATCGTGGGAAGGAGAATACTTGATTTATTAAATGGTAATATAAATTCATTGAAATGTAATGTATATAGTCATGTATAAGATTTGAGAAAAATTATAAAATTTTGTATACTGCCGAATGGTTAAATTTTTGCCTTGTTAGTAAGTAGCGTGATTCTGGGGAAAATTTAAGCTAGTATTTTCGTTTGAAGCTGTACGAGATTGCTCGTTTGATTGAGAATTGAAGGAAAATTTATATATTTTCGAAACACGGCTCACAGATTTTGAGCTTTTTCTTAAATGCATTTTAATAAAAACTCTTAAAACTGCTTGAGTTATACAGAATTGGTGAATTTATTTTTGTCTAAATTTTGCGATTTTATTAATTTTTACATCACCTTCTGAAATAATTTATTTTTAATTCAAAATTGTGCTTTAACATTTAATTGCATTTGGCTGTAAATTATTTGCCATGCAGTGTCAAATATTATATTTAGATATGTATTCTACTAAGCTATTACTTAAATTACTAAAGCTTGTAGAGTTAAACAATATTGTGTAAAAAGTCAGTTTTTAAAATTTATTTGTACTTAATATAAGAGTATAGGTTTCTTGAGAGCATAAAAATTTCAGTCAGTTTACGGGTTGTGGCCGGCAGTTTTGGAGCTCTTTGCTAAAGTTGCCTATAGCTCACATTGAGGAGAAAAGACACACAAACAGTTGATTGATTGGTATCGTATTGTTGGATTGATCCTTACTATTGATTGCTTATGGCTGTATCTGAGACAAAGTCGCCGGATCTAAATTAGCACTCGACAAGCAGGTTTCATGAGATTACAATATAGTTCATCTCGGTTCAGCAGAGACAAAGGTTCTCTAATGATACATAAGCACTAGATGACGTATTATCATTAGGTCAAAACCTGGAAGTTTTTTTCATGAATTCGCATAAAGCTCGAGTTTTCAATTTTGGATTTATGGACAGTTCAAAAATCCAAGAAAATGATAAAGCTTCAATTCTGGAGGATATACGAAGATCATTTCTCGGGTCATTGTATAAAGGGCAAGATAATAGAATATGATCATTGTTTCAGACTCGCCACACAGACAACGGTCTGTGGGGGACATGTGGAATCAGTGGAGAACAGATTTTGTAGAATACTATTGGGTACGGACCCTAGATAACATATCTTTTAAACGAGATTGGGAATAAAGTAAGTGTTTTGCTTATGGGTATCAAATGTGAGAAATTGGAAGCATATTTGCTATTTTCCCACTTCTCTAGCCCTTTAAGTTGGAAAGCTTTTTTTATGTGATATCCAAAGCCTTTGGGAGATACAGATTTCAGACAAGGGCTGAAAATTGCGGATTTTGCTAGGGAATTAACTATCTCATTTCCTTTGATTCCCGAATGTCCCAGGATCCAAATTAATTGTATCTCTTGATAAGTTTGCACTGCTAATAAAAATCTTTCTTTTATTCGTGTGTTGGATGATAACAAAAGATGTTTGATTGCAAGTAGATAAAGATTTGAAACATGAATATGTGAAGATTATATATCTTTCTACCTGTGTGTGTGTGTGTACACAGATTTTAGATACATCAGTAAGCAAAGTTTTTGCCTCTGCAGTAAATATTGTGTATAGAGAGTTTATTTTACCTGATATCGATATATTAGTTTTAGAATTGAAACTGCAATTCCCAGGTTTGAACCCTGTTTTGAAGCGTCGGTGAAAATTTTAACATAATCATGTCAAATAGAATTATAATATTCATTAAAATTATTACAAATAATATCTTTGAGTATATTCTTCGACTGGAAAGGCAAGCCCGCGAGTATTTGATAATTACGTTTACTGGATTTTCTTGAATTTTGTTTGGAGGAATTATAATTAGGATTTTTTAATATTTGGTCTAATTGAGTTCCATCGGAAGAAAATCAGTCTTAATCTGATAGCCAATGGCTGGCTACTATTCATGTGATTGAATGATATATTATTCCACCAAATAGCACAAGGAGATAGTTTCCATTTGCAAACATTTCGTACATAGAATCCTAGGAGAGTATCTCATGCCTGGTTGATAAAGGAAGAACTCTGGCTTCTTGAAGAATTGATATAAGTGTCTATTTAGGGAAACCTGTAGCAATTCTCATAGCGACGTGATACGGAGTCTCTAGGATTTTTCGGTCCTATTTACTGGCAGTGACGAATACGTGACATCCATAATCCATCTCAATGACAATATAAGACTGGGCTATCATTAGTTGGTGAAATGTTCGTGCACCCCACCTATTGCTTGCAATTGCTTTAAGGGCATTTAGCTTCTTTAGAGTGGTTTTTCTTTTTTGGATGAAATGATGCCGGAAAGTCAAGTTATGTGAAAGTCAAGTTATACCTAAGATTCGCACCTTCTTGTTCCCTCGAATTGGTTGCTGATTAATATATAAATTGAATTTAGGCTGTTTCCTCCTGTTTGAGAAGTTAATGACTAAACATTTTTGAGGATCCACCATGAGTCTCCATTGTTGGCACCACTTCTTTAATTTAATAAAACCATTTGTCAGTTTGATTTCTAATTTTTCTTGGTTTGTAGATTTATACAGTGATATCATGTAGTCTGCATAAAAATATAGCATTCAATGCCATCGGGAATTATTTCATAAATGTCTGTCATAAATATGGTAAAAGGAAGGGAGATAATACACTTCCTTGAGGTACACTCCTATGGGAGAACATTTGGTCTGATACTTCACCCCTCCATTTAACTTGGAAACTTCGATTTATAATGAAATTATGAATCCATAGTGCTGCATTATCTTTAATATTTGCATTTAATAACTTTAAAATTAGGTTATCCTGCCATATTGAATCATAAGCTTTTACAATATCTACAGTAACACACAATAAACTTTTTGGAGAATCGAGCAGATATATCTGAATGATGGATGATAATATGCTGTCGCATCCTTTATTTGGCAAAATTCCGTGATGAATATATAGATGGTTGATAAGCCGCGCTTTATAATCATGCGCTCAACAGTTTTACAAAGAACGCTAGTAAGAGAATTAGGTTGGTAGGATTTGATGTCACATCAGAGCTTTTCCCTGGTTTTAGAATGGGGATAATAGATTTTTTCTATATTTCTGGAACTATTCCTATTATCTATGATTTATTTATAATATTTAGGAGACAGTTAAGATTATTATGAAATATCTTGCCGAGATTTTGTCCAGACCAGCTGATGTGTTTTTACATTGTGTAATTGCCTTCTGTAATTCTGCCAATGAAAAAGGTTGGTTGTATGAATACTTGAAATATAGTAGTATTCCTTTAGAAATAGGATATGTAGAGTAATAGTTTGCAAAGAGATTTGCTTGAGAGACAGCGTCATTTATTGCTCTGGATCCTTCCATCACATATAAATATAAGTCTGCATATGGATACTCTATTTTGAAGACTTTTTAGAATACGATAAATATATCTTTGAACTGTCCGGCAGTTGACACCGTTCTCTCCCAGAAATAGCGAGACATGGATAAGATGTAGGAGTGGAGTTCGGCTGCAATCTTTTTATATTGTATCCATGTGTTCACGTTACAAGACATTTTGACTATACGCCGGAGTTTCTATTTTTTGTCCTAATAGATAACTACATTTTAAATTCCACCAAGGAGGGTAGGGTTTATATGGAAACTTTTGCCATTTTCAAAATTTAGTTATATTGACAGATATCGCTTAATTGGTAGATAGTTTCTAATTTGTTATTTAATTGTTAGTTAAATATGAAGTAAAAAAGTTTGTCCACAGAATCCGCGCTCGCCATTGTGGTTTTTACCATTGAGAGAAATAATAGTTTTCATTTGTACATGATCGCTGCCAAACGAATCTGGATGGATATTGATAACGCACAAATGAAAAATATCTGATGAGACTATGCAGTAATCAATAATTGAGGTATTGTGATGTGGACCAAAATGTGTAAGAACCTTAGTAGTTAAGAGGCAAAAATTACTTTCTTGTATCCAAACACAAAAAACTCAAGACTTTGGGGAAATTTGGAGGGACTCCCGAAATGGGTATGTGTGTGTGTCGAGCGTTAATATCTCCAAGAATAATGAAAGGTGACCTAATCCCTTGGGTTATACTGTTTAACCAAATGCTTGAGATTTTTCCAGGAGGGATGTATACATTTATTATGAAAAGAGTTAAGGAAGAAGGTGCAACTTTTACTACTAATAGCTCCCGACCTTCATCTGGAAGACGTGTTGGGTTTTAGATTTGTGTTGGATATGATTTATCAACGGCAGTTAGGAGATCTCCCCGACCACTGTTTCTGTCGCACCGAAATATAGTTTTATTGGTTAAAAGGAAAGGGTCTTGTTTTTTCAGAAACGTTTCTTGAATTGGGATAACACTTGTAGAAGTAAAATAAGAAAAGTTAAAATATGGACGCTTATTAGAAATACTTCAAGCATTCCAAGATAGAATAGAAAACTTATTATGCATGAAGATATAGGAAAATGAGATAAAAACAAACAAAGTTTAAAAGCGCCTCAAAGTAGTATCTGCTTATTTGTGCTATGCTATGGAAGGGGTATTAGGGCACTCCTCGATGGCGAAGCACTCACTTATTGTTTGATTGAATTCAGAGGTTAAACTGAAATTAAGTCCTTGGATAATTCTGGAATTAAATTAATATTTGATCCATTTTTATTTTGGGAAAATCTTAGCCCAGAACATTTTTGGGTAGACTTTCAGTTGAATTTCATTGTCTTTGCAAAAACTATTCTCAACAGTCTTGACTTATCCTTGAAAACCTGATATTTATGAAGGCATGGCATCCATCAAAAATGTGCTCTAATATTTCAGTGTCACATTTTCTAGTCTGCATATGTTATTCTCAACTATCTTCATTTTTAAGATAGTACTTTAGCAATGATCCATATTAAAGGCTTTTCATAATTCTGCAAGACTTTCATATTTAGTTTTGGGATAAATTTCTGCTTTTGTTTAGAAGTTAACTTTGCTAAAAGCTTAAATTGCTTCATTTCTTGAGACTTCTTTAATCCCAGATCAGGTTCTTTAAATCTTACTTTAAGAGACTTACCTCAAAACGAAAAACTGGAACAAAAAAGGAGGGACCAAATATCCTACTTGAAAAACCTTACCTATCTAAACTATCAGCTCTGTATATATATTATACCTATCTAATAAATTTCTCCTCCTGTCAATTTTGATTGTGAACACAATACATGATTTTGTTCCAAAAACAGACTTCTAATCATAGTGTCTTCATTCATTTAAATTTATGGGCAAATCTAGTATATATCTGACCATATGTGCATGGTTGTACTTATATGGTTTAAATGACCTTTGATGACTAGCTTTAATTCGTATAGCATCAGTCTCATATTTGGGTAATGTGTAGAGGTAAGAGACCAAGCACGATTTGAAGTACAAGAATAGATATTTATAAAATTAATTAAAATAAAATCTACAGGCAATTTTTGAAGCATATAACATATTTTTTTTAATTAAAAAAAGAATAATCGTTTGGTTTTTTTATTTGCTTCGAAATAATTTAATAAACTATAAATGTTTTTTATAATGCTTATGATGACTTTCACAATATCCCAATTTTATGGAAAGAAGGATTTTAAAACTAAACACCAATTTTTTAAAATTTACGGCATCTGTATATTCTCTCTTAGTGAAAATTTTCATTTATGCTCGATTTTCAGCTAGCAAATGTCCTAATTTAAATATAAGTAAAAAATGCTGTATGGTGAGTGATAACTTTATTTCAATTGTTACCCTAACTTTTTATCACTTTCTTCCTTACATTTATTTACATTAAAGTGTTTAAATTAAACACTTCATATTAATATCTTTATGAATTTGTTGAATTATAGTGTGGATGAAATGTTTTGTGTGTGATACTTGTATTTTCTAAATACCTTTTACTGTATTTTGTAATTCCGTCTCCATAAGAAGTTAGTGTTTCTATTATTGAATAAAATAAGAACAGATGCATTTTTATACTCTGTACATCCGTTTACAATTCATGATATTTTTTAATAAAGTGTATGCTCTTTTCAGTGCTTTAAAATAACTAAAGTAAAAATGGTTTATTATATTGTTATACATTTTTCCACTTTCAATACAAAAGAATGAATTTTTATGAGAAGCAAACTATATATAAAACAAAATAATTTACTTTATAAACCTCACATTTCTCATCATATGTTGTGAAAAATATTTCTATATACAAAAACTATTATTTAATAAAATATCTGATTAGCATGTATTCCAGATACAATTGATCGATTTCGGGCTCAAAAAGAACGTCTTCTTGCATTTCTAAAGCAGCTTTAAAATTGTTTCCAGTATTCAAAGTCATTCTTTATCATAAATGAGATTTTCCTACAGATACACTTATTAAACAATTATAGATGATTGTTGATTCACAATGTATAATACGAAATTTGCTATGTTTATAAATCTTCAATTATCTTAGAAACATTTTCTGAGTCTACATATGAAAACAGTCTGTATTGGCATTTCAATTTGTTCATTGGTTTCAGGTTTCTTTGCTGCATAAAAGTTTCTCAACATTCGGAGCTGCTTTATTGGTCTTTCAAATTACTCCGGTTTCAAGAACGATGGCTGTTGTTAAGAATATGAAATACAAACAAATTAAAAATATGCCTACAAATCTTTTAGCATTGAAACGAAGAAATGTCATGGTTATAATAGTTGAAAGTAGAATGAGAGTTAAAGTACTGTACAGCAAGGTCGTTAATCTTCCAAATTTTAGCTGAAAACAAAAACTTCTATTAGTCTTATTTTAGTGTAAATGTTTAATTTCACATAAAAATATATAAACCACAAATTTATAGGTACTTATGGATTTTCAAATTTAATTTAGTGTTTTTCTTCATTTGGTACCAGAGAGCAAATCGCCATGTTCATTCAATTAATTAATCGAAATAATACATATTTGGTGCCGACCAGCTTGTCTAGTGGTCAGCGTGCCTGACTACGGATAAGGAGGTCTTGGGTTCGAATCCCGGTTCGGGCATGGATTTACTTTAACTATCCTGTCTTTGTCCTTTCCTTGTATGAATGAGGTGTGAATGGTTGCCTACCCTATAAACGGGTCCCTATGGCATGTGTGTACTGAGGAAGTCGGACTCCACACCAAAATATGGTTCAATTGGAAAAGTGGAGCAGCGGCACCTCATGTTACCAGCCTAGCTGGCACACGACAATGAATGAATACATATTTGGTAATGGATATAACTCCCAATGTTGATAAAAATATACGGCTGTTTCTGTACAGTTGATTCATTAAACGAAGACAGATAATCAAATCACAAATTCACGACAAAATTAAAAAGTTATGAAGAGACAAATCATGACGTTAAAAAAATTTCAAGGAAATCTACTTTTTTTTAAGGGTTAAGTATTAATAAATAAGAAATAAAAAAAGTTCTATGAACGAAATAGTATGAAGAATACATTGGCTTTTTTCAACATGACCTATAATTTCATGTACTAAAATTTTATTGTATACTTCTTAATGTGTGAGCACAACTTATCACTAAGAATATTCTTCATAGTCCATGTTGTATTGTCCTTTGAGGTTGTCAGACTTTATCATGTCAAATGGTTCAATACAGATTTCGTGTTATGTAGTTCTAGTAAGATAGTTATGAAACCGATAGTGCTTTTTTGTGTTTTGTTTTAGGATACTTTATTCCGTTAATATTCACACAACGACTTTTTTTGTACTGACGGACAAATGTGTGATATACCTTTCTATATATAAATTGAAGTTACCTTTTCCAAACAATGCTTTCATGAAGTTATTTTAAGGCAAAATTGTTTTGCATACTGTGATATCTTTGTTTGGAAATGTTAAAATACGTAATCTCTCTTTTTTATTTGAAAATTAAACCTTTATTTACATTGGACTACATTCATATGAACAAATCATCAAATGACGAAATTAACAGTGCAAATTAAACAATGAATTTCGGTAAAAAAATGAGATTTCTTGAACTCGTGGTGTAAATTATTCGAATATTTAAAAACGTGGATTAGGAATGTTAATAGACATATTTCTATTGGATTGTTCGGAAAGTAATTTCGTTTTTTCCCGACAGAGGATTTAATTGTATTTTTTTGCACCCAACTTCATACTTAAGCCGTATAATTATTATATGCTTTGAGAGCTCATATAGCAAGACTTGTGTGTGAAAAATTCTAATTAATTCTACGCAGTAGTTTTTGGTTGGTTCCCTTTTAAATATGGAGAGCGATAAGCAGCATTTTCGCGACATATCTTACTGTTTTACTACAGAAAGGGTAAAAATGCTGTTCAAGCCAGAAAGAAATTGGTTGATGTGTATGGAGAAGGTGTGTTGACAGTACGCCAGTGCCAGAACTGGTTCGCTAAATTTTGATCCGGCAATTTTGATGTCGAAGATGCACCACGTTCGGGAAGGCCGGTTGAAGCTGATAAAGACGCGATAAAGGTATTAGTTGATGCGAACCGGCGAATAACAACAGTTTATGACCACTTGAAAGGTCTGGGATTATCCTCGAAGCTCGATGTATGGGTTCCCCCTTTTCTCACATAGAGAAATCTATGTCGCCCCATTGACATCTGCGATTCGCTTCTCAAACGTCACGAAAATGATCCACCGAGCTGGCAGCCGAATGGTTAGCGCTCTTTCCTTCGGTTCAACAGTTCGTGGGTTGGAATCCCTCCTTGGGTATGGATGTTTGTAGTGGTTCGGAATCCACTTTAAACAGTAGGTCCTGGTTTAATTACCCCTCGTGTGCAAAAAATGACCGTTGAGCGATAAACAAACCAAACCACGAAAATTATCCGTTTTGAAGCGCATCATCACTGGGGACGAAAAATGGGTTGTGTACAACAACGTCAAACGCAAGAAGTAATGGAGCAAAAAAGAAAAACCGGCTGAAACCATTTCCAAGGCCGATATTCACTAAAAAAGATGATGCTGCCTGGTGGGATTTTAAAGGAATCGTTTTTTTTTTTTACCTTTTACCGGATATCACAACGATTAATTTGGAAGTCTACTGTCATCAGCTGGACAAACTGAATGATGCACTTCAACAGAAAAGGCCAGAACTATTCAACAGGAAAGGTGTAGTGTTTCAACAAGACAACGCGAGATCTCACACAAGTTTGGTCACTCGCCAAAAGCTTTTACAGCTTGAATAGAATACAATCCACACCCACTATATTCTCCAGACCTGACACCATCGGATTATTATTTGTTCCGGTCACTCCAAAATTTTTTAGACGGTAAAACCTTCACCTCAAATGAGGAGGTCAAAAACCACCTCGATCAGTTTTTTGCCAGCAAAGACCAAAAATTTTATGAGCGTGGAATTATGCTACTACCAGAAAGATGGCAAAAGGTGTTATACCAGAACGGCCAATATATGATTTAATAAAGTATTTGTTTATTATACGCAAACTGTCTTTCATTTCCACAAAAAAAACGAGATTATTTTCCGAACAGCCCAATATAAAAAAAATGGCACTCATCTGTCCATGGAGTTCTTAAATGTCAAATATCATCCATCATATTTCCGAAAGTTGTGTGAGAAAATAGCAACTGTTAATTATAATAGTTCTTTTTCCATGTAGACAACTCTGCAAGAAGGACCCAGAGCCTCTTACTTGACTGGATTGTCACAAAACCTTTTTTTTATTTCAATTTCTGAATAATTAGTTTCAGTGAATTCGCAAACAGAGACTTTTAATATTTGTCCTTGTCACTGTTAAAATCATGAAGTTTTGCCACCTTGTTCGATTGTTGAACATAAAATAACTTTACAGGTGGTAATCGGATACGCATAATAATTTCTAATACTGGAAATGTTTTTCAAAATTTTTCCACTTTTTGTCACCTGTCACTTTTTTATTGATTTTGTGTGGGGTCTATAAATTTGAATTTGAATTATATTTTACAGAAATTTTTTCGGTTTCATTGACTTACAGCTGTTCCACATTTTTTCATATGGTGAATCTTAAAGCAGTGTATTTAGAAATTATTTTTCTCATACTATTAACATCCTTATAATTTATATTAATAGAGGTTCCGAGCTGCACAGACCTCAAAATAGAGTAATTAAAAAAAAAAAAACTTTATACTTTCCTTTTCTAGTGTAGCAAATTTATATCAAAACTGACAGATGTCTTGCTGTTAGTCATTTCAACATAACTATTTGGAAACTAAACGAACTATTTATTAAATTAGAATTATAATGATGCCAAATACTCATAAATATGTGTTTATAGAAATTAGTCTTACATGTCTCACTTGTTGGAAAAGCAATAGGAGTTTTGCAAATTTGGGAGCACAAAGAATTATTTTCTTCTGTTTAATTGCTTTAGTCAGTTCATATGTGAAGCAATGGAGAACAGTTGCTTGATTTAATTTTGACTTGAGAATGAGAAGTGAAGATTATCAAAGAGGTTCTGTGTGACGCAATAACTCTCACAGTAAGAATAAACTTCTAAATATGAAGACAAAAATTTAAAATTCTTTGTGTGATGGTTACAGGACTATTGGAATTACTACAAATTTTTATGATTTAACAATGCCATAAAGGCAGAAAAACTGAGGATAAAATCTGGAGAAATCTTTTGTGAATAGTAAGAGAGCTGAAAGTTACATAGTTAAGCGTAAAAAGTAATAGCATTAGGTCTTTATCATTGGTGTTAAATGGTACACTTAAGCCATTAATACACCAAATTATTTCTATATATATATTATTGTAAAACTTACCTTTATCGGGAGTCCAGTTTTGATTATCATAATTGTATAAGGTATTCCAATCCCTAAAAGTAAATCTGATAAAGTTAAGTAAAAATTAAAATGTTTTGCAAAGTTTTAAATCTGTTGACAAAATAAATGAAAGCTATTTATGATTTATTTTAAATATAGTATAATGCTGTAGGAAATCTTTTAATAATATATTACTAATGTTTCCATCTAAGAATATTTACTATAATTTAAACAACAGTCTATCGTAAATTTTGATCGTAAAACAGCTAAAAGGACAGTTGTGCTACAATAAATGCTATTTTTAACTATCAAAGGAAATATATTAGAGTAATTGAATAAAATTGAATTTGAATATCATTTATACCAAACAATTATACGTGAACTTTGTATTAGTCGTTCGTAACTATTTATTTTTTTAAATAAGAACATTCAATATGTGAAAAGCAAAAATAAGTTTTTCTTTAAAATATACATTTTGCTTACAGTTAAAAAATTAGTTACATTGCTAATACTAAGTCAAACATCACCTTGGACAATCGTTAATTTATGGAAACACAGTTATCGGATTTACAGAGTGAGAAATTTTTGATGTTATTTTTAACAGGACGTTTCTTTTTTTATCTTTGAATATGATTGTTTTGCTATTTTGCGAATAAAAATATGTATATGCAGATAATACAGATAATTGCTTTTACTTAAAATCTTTTAAAAATGGAATCACAGGAAAATAAATATCTCTTCATGCATAATTTCCATGAGCACCAAAATATTCTTCTTCATGAACAAATCTAGAAAAAATGCATAAAAATATAAAGCCATCTTGTTGCAAATTTTTTAAAGTCCAGTCTCTTTAATCACTGCACCATATTAGAATTCAATACCTGCTTTCTTTACTCTTTGATTACATATAATAATTGTTTGAACATGGGTTAATTTGTTGTATTTTGTAAAAAGGTAAATAGCATACGTATAGGAACATGTGTGCTGTTCATCTGCAAGGGTTTTATAAAATCACTGATATCAAGAGTGTATGCTTTCATTGGATTCAAAGATGATAGTGGTCTTATTATCAACATAGTACATTTACTTACAAAATTACGCTTACCACACTGATTGAAGGATATTTAGTTGAATATTTAGAATTAAAGGATACTTAAAAGAGGTCCACCATAGCAAGCAGATATTCCCATTCTTGGGTAACCTTGACGAGCCACAGAAAGATTTGAGATGAAATCTGAAATGGAAATAAACATTTTTAAACACATTCTATTTCTAGGTTTGTCAATAGTGGAAAATTATTTACAAATGAATATTTATTACCTCCGATACTATTACCCCAAGCTAAAACCGTGAGGCCAAGAATAGTATCACTCAACTTGAATATTGTTCCTACTGTCTGAAATAAAACATTTTACCATCAAATGTAATGCATGCACTATACAGTTATTTTCTTTTTAAAGTTAATTTTTCCTCGAAATTTCCTTAAATAATTCACAATAAATGTTAAATAATTCATACAACAATTTGAAATCCTTTTTTTCCCTTATAATAACGAATACTAACACTCAAATTTTTTATTATTAAGCTCTATGTATCTTATTATTTTCTACCTCTCTTAATATATAAGATTGATTCTAAATTGTTTTTACAAATTAAGAAGAGTGTCAATACTCATCCTGACGAGCAATAATTACATAAGTCGCATTCCACTCTGCGAGGCAAAAAAGAGGAATATTAAAATTCCAACTTGAATTTACAAATTTTGAGAAAACGAATGAGCAATGTCAAAAGTTGCACCATCAGTTTTATTGTTTAGTGAAAAACTATCAGCAAGTGCTCAAAATTTCGAACAGAAGTATCTTTGCACAGTTGATACCAGCGAAGGAACAATTAACGAACCGTCTTCAAAATCCCTGGTATCGAAGTGTCTCCAGATAGAGTCGTGAAAGTTGGCTCCCTATGGGAATTTTCACATGTGATTTACCGTCGGTGTCGATTGGACACCGTAGTCTGTTTAGTTTGCTCTCCTTTTCGTACTTTTGCATGGAATTTTAAAATGTTTCGTCCCATTTAATAATTTTCCATGATGATTACGCAGAAAATGTTTTGTGGTTCTAGTATAATTAGGAGAAATTTTACAACTAAATATATTTAGAACGTCCACCGGCGTCGTTTCATCACAAAGGCTATTTATTATTATAAATAGTTGTCGCTCAACAAAAGATTGTTTTACTAATGGTATCTACTTAGTAAACTAACTTCCCTAAGAAATACTATCTCACACATTTATTTGACCTTTAATGCAATGTTATTAGATTCACAGCGGAAATAAATCAGTTATACTAAAATTGCTGTGTCTAAGTATTTCATTACATGGCATTTGCTTATCTGTCCATAAAAAAAATTTCATCTGACCTTGACCTTTTATCAACCTTTGTGCAGAGGAAACGCCCTGTAACGATGGGTCACAGAAAAGTCCGATAACTGATTTGTTGAGAGTGTTTTCAGAAAATGAATGGGATGGTAATGATCTGCTGTCTTGTTCCAATTGAATATCACTGTATCCATTGGAAATATAACGTGTATAAAAACGATAATGGCTTATAAGCTTGCATTCTCACAAAATTTTTGATTTTATATATACTAATATTTATTAATTAATTTTTCTTATCTTATTTTACAAGACTAAGTAATTTATTACAGCTTTTTATTATTTAAAGGCTCATAATATATGAGATGATAATTACATTAAATATTAAAAACCCTTAAAGCTAAACTCTGCTGAACAGTAATCAGCAATTATTTGGTTATTACAATAATTTTATATATGTTATAACGCGGTGTGGAGAGAGAAAGAAACCACACCGATGGACATTTAAGGGTAATCGAAATCCCGCACGCTCTAGTGTTAATGCATGCGTATTGAGTAATGGATCTTTGCTGAGATTTAGTGATTTGGCAATGTAAATAATGTGATACTTTGAATTCAGTAGCAATTATATCTTCTTATTAAGCAAGGCGGATTTATTAAATGCGCGCTTGCATATGCTCTTTCTTTTTCTAAAGATACAGCGTTAGTATTGTTATATTTTCACATAAATGGAACAAAGTATTAATTAATTAATCTTGATTGTGTGCATGAATTCTATATATTATATTGGAACTGTAAATTATATTTTTATTAGTGTTGAAAATACATAAAAAAATCTCTCTCTCTCTCTCTCTCTCTCTCTCTCTCAGTTACTCATTTTTTAATTTACCTTCCTAAAATTTATCAGCACATTTTTCTTACGTAAAATATTGAATATCTTCTAAAATCTTTTATACATATAACTAAGAAAATTTATAAATTCTTTATTAAATTAATTATAAATTTACTCGTTAATAAAAACAAAAATATAAAAAAAATCAAATAAGTGTGAGTTATACCCTTCAATTGAACAAGATATTTAATGTTTGGAGCTTGTGATTTGTCTTATATAGGATTTTTAATTTAGAAAATTGACAATGTACCCACTAGACAATAAGATTTTTTAACTCTAGAGTTTTGTTTTTTTAAATTGGAATTTGTAATACATCCAAAAAGTATTGAAACAATTTGTGTATGCAACAATTTTTTAAATTTTTACATTTTTTATAAATATTTTTTAAAAAAATAGAACTCGATATTAAAATCATAATTAAATCAGACATAAAGTATAAAGTTTTACCATATAAGCATAATAAAAGTGGTACAAATAATCATACATATTTTGATATATTTCTTGAAAAAATTGATTTTATTTTACCGGGATTTTATTGCGTATAACGTTTGTAGTACAGCCAAAAAAGTTATAAAAACAATTCATACACGCAGAAATATTTTTTTAATTTTCAATTAGAATTAAGAATATTTAACTACGATTTTTTATTTTTGATAAAAAATAGTAGATAACAAATTCATGATAAAACCTGACATACATAAAAGATGAAGTTTTTGTAATATAATCTTGATAGAAGTGATATGAATGACTTATATTTTGTTAACTATATTTAGTGATTTGTATTTAGTAAAATTTATATTATTTATAATATCTATTCAGAAGTCGGAAAGAAATGTGATAACTACAAGCATTCTTTTTTTAATCACTTTTCGCTATATCCCACAAGAAATAATAGAGAAAAGATAAATAACCAAATCGGCTGGAGAATCTCATTTCAACTTTGACTGAGACTTAAGAAATGATAGGTTTGCTAAAACTAAA
Organism: Latrodectus hesperus; assembly: GCA_037975125.1. Classification (NCBI taxonomy): domain Eukaryota; kingdom Metazoa; phylum Arthropoda; class Arachnida; order Araneae; family Theridiidae; genus Latrodectus; species Latrodectus hesperus. The sequence goes on along the minus strand of CM075859.1, from coordinate 50,897,910 downwards.
TGTAAACACTATGCACAGAGATTGAATATCGCCAAATTATTGTAATCACCTTTTTTCAAGTGCGCATACGTTAATGTTCTCATAGGGAGGCAACTTTCCCGACTCTATCTCGTATCTTGAAACACTAGTTTGGTGGCGTGTGTATTTTGTTGGTGGCAACAACAATACTCACCACGAGATCTTCAGCTGAGTCCACAGGCGTATCGAACATTAAAGATTGCATGTGTCCCTAGAAGAAGAATTACGTTGAGGTACGATAAAAGAGGAGGCGAAGGCCCTCCACGTGCGATCCATCGTGCGGGATATATGCAGAGCCTGATTAACTGGACAGTTGCTGCGGGCCCCCAGACTAGAAGGGCCTCCAAATCGAAAGTTTATTTTACGTTGTCAATCAAATAGAATCGTTTGCTAAATCGAATAGAAAGTATGTTGTTGTGAGGTAGTAGTTTTGCCTCTGGCCTCAATTAGAATAAGTCGGGCCTGGATATGTGGCATTCAAGAAGTGATGGATTAGGTTTGAAAAATGTGGTGGGTCACTCCATCGCCCATAAATTAAATGTCTCCCTGGATGGGGAGTGGAACAACCTGTAATAAGCTGCGAAGCACTTGTTCTAAGAAGAAACGATATCTTGCGCCGTTCAAACGGTATGGTATGATGTAAGAATACCAAGTTGGACAAGCACAAAGAATATTAAACATCCAGGGTACCCGCCTGGTAGGAATCAAGCCAATCATTTCATGGGTGGCACGTAGGTGGCGGTGGAGAGGGAATTATTAATATACTTCGATTACAAATTATCAGATTTGAACTACATTTCCAATTGGTATCTCAAAATTCAAGCGAGAAGTAATTTTAGTTTGCAGAATTACTTCTTGCTTTAGAAAACACAAGTTTATAAATAAAAGGAGAATTTTTTTATTGATTCATAAAGTATACGTTATTAGGCTGCGCATGGCATTGTATATTGAAGAAATGCCTTAATGGTTTAGGTGGTTAAGAACTTTTTGTTGAACATTTTCAAGAACGTTCTATGTTTAAATGCGACTAAATTTATTCGATACAGCACTCACTTTCTTCCTTGAAGTGTGATCAGTCATGGGCTTGAATGCATAAATCTGAAGGAAAAATGCTCAATCCTGTTAAACTGTATAATTAAGCTACAAATACAGATCACCAAAACGGAAAATTACACGATCAGTAAATGATGTTGGGATTCATTTATTCCTCAGGATTCATAGAGGCCATTCAATCGATATGTTATTCTATACATAACTCTATATTGTATACTTTTAAACCAAGAAAATTTTTAAATATATAACCCGTGTTTAACAAAATTATTTCCTGCGTGAATTTGTCTATGCAATGAGTAAATAATATTTTATTTGTTCAGTGAAATACTGTACTTAAATGGGATACAAATAAAAGCAAATGGATAAATATTTACTATACAAGATATTTTGTTTTATTTAGGTTAAAATTTAAGAATATTAAATATTAATAAAATGAAAAATCAAGAATTGAAAACTTGAACGCAAAGAAACTTCTCATTATTTTTATAGTAAAACACAGTATAAATATTCTTACTTTTAGCAATGAAACAATTTCTGATGCCAGTAGATACACCCAAACAACAGCAGAAATAAATCCAATGTAGCCGAAAACAGAATGATAAACTGGCTGAATATCATTAGAGGAAGTGAAAAAAACAGCTGTTGCCAGAATCACCGATATGATGAGAATGATACTCCATAAAGGAACAACACCGCCCACAAAAATATAATATTCTGTGAAAATAAATATTTTATAATTATCTATGTACATCAATTTATATATATATAGACACAACACATCATACGCAAAAGTTGTTAATTGGTATATATGTACTGTGTATATATAATTATTATTAGAGTTGATAAAAGTGAATTTTGTTTGCTTTATTTCTTATGATTGTGGAGCTGATTGAAAATGTAAGAATGTATTTGAAAACCATTAAAAAACGCACCTCAAATTTCAATAACATTTGTACAAAATTTTAAACATTATTTAACTATCAAATTCTACACCAAAAAAAAGTTACTCTTCTTTAATATATTCTTTATTAATCTTCTTGAACAGTTAAACAATTATCTCCTAGCTCCGCATTTCTTCTCCATCATGGCGAGATTTCCCTTAAGGTTGGATTTAAGGAGCTCTAATTATAGTATTCAAATGTCATTTGACTCCGTGGCAACTATCATCCCGCACATTTCATGAAGATATTATCGATGTGATCTGAGGGACCCCAAACTGTCACCTGATGGTGTTACAAATGAGTTAGATTACATTCATTTAAAAATTCTTCTCTGAACAGAAAATCATTTTTAATTATTTCATGAAACTTCGATATAATGATTTTCTAATTCCTATAAAGGATCATGGAATCAATTATTCCTTGCATTATTTTATTGAAGATAATAACACAAACTGAACTCTATAGTCACGTGATCACCGAGGATATATCAGCTCAGTTCCTTCCTCAGGGACAATGCCACAAATACCAACTACCTGGTTTTATTTACAAATAAGCAATCCTCTGAGGTAAATACTAACTCAGCAGAATTAAAACTTTTTATTGATAGTATGCAAGATTAAAAGTTTTATAAACTCCCACCTTACTCTTACCACGTCATTTTAATATTCTGATATGAGTCTTGATTCATTCGTCATATTACGTTTTCACGTCTGCGTAATAGAGATTTTCTCGTAAGATTAAATGAGAGAAAACCTCTATTGTCCACACGTGGCACATTGAGACATTCTCATTTACTTAATAGATTTTTAAATATATTAGTTAAGTATTATTCATTACCTGGTTACGAGTGGTGAATAGTACATTTTTAAGCGTACAACTGTCTCTAACTTATACTTTCTCTTCTCTCTGATTATTTTAATTAGTTGAGATTATTTTCATTTGCAGAATGTGTCAAACATGTAAAAATTATTTTCATGTATTTAAATCATGTATATTAATTTGAGATTAATATAGTGATCTGAAATGCATTTTTCAAATTCAATTTCAACTTTTTATAGTATATGTTGAAGAAACACAGCTCAGATAATTACCAAGAATCTTTCGCGCTTTTCCAAAGCCCTCCCTAAACTTTGTTTTATGAAAATGGCAATCAGGCTGCGTTATTTTCTTATGATTATTTTTCTTCAATTACTAGTGTTATAATCTATAAATCAATGTTCACCTACTTTTAATCGCAAATATCACAAACATAGGAGCTGTTATGCACTGGATTACACACAATGGTCTGCACCAGTTATTTTTATCATTCTCATAATCAACAACAGGAACTGTAAGAATCAAAAAAGCGCAGACTGGAGCCTGAAAATAAGAGCATTAATTCAAGTTATTTTGTAACTTGAAAATGGATAAAAATTAATTTGAAAAATGCTCAAATTTGTTTAACATTGAATATGGTTTCAGATATTAGCTTTTTTTGTTTTAATCAATTGGTAAATTTTTGTCCACTGCGTTTAAATATGAAGTATTCCTATCCTTTTCAAAATTGCTTTTTTACTATGACAAAAATGCTTTGTGTTATAATGCGAGTTTCATGTGTTGTCATGATTATACTTATTTTAATACTGCTTGATAACAACTGTTATGGTTTCACTCAATTTAGTCTCACATGAGTAAATTAAGGAATTTTCCTTTAAATTGAATGCCTGGTATGCTTTCTTTGTGCTACTATAATATTATATTTTCAGTTTATAGTGATTTCAACAAGAGTGTATAGCGACATCAATATTTAGGATTGCTATTTGAATTGGTTAATAAATGAAAATTTTTTCTGCTGAATTTTTGATGGACTTTCTTTAAATTAAGGTACCTAGTTTTAGTAGCATATTTTAATAAGCTTATTTTGGGTGGGGTATTTAAATTTAAAATTATGCTATTAGTCAATGCACCAAGAAAAATTAAATTTGCAATATAAAATTTATTCTCAGGAATAAATTTTATAATGCAAAATCTCTTTTCCAACATCACTTTACTAACTAGCAATTTTAGAAGGAATTTTTTTACCAAAAAAAAAAAATTTGCTTGGTATCTAAATACACAAAAATGGTCATACCAGTAACAAAATATTATTCATACAAATAGATTCTTGTGGTAAAAAGCCTTTGACTTCCTGTATGCTTAGTAATCATCATATAATAGTTATCGTATATTGGAACATTTAATCCGCAATTTAATAATAAAAGACAATTCAAATCGCCTGATTTTTATTTTATAAATTATTTTCTCTTATAAATAGAAGAAAGAAATAAGGATGAATTTTATTTTTAATAGAATTGTTTATAATATATTCTAATATTAGAAGAAATTTACTATAGATTATTTCAATTTATCTGTTATTGATTATAAACAATTTTCTTCCTTAAGAACATGTTTTGGAATTTTACAGTAAGATGGATTTAACATTACTATAAAAATAAAATGCACACGTTTTTGGTACATTTAATTCCTGATGCATCTTGAAGTGTATAGTGACTACTATAATTTAATTTCAAATTGTTGTTTTTGTTACTTTTTACACTTGGACAAGCCAAGCTATTTATATAATTAATAATTATTATATAATTAAGTTTGTATGTAAAATGACAGTGAACTTATCAGCTGTAATTGTAATTTATCGAAATTTTAGCAAAATTTGGTCTTCAATTCAAAAACACAAGTTTTAACTTATGACACATGAAAAAGCCAAGCTCGCTCTGCCAACTGCGATGCGAATTTTTGTCAGTAGAGTGCGTCTTTCGTTTAATCAGTGCACCACCAAGATGAAAGCATGGCTTTGCTCTAAGACTCCTCTGATAGAGGGCACCACCAGAGGATCCACTCCCACAATTTTGACTTTGATCTGAAGGAGGAAGAAATTTTTTCCAGATCATTACACCCATGGTAACTACTCAATGGCAGACCAGAGGACATTCGATTCCACTGATTTAACGAGCACGTATATCGCATGTACTGGGTGGATCAAATTCCTTCCTCTTTTTAATGATAAAAATATGTAAATGAAATCCTACTTGATGATAGTTTGTTAATATCAAAAAGGTGAAAATTATAGCAAATGGAAACAAAAATGTAATAAAAGATTATACTTACTTTAATAATATCAAATATTCTACCAAGCCATGTTTTATCAGGCCAAGCTTCAATATCAACAGGAAATACTTGCAAAAGAAATTCCCGTAAAATAGTTTGTTCTCCGTTCGATGTCAGTAAACTAGATAAACTAGTTTTGGAAATTTGTGTATCCAAAGGAGGTGGGAATCCTAAAATATTTCATATTTCTAAACTAAAAAGTATATCAACAATAATAGATAATATAGTTTAGATAGAACTAAATTGAATGTCTTCTTTTAAGAAAGGATTTATTGTGCCCTCTTTCTGAATGTTCAAAATGAAATTGATGACAGCTTTAAAGATGTTTAGTATTTTTCTTTTCATAGTGTTATAAATTACTTAGATTTAATATATAATAATTTTCTATGTAACAAAATTTATAATAATTTATATATAAGTTATAAGTTATAATAATTTTCTTATGTAACAAATTCTAAGTTATATAAAGTTTCTATTCTAAGTTATAATAATTTTCTTATGTAACAAAATTACGTTAAAAAGTTAGCTTAAATATTTTAGAGGAATTAAATTAAGCCTAATAGCACTAAATGACTACTAGTGGTAAAACGACTGTTTTAAAAGATGTGAAAAAAAACTGTTTGATATTCACAGAGGGTGTTCACATGTTTTTGTAAAGATTTCGACTTTCTCAAGAAAGTAAATATTAATTTAAAAATAGAAATGACATTTGAATGAAATTTAATAGGGTTTAATTATCGTCTGCCGTATTAGAAATATTTTTGCTTAAAAATGTCACTGAAAAATAAACAACTAATCGAAATCTATATATAGGCTACACTATCCGAAGAGAAATACTCTTATTCATTTATTAAAAAAAAAACATTTTAAAATCATGCTTTTAATATTCCCATGCATAAAATAAATGCAAAATTAATACGAAAGGAAATAAACCTCAAAAATTAGATTTGATTGGGAAAAAAGGAGGAAAATAGAAACAAAGGTATGCACATTTCTTATTAAATTCAAAGTTGGATCTAATCTCTTATGGGAAAATCCCAAGGAACTATCGCAAAATCTTTAAATATCTTTAATAGGAACCATGAAAAAAAATATAAAATTCCATTTAAAGTTAATCAAATTGCAAAATTATGATATTCCTCACCTTATGCGGAAACATGTTTCTCAGTGTAAGATCTTGCAGATTTGTAGTATGAAAAATATTTGGCAGATGAAAAATAGAAATATATTGTTACAGTTGATGAAGCTTTGATATATTTATCTGACAGTAATAAAAAAAGAACTATTCACTCTCGTAAAAGGGAAGAAAATGTTTTAACAAGTTGGTTTAGAGAAAAAGGAAAGTTTTTCTAAGCGTTTCATAGTTATTCCTGGATTTTTTTTTTTTGTAACGCAAAACTTTGAATGTGGAAAGCAGAAAATATGTTAAAATTAATTCACGTGCGGATTAGCATTAAAAGCATGTTTTAACGACTAATTTCAAACAAGGAATTCCATCTCTTTATCCAAACCCTTTATAATATGTTGAGTTTCATCAGGATAAGGCTCCAAGCCATAGTTCTAAATATATTACTGTAGTTTTAGTTTGTTTTGGAAATAAAGATGTAATATGACATTTCAAAGAAAGGGCTATCAGACTGAACATATTAGAAAATAAAATTCTTATTTTATTTCTATATATATTTGCAAATTCGTTACAAAAATGTTTGAGCACCCTCAGTATTTGCTTACTATGCAACGAAAATTGTAAGTTAAAACGTTTGTCTGTACTTATGATTATAGTTTGGAAAGTTTTTGTGAACACTATAGCGTTTCTGGTAGATTCAAATATAAACTACTTAATATTCTCAATAGAATTTATATAAAATTCAAAAATAATATCGCGTTAACATGGAAATATAGTTTTAAATTAAATTAAAAACTTACATTACTTTTACTTAACGTTTGATGAATTATTTGAATTTTGATTTTTTTAACTTCTTTGTGAGTTTTCTAAAAATAATTTGGAAAGCAAGTTGTTTGGAAGATTATGTTAACAGTAAAAAAAAAAAAAGTTACAATTTGTCCTTTTAGACAAGTTCTAGTTGCTTTTTTTTGTTTTGTTAACCGTGGTAATTTTAGTAAATTAGTTCTATAGCTATGGTAAAGATAATAACAAAAATAACTACCATTAGCAAAAGCAGGATTTGAATAGTTATCAACTGACTGCGTTAAGGCTTTTATGACATGTTCATGATGAGAATGTGTCGACGAATGGCGCTTCTTTGCAAGGTTGACAGAAATACTCCCACGAAAGCTAAATCCTAAAAAATAAGTAATCAAATGCAATCGAAAATAATTAAGGGGAACTATATATACATATTTTTTCTGGGTTTATATAGAAGAAATAAGGTTAAGGCCTCTCATTTCTGTGGTAGTCATTTTCTCTTAATTATTCATTAATGATACTTACCTGTCAATTTGTTTGAAATATATTTGAAATTTAATATTGAATAACATTGTTTAATATTATAAATGTTTTGGTCATGGTATTATATATATATATATATATATATATATATATATATATATATATATATTATCCATAACGAAACTTTTTTAAACATTCGTTTCAGTCATGCCTTATCTCGTATAAGATTATGCTATTATTAATTTGCGTAAAGTAATAATGCTAGAATATATTATATTAATATAATCATAAATTAAGTTCTTAACACATAGTGCATCCAAATCATCTTTCAAGGTGAGATAGTTTAGATGCTTGAAAAATGGAGTTTTACTGCATTTTTGCAATATTCATTTAGTAGTTAGTTGACCGATAAATTTTTTTATGATATAATCAATAAACAGAGAGAAAAAAGTTAATTAAATATCAAGAACACATGACAAAGAATAATCACATATACTATATTAAACACAAGATATGCATATTAGTATATTTTATACATTCAGTTCAATAAACTCTTAATCTAAAATTTTATTTGTTTGAAAATATGAATTTTTTATATATTTTGCTTATTTCTTTAAAACTCAAAACAATCTGAAGCAACTTTTCTTCGTCTTTTACAATATTATATCAGTATTGTGGAATAACGCATAACAAGTTTTGACCTTGCTAAACATTATTTTAATTCTAAAAAAGGAATTAGCAATTTAAAACTTAAATATTATTCTATAGATAAAGAAATATATTTCAAATGTATCAAATTTTTGCTAATTATATGAAAATTTTAGCATCTTTAAGAATTGAGGGTGGAATTCATATCACTTACAAATACTGTCTCAAAAGAAAAAAGTTGGATGCTAAAGAAATGTTTCTTTCTCTCTCTCTCTCTCTGTTTTAAATGTTATTTTATTATTCATTTAAAATACTTACCAAGAATCTTAAGTACAAATTCAGCATTCTTTGAGAATAATCATATGTAATGAATCGTATGTAATGTTTACTTTTATTAAGTCTCAGTGAAGTCAAAAAATGTTTAATATGTATATAAATTTAAGAAACTAGTTTTAATTTCAATATTATAATTGTTAATATTATAATTAATTGCAATACAATATATTTGATCACTTAATATTTTACAATGATCTGATTTTTTAGATTTCATTTTATTCTTTTTACTATTAATTTTATTTTAGTTGAATTATTTACAAAAATTCTTCGCTTTTTACTTTTATGATTATCAAGTAAATAAGTAATTGACGAATTTATATCAAGAAATTTTGTTTATTTCCTAAATTTCCATTCACATGAATTTCCTTCTGCAAAAAGTTGTGATGTTTACCTTGTGTGCACCCAAAACTATTAGACATTCACTAAGCTCATTAACTAGATTAATATTTAGCTCAGATATACATTTATCTATAAATGTAGTTTTTACCTCTTAGAATTTCACGTAATCAAAAGGAGGTTTTGTTTGTTAATAGGTATGATCTTAACATAGTTAAATAATAAATTTTACTAGAAAACCATAAAAGATTTTATTAAAATTTATATTCCATTCTTGACATGTGTACCAAACATCGAAACATATTGTAACCATTTTATTTGGCTATAAAAAAATGGCACGTGATTTACATTACATAGTAAATCACATGCTATTTTTTGGTAAAAAAGTAAGTTCCGTTGTCAAAGAGAAGCAAGCAATATCATTAGCACTTTTATTCATTATGTCATTCGATCCAACTACATATAAATAAAAAATGTATCTTTTACAGAATCAATATGATATAGTACTTTATTAATAAGAAATACCAAATCACGAAAGGATGTAGAGAATGTGCAAATAGACTAATATGCTTGTTGAGCTTTGAATGTAATTACTGAAAACAAAATCGCTTTTATTTTTATTTTAATGATTTTTCATGGCAAAAAAAAATTGCACCGTAGAAATTCAATGTTTGGAATTTTACAGCAAATAGAAAGGAATTTTCCGATGTATTATTATAAACTCGTTTTATAAAAAATTGTTTTTATTTCGTATCGATAAATTCTTAATTAAATAGCAATATTTGTATATAAACCTATTATATATATAAGTATACATCAAAATAATATTTACCCAGAAATCTAGATAAAGTGACGAAAACAACTTTATGACGCTGTCAATACCAGAGAGCTGCATTGTTACTTTTGAAAAAGTAGTCTTTCGTTTATTTATTTTATTTTTTAGCGTCAGTAAATGTAATTCTGTTGTGTGAATGAATCGACGTAAAATTTCTTTCGCTTTCATTGAAAGCTTTTCTTTTCGCAGTTCAATGAAACATTTTTGTGGACATTTTCCTTCTTGTAACTCCCTCGTATGTCCATTCAACTTTCTTGTCCGAGGATAAAATATTTCTATCTGACTTCGAAGCTCTTGTGGCTCGAGGCATGTTTTCCATTTACACATTTCTGTTTTTCTTTTACTTGAAAAAGAAGAAAAAATAATAAAACTTTATTTCCTCATATTTTTTTTTCTTTTCTCACTCAATGTCCCGTAATAATAGGCTAGTTTCGATGAAAAGATGTTGAAATAAGATATCAATGGAGGCATACAAACGCTTCGATTTACTAAACAAGACTTGAAAGCGTAGGAGTAACTGGTGGTTGTCAGGTTTCTTTGTTATCATGTTGAGTTGCGATACATTGAAAAAAAGAAGTAGTATTCTGAATTGTAATCGTAAGCACATAATTTGGAGAAGAAAAAAAAACCGTGAAGGTTTTTTTTTTTTTGTATACATAATATACAATTTTCTATTTTTTTCTATCTTTCTTTTCGAAAAATGTCCTTTCAATAACATGTCCAGTGCAGAAGAGGAAAAATTAATCGGTAAAGGTAGTATACTGTTGCTTTACAAACATTTTTGTCCTTTAAAAGTTTAATTGTCTTTTAAAATAGTGAGAACCAAATTCTGATAGCGTTTGATTTCATTGATTTATTTGATTGAGATTTGATTGTTTGAGAGTAAAACTTCTTTTTTATAATTTGTTTGTTGGACAAACATCTCTTAAGGTTTCCTCCGTTTTAGACGTATCCTCTTTTCAATCGCCAAAAACATGTTATTTATATTTGTAGTTGAAAATGTGAATCTTTTTAAAGTTTAGTAATATGTATTTATACAGATACTAGTACTTCGGAAACTGTCTTCAAGAAATAAGATATGATTCAGAAATAAAAAATTTTTCTTTTATAATTACATTTAACTTTTTTGTGTGAGATAGATTTTTCTACTATTTATAAGTAAAACAGCCTTTAACCAGGAATCTCTGTAACAGTTAACTGAATTAAATCAATTATATTTCGATTTTAACAACTTCATACATATTATGATATTTTCAAAAAAGTATTTTTAACTATCATTTATACTGCAAGCCATGAAATTGTATTATCTATCTATCTATATCTATCTATCTATCTATATCTATATCTATATATATATCTATCTATATCTATATCTATCTATCTATCTATCTATCTATCTATCTATATATATATATATATATATATATATATATATATATATATATATATATATATATATATATATATATATATATATATCATTATGATTAAGGCATTAATCCTTTTTCTTTTATTTAAAAAATATTTTATTTCTCTATTGATAAAAGTATTTTCTAAATCAAACGTTTATAATGTTTAATCAGATATTCCTACTAAATTGAATTCTTTTTGTTAATCTTTTGACTTTTTTGACATGTACCGTGTATTATCAATTTCAAGTTTGAACTCGTAATAAAAAGAAAGCCGTATTCACGTGTCAAAATTTCCTTTACCCCAAAAAGATGAGTGTAAAAAACAAAGATGAAACGTTTATTTCTTTAAATCTGGATGCTTTCAGTTCAAGTGACGTGACCTCACCATTAGACTACAAGGAAATTATAATTCATCTTAATAAAATATTCGCTTGATTTCTTCTGAAACATTCCACTCAAAGAATCACATTAAAAGAACTTTTAATAAATAATGAAATTGCTTTTTTATAATTTCGGTGAAAACTTCATTTAATAAGGTATTAAATTTTAATAATATTAATTGTTAATGTAACTAAAAGTTCGGTATGAATTAGAATTTTATTTCCCAGAACAACATGCACATTTTGACATGAATCTAATTCATGGAAAAGGACGTCGAGTTGATCGTTTATTTTAAAATTATTTCATATCTTTAGGGTTGTATTTTTTTAATTTTCATCATTATAAATATTAAACGCATTAATACCTCTTAATATAACACTATAAAAATTTTGAAAGTGTTTCACAGAGATTATTATCTTGCAAATACTAATTTGATCGGGACCAGCATTTTATATTACATTTCGAATCGCAATAAGCATTTACTTCTAATCAGATAATCAAATTATTGGATTGAGAACTGGCTCACTATGCCCTGATGGCAGTACAAAGCGTTTAAGAGTGGAAGGTCCTGGGTTTAATCCCAGCCAATGTTGAAAAAGGAGCATGGATGTTGTGCTTCTGTTTTTTGCATGCATGGCTTTTAGGGTAGGATCTTGGGAGTTTCTCGGGTTTCTTTCTGATTCTTACACGTGAATACGTCTCACTATCATGAAAATTCTTCCCTCAAGGCAATTTACGCGGTGGGTACTAAAATGCTTTATTACAGTGCTTTATACTTTTTACTATGCTTTATAGTAACATTAGGATTTTTGACTGTCCTCTATGTGATGTCAAAAATATCAGAATACTAATCAACACGTACTAATAGTTCTGAAAGAGGAAAGTAAATGAAATAAATTTCTCTTTTCTGATTCGGTGATACAAAAATGATTTACAGATAATATTAAGTGTGCATTAAATAACAAATAGAAAAAGTCTCAAAATGAGAAAATGAGAAACAAATTTATTTTCTAAAATAATCTCGACGTTAATCTAAAAAATTCTGTGTTTTACATGTGTTTTTCTATAAGTAGTATATTTCATATAAATATATATATAACTACTACTTAGACAATAAACATATAATAACAAGGATCAAATCGAGCAATTTAAGTAACCCCTGATCATTAAAATGAGAAAAAAGTTTCACAAATTTTCTTTTTGGAAATTAAAAAAATTGTAGACATCTAAAGTACATTGCTATATTTATAAAATGGTGACACGTGTTGCCTTAGTATTGCTAATTTATAGATCGGTTTTGTTTGACAAGGAAAAAATATATTTTATTATCTACTTTTCTCATAAAAGAAAATACTATATCAACACAAGAAACTCGGAACAAAAAGTGCAAAATATTTACCGTATTACTTCCATTTTTTTTTAGACAAACGTTTTCATTTCTTATTTCCATAACTATTTTAACTACTCTGTAAAATGTATTCCTGTGCATTATTGTTAATTTATATTAAAATTAGTCCTATATGTATAAGAGAGAGAGAGAGAATTCGTATTTCTCGTACTATATTTAGCATTTCTACTCTATAATGAAAAATATTTTATATTTTCAAGGTATTTGAAGAGTGGTTTAAATTTTTGGAAGCAATTAAAATTGCATTGCTACGAAAGTACTTGTAAGCAGCACACACACACACACACACACACACACACACACACACACACACACACACACACACACACACACACACATACACACACAAATTATAAGAAACTATATATATATATATATATATATATATATATATATATATATATATATATATATATATATATAATAGTTTCTTATAATTTTTAAACACTTTAAAATTAATTTAGCTGAAATATATTATTTTTATTTGATATGACAATCTTCGAAATGACTAAATACGTATCTGTTTTTAAAATAAACTGACAAAGAACTAGTTTGTAATACTATATATTGACTATATTAGCAAGTAAAGCAGTACTATATGTATGTATTAAGCGATTAAATAATAGGATTTAAATAGATGATATATTTTGCTCACAGAATTAAAAACATGAAATTGGAAAATCAATCAGGAATGTATTGTTTGAATTGATGTGGATAGAATTAATATATATTATTAAACACTCTATATTACTTTATAAGATCAAGAATATCGTCTTCCCCTTGTATTCTGAACAAAATAAATCACGTAAATTCAAAGAAGTTTTTGCATTGTAATAATTTCATTTCGTGTTGAATTGAAAACAGCAAAACTATGTGTTTCGAAATATTATTCTTTGTATGAATGTCATAGGGTCACTGACAGCATTCATATTTACTCATACATTCTTTTGTTAACTTAGTTATAAAATTTACGCTTCCACTAACACTGAAATTTATTTATTCAGGAGACTCAAAACAAACGTAAGATTCATAACTCATTCTTTTATTCATAAATATGAGAAGCAAATTCTAGTTAGTATTTACGTAAATAAAACATGACTTATTTACAACGCAAAAGCCTTTCCAAATTCTATAACTTTAATATTTTCCAATAGTGTTTTGTAAATACGTTTTTTTCTGCGTTTAATGTTTACATCAGTTGAATATGATGTGTATTATACCATTATAATTCCAGTTTACTTATTGCCTTATTTCTGATTTAGTGAAATCAGAATACTATTTTTTAAAAACAAAAGACCCATGCATATTTCAGAGTCGTTCGAAAATTATTTTATCAAAATATAGTTTTTCTCTGCTCTTGTGAAATTGCCGCAATTTTAATCATACATTTTTTTTGTAATTCATTTCAATCACAAATCTGTGAATAGAATTACGTAGTAGCAATACATACAGAGACGAATTACGTAATAAACACATACAGAGCAGAATATCTATTAGATAGCTTGATGAATGAAATTATGTCAGATTTATTAGATTTTTATGAAATAATTTCACTTCCAAATGTAAAAAGAAAATTTTTATTTTGATGTGTCAACAATTGAATGAATTGTGCATGCATAGATTATGAGGGATAGCATCTGTTTCTCTACATTTTGTGTCATATTGCTGAAAGAAAACGTAAAACTATAACACATCAAATAATCAGATAGTAGACGTTAAATAAGATGTAACATTTTGTGTCATATTGCCGTGCGCACGCGAAAGAAAACATAAAACTATAAAAACATTAAATAATCAGAAAGTTGACGTTAAATTAACAAGTAAGATAATGGTATAGAGTTACTTAAAATTATAATAGAAACTGAGAGAAATATAATTACTAATCAACAAATAAAACAATGTGGTTAAGGAAATTAATATTATTTAAAAGACATTTGAAATTGAAAGCTCTAATTCTTAACTGAAAAATAATATTTTAAAATTTATGACTAAAAAAAAGCTAAATTTTATGCGTCCAAGAAAGTTTTATTATTTTTCCATTTCTAAAAATTCTATTAACATATTTTTTTGATCTGATTATTCGTAATAAATTATTGCTCGCAAATTTTGTAATTTATTTATGCCTAAATAATATTTATATTTCGAAGAACAACTATTTTTAAAATTGCGAGTGATATTCTGTAAATAGTTACTAACCTTTGTACATTATTTGAAGTATATCATTTTTTGCAAACACTGTATTAGTGTAACTCAATAGTTATTTCAGATTGTAGTTTTATATTTAAGCTTAAATTTCAAAATACTTTTTTTTTAAATTTTAATATGAGAATGCAAACAAAATACTTCGATTTCTAAGCTATCAGTACTTTCTCAAATTTACTAAATGCTGGCAAAATCTGTAACTTATTTTCGTAATAACGAAGTGTAATTATGTATCATGAAGTGAATGATTGGGTTAATGTCTGCTTTTTGTAAATATGTAAAAAAAACACAAAATATGTGTCATCATTATTTAAGGATTTAGAATAATACGACCCGAATGTTGCAATCTATTTACTTTACATGATATAATTTCTGTTATCGATATTCTAGAGTATCAAGAAATTTAGAATATATGATATTCCACTGCAGTACTATTTTAGATTACAGTGTATTTTTCTATTAAATCTTGCAAGTGAAAAATTACTTCAGCAAATTTTGAAACTTTAGTTACTGATGCGAATTAAGGACTTTTATAACTTGAATTTCCATGTAAATATTACATGTAACTCTTTCATTTCATGTGCTTTTATTTTCTTGTTATTTGTGTTAGATTGCAATTTTTATCTTTAACTTCATCATAGGAAAAAACTTGAATATTGAACATAACCTTCAAAAACAAAGACCATAATTGAAATAGAAATACAATAAATATTCATGATTTCAAACATTTTGATGAATGTAAATAGAATGAAATTGCCTTTTATGCATATTTTATTTAAAAAAAGTTTATAGAGCATATATTTAAATTATTCCTACAATTAATTGAATAATAATTTGGAAAATATTTCTTAGTTGCAATTAATGAAATTACAAGAGTAATTTCATTCACAATAATTCAAACACTCATTCGCACATGAATAAAGATAAACGTTTACGCAATAGGTACAAAGCTTGTTCACTTACGAGAGCTTTTATCTATTGTTCCACTTTCTGTTAGACAGCTAATATCATCTGGAAAGGTGTCATAGGTACCTATCGAAAGCGGTTTATACTTCACTAAGGACTTAGGAAAAACGCATTTTTGCAGCTTTAAAAGAGCCCCAAAATGGACAATAGCACAAGCAAACACGACGTTCTAAACATTTACATTAGAACAACTGTTTATCACACAACATGAGACGAAGAAAATGCATTTAATTTCATTATAGTTTTAAGCATTTACTTTCATTATAAAGATATATAAATATGACACACAAAAAAAAACGAGTACATTCAGAATTACGGGTAGAAGTCTAATATGCATTGACATCATTAAAATATCAATTTTTTCCATGAAGAGAATGAGAGCTAATTATTCTTTTACTCTATACGGTTGTTGATGATTTTGCATTTCTCTTATTTGTGTAGCTCAGGGTTTCTATTTATATGGTTATGTATACTCATTTATGTAAGATTAAAAATCCGTTATACCTTAGAACAAGGTTAAATTGATGACTGATAACAAAAACAGTATTGATTGACTTAGATATTTTAAATAAAACATTTTTTAAAAAAGGGTTAATCTATACATTATGATAGATTAATACAATTAATATTCTAATATGTATATTAAATAATTTATTTTCTCTAAGAAAATAAGAAATAATTAAATTAAAATCAATTAAAAGCCGTTTTTGATCTCATTAGTTATTTCTTCTTACACTATGTATTTCTATGTATTTTTCAACAACAAATAAAGAATAATGATATTGCTTTTCAAAAAGTGTCCAGCAGAAGTATTTAAAAGTGATGGGCTCACTTCGTACCATAAGATCTCTATTATGTTGGAATATATGACAAACGTACATAAAGCACTTAATCGTGAATGCAGATTAGAACAGAAACGGACAAGAGAAATAAATATTATTGTGATTAAGAAAATTCCTGTCTTTAGTAAGGAACTTGATCTCCTCAGACTACGTCACAGATTTAAAATGTTAGTCCTTCGATGAAACAAGGTTGATCATCTAACAAGAAAAATAAGTCCATTTCTGCTATAATCAAATGTAGCTGTAGAGTAAGTACTAGGATTTCAGTTTTCTAGCAAACCAACGCATTCGTATGATGTTATCATTTTTGTAATTATGTTATCATTTTTGAAAAGAAGCTCCGACCCACGTCTCTTTTAATAGAAGGCATATGAGATTCAGGTTTACAATAGTAAAATCAATAACTGAAAATGTGGAATTCACTGAGACTTTTTTCAAGAGGGAGAGGTCTGTCGTTTCTAAGATAGGCTTGTTCAATAATATTAGAAAGTAGATTGAGAGCGTGAATGTATACAAAACTCCAAATTAGTATATATGTTTAGAACAATTCCTCAGACAAAATCTGTGCTCATTTGTAAAGAATTATTGTAAACTGCGTTCGTTATGTCCAGTTATTTAATCCTTGGTATCTCAGAAATTAGCATCACACAAATGATCACATTTTAATGACATAACTTTTATTAGTTTCTACACATATGAACTACTTGAGAAATAATTTGGTCCCAGTAAGATATGATATCAGAAGCTAGTAATCTATATATATGTATATATATATATATATATATATATATATATATATATATATATATATATATATATATATATATATATATATATATATATATATATATATATATATATATATATACATATATATATATATATATATATATATATACATTCTGTAGAATATTATACAGGTCGTCTACCACCGTTTGTTATTTATGAACGACCTTTTAAAGTATAGAACATATTTCTTTTCTTTCGAAACAGTTTTCAAGCGTATGAAACAAGACGTTATCAAGTTTTGAAGTCTTTACTCACTAGTGTTTTATAGTGTGTTTTTAGCTATAGTGTTTTTAGCTTTTCTTCTAACTTACCAACCAAGTCGCTTCTGGCAAAATGATGTGGATGATATTTAAATCGTTAGTTAGCCATGTCACACGGTACTAACAATCCGTTAGTGTTGACACTATAGTATTTTACCGAATTGTTGGCATACACCAGATATATACTCTGCCCCTTCCGACTCACACCCTTCCTATTTTAAGTATCATATATGAACTTCTCTATCGTGTTGAACTTTGTTAATCTCATAATAGTGTTTTGATCCGATATACCATTATTACCTTTATAGGTTGATTTTATGCTTCATGTATAGTTTTTGCTCATTAGTATAATTTTAAAATTTTCTTTAAGCACTCAGATAAAAGAATGGAAATAAAATCCTAACCTCCAATAAATTAAAAAAAAAACTCAATTCCATAAATTTTTATCAATTATTTTATTTGATTTGAACAGGATTCTTTAATAAAATAAGTTATTTAAGATGATATCATCATCATTGATGTTTACATCTTGAAGTTTTACTTTTGAAGTTCAACATGGAAGTGCTAAAAATATCTGATTTAGCTTTTGTGCGACACAAAATACACTTCAATCTGAACAGAACAACACGCAACATCGAACAAGACAAACATTTGCACACTGAGGCAACTGAAATCAGGAAAATCAATAAATCTAACTTACTTCTCAGGACAACCCCAGCTGCTTCTGGGTTATCTTCCTCTCCCGTAGGCTTGAATGTAACAGTCGGGTGACGCTCAGGGTCTGCTGATGGAGGCTGAATTTCAATTTCTGCAAAAAATAAATAAATAAATAAAACCCCTGTGTCGAATCTATTTAGAATTCATGAAGAAATTAAAATTAGAAACAAATCACCAAATATTTACCTGGTACTTTTGGCACTTTTTTATCTCGATATTTATTATAAATGAGTCGGCTGATGATAACAACCAAAATGTAAATGATGTACAAAACAATGAATCCTAAAAGATTTTTAAAAATCAAATACATATGACTAATATTTGAATTACATTAGTTAACAAGGTTGAATGAATGAAGTATTGTTTTTAAGAGTGGTAAGCAAAATCGAGAAATTAAAAGTATAATTTACTTGGTGCAAATATATTTTTGTAAAATTATTGGTGTTATTTAAATTATGTTAACATAGGTTACTCATTTTATGCCCTTAATTTTTAATGCATATTAAAGATACTATTCAGTAAAGTTATGCTAACAAATTATCAGAAATATTCGTAGAAAAATATTCTCTGATGACTGAAATTGTGCCATTTCTGGCTTTAATGAGATAATTTTATTTAGGTAAATTGAAACTATATAAATTTTAATATCTTTTTTCCTATTTAAATAAAGTAAAATGTTTAATGTTTGAACTCATTATAGGAGAATTTCAGTACTATGAAATTTATTTTTAAATTTAAGAGTTAAGACTTACATAAATTATCATTTTTGCAAATAGTGCAAATACAAATAAATCTTTTGGAACAACATTTTTAAGAAGTAGAAAAACAGAGGGACAATGTCCTAAAACAGTACATGTAAGTAGTGAAATACAATAAATCTGTATAATTTTGAGCTATTGAATATTTTTTCATAAATTATGCTAAACAGTATAAGAATATATTTGTGTATGCATAAAATAATTGTTGACCTACATTGATTTTTATCTGGAGACTATTAAGATTTCATCGAAGTTTATTATAATCATCAAATAGTATTGTATCACAAATTTTCGATGGAAGATACTGGTGAAAAAGATCATCATGAAAATTCTAATATGAAAGAGATAATATATTATTTGAAACTAAAGTAACTAAAAGAAAATTGGCTTGATTGATTAAAGCGATTTTGCAAAGCATATTGTAATATAAATCTTACAGGGTAGACTTTTGATATACTGTCATGTGTAATTTACAGTGTTGATTATTCTGTGTCAAGTAGAACAGGCTTCTAAATATCTTTCACAATTCTGTCAATAGATTTAAATGCGTAATTTACGTTCGTTTAAAAAATCATTAAAAGGGTGGTGTAATGTGACGCAGTTAACCAATTATGACGTTCAATGCAATTTTACAATCAGGCAATACCGTACCGAAAGGATACAAATTATATAAAAACTGTTAATGAATCTTAATCTCAAAAATAAAGCAGTCTTAAGTATTATGAAGAAGGAGGGAGAGCTAGTCTTAAAATAAAAGAAAGAAAAAAATAGACCCTCATTCTTACACTGGTTGCATATGACTGTAAAAATGAATTAGGAGGAAGTTGCTTACATTATCATTTATCCTTAAAATTTTGGGGAATCGTTGTGTGCATGAGAGTGCACAAATATAAATTCTGTTCAACTAAAACTTGATAGTGCGAAGCCATTTAGTAAATATAAATTTAGAGGCTAAAATATTTTTTAAGAGTATATTTCAATATTTTGAAAAAACGTATTCACAAATAAATGTAATCATAGTGAGATATTGATGGAAATTATTTTATTTTAAAACACATTGAATTTACAATCAAATATTATTCATTTTAATAAAGTTATATTCGGCTTTCAATGGTATTTCCGAACTGTAATTCTGATGTGTTGTATAAAGTTATCGACAAATAATGATGAATTTTTACTCGATATATCCTTTAATAATCAGTATTTTATTTAAAATTTAACAATTCTTTTAATAGCGTTTCCTTTAATAATAATAAAAACATAAGGCCAAGAGCTTACTATTATACTTGTGCATATTTTTATCATAATTGCAAAGCTACAAAAATTAAATGCATTAATGTAGTTAAAAATATAAAACATTCCTCACCAATGGAATGCCAGAGAGTTACTTCTCCGTAGTAAAATCTTAAAAATGCCCAAAAAGCTGCACAAACATAAAATATGATATCTCTCAAAAATGGCCTTTCCATTATCTTGAATGGCCTTGAGGTTATGATGGATCCTGCTACGACAGATGTCACAAATATTCCAGCACCTATAAATGTTTGCGAAGAATCATGTGATGTTTTGAAAACAGCTAATAAAAGCTTAACTGTAATGTTAAGTAATATCTTTGGATTTACATTTTCAAAAACTTACAGAATAAAAATCTTTTAGTTTATGAAAAATATTGGATTTTGTAAAAACTGGATAATATTTTAATTTGCGAGGACTTTTAATGATGAATAAATAAATATTAAAATTTAAAAGTTATTGATCAAAAGCAGACATTTAAAATTTGTATACACTCTAACTGTTCAATGTGTGATTCAATGAAATAATACTGCATCATAAAATGGTACATTGTTTCGCATATTGCATTTTATGTTTACGATAAAGAGTGGAATGCTTTTGTGTTTTCGCTGTTTCCAATGGACATGCCTCTATCAGTTTTCACTGATAACTTTCGCTTCTCCACAAACCATGACTTTCTATATAAGCACTTGCACCGTGCTGGTGTGGTTGCTGATGATGTCTAGCCTCTTTGTCTGCCTGATGAAACCATGGCTTTCTTTCATTTGACAATTTGTCAGTTTGCTCTGCACTGAATTTTGACTTTTAATTCCGATAACTTTACTAAGGCTAAATTTAATTGGGACTCCACAAGTTTTATGACAGATTTCGCTACAGACTAAAGAAAGAAAAAATAAATATTTGCGGTAAACTTTTTATTTACGGCTTAAATGAGGAAATTTTAAATTTTTATTTGCAATTAAAATCAATGGATTGTATTTAATTTTCTACTCAATTTCACAAAAAGCTTAAATGTTCAATAGTGAACGTTTAAGCTTTTTGCAGATTAGATCAGCCACATTGGATTTTGTAAAACTACAGCGAGCAGATACATTTAATTATTTATTGTTGATTATTTACCTCGTAACTATGAAATTAATGATTGAGGCAAAATAATAAAAGATTTGTATGCATAGAAAAAAAAATTATTTTATAACTAACCATGAATTGTAAACGTAAAACTTTTCTTTTGCTTATCATATTTTTCTTAAAAAACTTATTGGATATGCAAATTAAAATGGAAGAACACTTATGATTTACGGTTTGCTGATTTTTAAGGGGATACAAACAATTCCTTTTTCTTTAAGTTAAAAAAATGTGCGAGTAATAAATTAATAAAATTCATATTTTGCACAAATTTTGAACGTTTCATTTAATCAGAAGTTTAATAATTTTTTCAGCCCTAAATAAAATACCATCCAAATCTTAAAATCTCTTGTTAATTACTGGAAAACGTGATTAAAGGTGTAATATGCACAAAAAATCAGATATATATATACATAAATATATAAAACTAAAACTAACAAATTAATTACATAACTCTTATGGATGTATAGCTACGATTAGAAAATGTATTTGTGCAAGGAAAAATTAAGAGTTAACACCTAAGATTTTTAACTTACCAAAAAGAGTTCCAATAACAAGTTCAGGCCGCGATTGCTCTGTCCCTGCTACGGAGGAAAATATATCTGGCGCCCCATTTCCAAACGCCAAAAATGTGACTCCCTAAATGAAAGAAAGCTAAGGGAAAAAATATGATATGGAAATTTCGGATAGCATTTGATCAGAAATGAATTATGGATCGATTAATGGAAGAACATAAATGTGAGATAATCACTAAAGAGCTCTAGTTAAAGAATATTAAAAAAGAAAATTAATAATTTTAAAGGGAATGACATAAGATAATTGAGAGAGAAGAAAGGATAACTTTCACTGCAAAATTTGCACTCAGAAGCGATTATTGCTGCTCTAAAAAATTATGAGCACTACTAAAAATATTATCTTAATGCTGGTGGTAAATAAGTTTACATACTTATTAAATGATAAATCAATATGCTATTTAAAAAAATTAAAAAATAAAATTAAAAAAGATGATATTAGAAAGCTATTTTAGAAAACAATATCTATAAACTGGAAAAAAGAAACGCAAAATCTCATCACCCGCGCTAAGAAAAAAAAAGAATCACCACACACAATTATGGCAATTCTTGAACTTTTTCTTAATATTTAAAAACAAAAATTCGTAAGATTTATGGAATAATTTTAGGTAAATTTATATATTTATTTTCGGTTTTTATCTAAATTTACTTACATTTTTCTTGATACGTAGAAAAAGATTTAAATTTTGGAATGAATTAATAAAAATTTACAATATTCTTAAAGATTTACTGTGTACTTATTTCAATATTAACCATTAAACTTAAAATATTCTTAGCTAAATTTACATTACTCTTAGTTCAATTACTGACCATACAGTTTAATGAACAACAGCTAGAAATAAATTAAGTTCATGAAACAAGATTCGATATTACTGACTATAAAAATAGAAGTGTAAGGATTTCCCTGGATCAAAGGAAAGTTTCAGTAGAGATTTGTTTTTCATGTAACCATGTTCCTTTCCAATGAAATACGATTTCATTTTCATTATGATTTTACTAGAAAAATCCAACAGATTTGTTAGTTTGACATTTAAATGAAAGCAGCGACTCTGATAAAAGAAACTATTATGTATTGAAAGAGTGCTACATATTACGTGTTGAAACTACATTATATATTGCTGGTACTGACGGTGTCGTGCAATTCATGTGTACGAGCATAATATTTCTTCAAAACTTATATAGTATAAAATGTGCAATTTCTTCAAGAATTGCAAAACATCTTTATTTGCCAATTTTAAAAATCAAAATGACTCTTTGGTAGCTAAATACAGATAATGAATTTGGAACTAAAAATAATAACAATATTTTTTATGCCTTTGAAAGTATTTTTTGCAGTTTCATTTAATAATCAATATGTTTGTTTGTGTTGTAAAGCTATTTTAACTTTTATACGAAAAAAAAAACTTCGCAGACAACTATAGAACAATAAATAAATAGGTATCTAATATATTCAGACATTGCAAATGTAGTAAGTGAAATACTAAGCTTTGTAACACATGGCATCCAGACTTATCAGACACATATTCACATCCTCAGAATGATTCTTTCATATTATTAATTATTCATAGATATTGTAAATATCTCTAAGGAAGGTGAGCAATGTTCTGAAAAGTGATCGTTTATTCTTATATTTCTTTAAGCTATCGATTGTAAAGTATTTGGAATATTTTGAGTTTTTATTTAGACTGTTTTTTTTTTTTTTAATTTTCTTCTTTTTGGACTTCATTAACTTGATTTTTAATCAAAGATTGTTATTAATTTTAAATTACAGAATTTTGATTACTTATTTATGTATTAATTAAGAAAATGGTTAAAAATTATTTTTAAAAGTAGCAGAAGGAGAGCGAGAAAGAAATGATTAAGTAATTTGTATTTGGGGGAGATTTTGATGAAAAATTATGTGTTGACACACACACACACATACAAAACTATACGCATACATTTTTTGAATAATCTACAAGTTAAAATAGATTGTTAGGCTTTATAAAACGAGATGCAATTTCTTACCTGTTTAGTTAACACACACACATTACAATTTCTCATTAAATTATAATCTCAGTAAAAGGTTTTCTTCTGATTTTGCACGCGGTAATCTTATGAAATAGTTTTAGAATTTGGCTTATCTTCATCGCAAGAGTTCATCTAATTTTTCTATTCTTTCAATTAATAATTTTAAACAATACATGTGTATGAAAGGAATTCCGTTTTTCTTTATTCACACACGTGTTTCAAAAACCTTGAAATAATAAGTTTCTCTTTTTCTCGTCTCATGAGATTCAAGGTCAAACAAAATGCATATTTGCGAATGGAAAAGTTAACAGGTGTGCATATTCTAAGGTACGTCATTATTGAAATTAATGATTGTAAAAATTATATATATATATATATATATATATATATATATATATATATATATATATATATATATATATATATATATATATATATATATATATATATATTATTGATGCTATATTAAATTTAAACTTGAAAATACTCAATAAAATATTGATTGTTAATTAAACTTGTTAAGCAATGAAAATTATTTAAAACTAACTCGATCAGAAATACTTTCGAGGAAATTAAACAAGAATAAATATATGAAAAGTATTTGCAATGCATTATTTAAGCTAAATCTTATGAGACAGTGCTTTAAATTTATTAGTATAATAGAAATCATTGAAAAGAAGTTTAGTGTGAAATATATACTGAGCGCTTAAAATGATGCAATCAAGGGAGCATACTAGTATATAAGAGAAATTTACATGACTGGAAAAAAATTCAGTAATTGTAATTAATTTTTCAAAACATTCATGAATGCAGAGGATTCACTTTTCAAAACAGTCATTTAAATATTGTTGACCAATGAAACGTTATTGTGATCACTTGTAAAAGAAAGAGAGATGCTCACTTGCAAAAGTCGAATTGTAGTCTACTCTCATTGTTGCTTGCATTGGTCGATATCCCATGACAGTTTGCAGAATATGGAATCAATGGGATTACAGCAGATGGTCAAAAGGAACGTTTTACTGGATCTCAACGGCATGTTGTACTAACAGCAGAGTAGATATAGTTCTTACCCAAATTGTTTATATGGATTGCTGAGCAACATCACGTAAAGGAGTGAGGAAATATCGCGTTTTCATGCAAGTCCTTGTATGAACAATTCGACGAGGTTTTCTGTATCTTGGACTGTCATTAACGACCATAGCTTTGACTACTCGAGACATTACATCACAAACAAGAGCACCTTCAATGGTGATTGACATTAAACTTGGACGGACAAACGCGTTCCGTCATGTTTACAGATAGATTTCGGTTTTTTTTATTGCAACATGATGGCTCGATTTATGTTCTGCGACATTGTGGAGAAAGCACATTGTCAGCGTGTAATTGACATTGTCATACTAGCCCATCATCTGAAGTAATGGTATGGGATACCCTTGTCCCAGTGGATATACGTTTAGGTAACTCTTTGTTTGCACTGACGGCATTTTGAATACAAGCCGTTACATTTCTATTACACTAATGTACGTAGCTCTACACTTTATTCAAGCTCTGTGAAACACTGTGCTTCGACAGGATAATTTATGATCCTATAATACCGGTATTGTACGAACCTGTCTTCTACAAAATATGTTCAACTACTGTCATGGCCAGCACATTCTCCAGATTTCTTATCAATGTAAAACGAGATCAATATTTGCCAAATGATTGGGTCGCCATCATATGCTTTTCACTACAGTCTATGAACTGTTGCATCATATTGAAGATGTATGGGCAGCAGTACTTGTACATGCATCCACTATTCAAATGACTCGATGCAAAATAGCGTTAAGTACTGTTATTACTTCCAGGCAAGATTATTCTGTGTACAGTTTTCTCAATATCTACTTTTTAAATTTTTTGAAAATTTAATCATCTATTATTTTACATATCACTCATTTATCCTATAAATATCATTTTGTCAGTTACATATTTTGCGGCGTAGCAGTTTTATTTGCGAGTTGTGTATTTATATTGTTACTAAAAATAGTGTAAAATGTATTACGAAAATAACTTTAAAATTTATACATTTGGTAAATGTGTTATACATTTTAAAAGTGATACAATAATATTTATCAATACTCTATTATGAATTTTTACCCATACTGCATTGAAAATTTTTAAATATTAGTTCAAAAATACATTCATTTAAATACATAATAAAGTTAAAATAAACTTTTGTTTTATTTCGGCTATACTGATATTTTAGGTCCGCAACAATATTTATAGAAACAACCAAAATTTATCATTAATATCTACATTTCTTAATAGCATATTGACTGACTGCAAATTAGGGAAAATTTTATTATGTTTTCCTAAAAATAAATCAGCAATCAAAACTCTTAGATTATTAATTTCAAAACTAAAATCTTTATCAAGCAAGATACAATTTTTTACACATTTTAGAAAATATAGAATAAAGTTTCTACAAATTTCAGTACAATTTTAAAGTATTATCGTATTTCTTATAATTATGTGTGTTAATATGTTCTACTATACTTAATTCAGAGTATCCGCTTAAAATATATAATGAGCACACAAAGAGAGTAATATTTCATTTTCCTTTTTTTTCTTCTTACTCATTACACATACTAATGGTACTTTATAATTATGTGACAAATAATTTCGGAATTAAAAATTATTTAAATGCATATAGAAAATTTGAATTCATTTAAAATATAATTAATAAATTCAATTATTTTTCTTCTAGTTAACAAATAAATAAGTATAAAAGACCTTTTCATCAAATTTAACAAATTATAACACATTTACACAGAAATTCTAAAAGATATAAGTTAAGACATGTAATTTACATAGTACAATATAAGTCATGTATAAACAAAAGCAGTGGGAACATTATATAATCTAAGAAATATTGTTTAAAAAGTTCTCTGTATCTTAGTATAAAATATTAAAAGTTAAAAAAATAGAGATAAGTTAAATTAGAAATTGTATAAAGGATACAGCTATGTTCTGTGATAAATGTAATGTCTTCGTGATTACAACAAGTGATGGACACAAGCTGAAAGGAAAAAAAATGTAAGACAAAAAACGTAAATTGTGTCAACGTTTTAGGAAATAAATGAGTCCATAGAAACACATTTTAATTATATTTAATTATATTGTATCATAAGAAAAAAGCTAATGCAATATGTTACATTTTAAAATTAATCATGAAATACTGAAAATTTCTAGTATAATATCATTTCTAATAATTATAATTTAATTGGAGATTTAAATTTGTGAATTTCTTTTTAAACTAAATGTTCAAACTTTTTGTTTATCTAGCAGACTAAACTCTCTATTTAAAATTATTTAAACTTTAACTTTTTACTACGTTAAAACAAATGACACGGTATATTTAATAGCATTTTTTTGGAATTGTTTATGAAACTGTGTTTCGTAAGTTTATTGAAATATATTCTTAATTTTATGACATCTATATTCGAAAAATAAATTACTCCACTAAAATAAACAGTATATTGTGTGAATCAGCCACCTGATTTAAATACAACAGTGTAAAAAATAGATTCTAAAATAATATTTTCTGTTAATTTAATCGATTAAGTTTAACCTAACTGATACTTAAATTTAATGGATTAAATAAACAGAATATACTTAAGCAATCGAAAATAAGAAAACAATGTAAATTAAACATGTGAATTTTGGTACGATTTTCACATTTCTTATATATTTTGACATTCTAGCTATTAACATTAGAATTTAATTTTAGTTAATGCTATTTTTTCGATTGAATATTCTATTGTTTAATTTACTTATTAGTTTTGAGTTTGGATTTTTATCTGTCTTTATAATTACAGTTTGCCCAGGAGGACTAATTCAACCGGATCCGATAATTTTTAAGGAGTGTTCCGAGCACTACAAACATCCACGCATGGAATCGAACTCTAAAACTGTTGAGAGCGCACAACCTCTATTCTGTTGCCAGTTCGGTTTAATCTGCAGTTACGGTAGGCTAGTTGGAAGAAACATCATTCTTGTAATTATGAGGTAGTAACTTATAAGTCTGCCAAAGGTAGTCTTACTAAGAAGATACTCAAAAATTCATAAGATATACGGAAAACAAAAAAAAAAAATCTTAAGATATAATTCTTCGCCTACGATGTGTTGTAAAAATTGTTAAAAATAATCTTATCTCAGGTTTCGTCATCATTACGTGATAATAGTAAGAATTTATTTGGCCTCAACTACAGACGGATCTTAAAATGTGCAGATCATCAATAGTCTTTTGCGCAGCTCGAATGTATGACGTAAATAGAAGATAAATAGGCAAACCACATAGGACAATTGAAATTATCTATATTGTGCAAGCAGGTAATCTTTTTAATACTATTTGGATTACAAGCATATGTTAATGTTCACAATACACATAAACAAATAAATCTGACTTTCAATCTATCTTGTTGGATAAAATATACAGAATATAAATTTCAAGATAAATAAGTTAATTTTTTTATAAATTTAAGTAATTATTCTTAAAACTATTTTACTTTATTTTTAAAAATAATAGTTCACTATAGATCTCAGAAAGCGATTCGTTAAATGAAGAAGTATTTCGTATAATAATTATAGATGTGAAAACACATCTTAAA